>PVHT021183666.1:4854182-4891323 GCA_004024745.2 Catagonus wagneri
GGGGTCTTATCGGAGCTGTAGCCACTGGCCTACGCCGCAGCCACAGCAACGCAGGATCCGAGCCGCGTCTGCGACCTACACCACAGCTCACGGCAACGCCGGATCGTTAACCCACTGAGCAAGGCCAGGGACCGAACCCGCAACCTCATGGTTCCTAGTCGGATTCGTTAACCACTGCGCCACGACGGGAACTCCCTCCAAACTGTTTTTTAAATCAGGGCAAGGGGAGAAGAACAGGGCAGGGAACCCTTGGCTGCAACAGCCGGCTTCAAAGAATTCAGTGTGCTGGGAACAGCCAGCTGGGTGCGACTCCTTGCACCCTTGCACCAAAGCCAGAGAACAAAGATGAAGGGTGAGGAAATCAAGGAGATTCTTGAAGTGACTTCCCAGGAGGAATCTCAGACCAGCCACACCCAGTCCCTTCATCTTAGTAAATAACTCAGTAAAGTTGCAAGTGGGTTCAGCTGAGTCCCTGTAGGAACCTCTCCCACAGAATGGGGGATTTTTTTCTTCATTGCTGCTACTTGCAATTTCCCAGACCCATGCTTGCCTGCAGCGGAACTGTGTGCTCTCCCCAAGTCACGGCATGTTTATCAGAAGATGAACAAACAAACAGCAAATAGCTCTTGGAGGGTTTTCTCTATTTCCTGGCAGCAGAAGGAGAGCAGCTGTTGTATGGTTAAACTGGGGATGTGGCCTTTTTAATATAGGTTTTAAAGTTTCTATTAGAAACCCTACTTTCTGTCTATCTCTGATGGTTAAATTGACAGGCTGATTGGTTAAGTTCCAAGACAGGCTGAACTTACTGGAAATGGAGTATAAACAAGCATGGCCCATCCAGTCATCCAGCAGGCATTCATTAATTTATTCTCCCAGCATTTACCGAGCACCACAACAGGCAAAGGCACTGAATGGGACTTCAGAGACAAGCTGCTGTTTCCGCCCTCGAGGGAATTAACAGTGATACTTATCACAATGACACAGATAACTGGCATTGATGAAGCAATTATTATGTGCCAAGATAACTAAGTTCTTTAGCCGGTTACCTTATTTAGTTTTTACATTGTTGAAGTAGTACACTCTCCATTTTCCAGAAGAGAAAACTAAGGTCTGGAAACAGTAACGGGACCAGGGTTATACAGCTGTACCAATTTAGTCTTTCTCTTTAGGTGGGAAAGACACAATAACTAAATATAAATATAAATATGATGGATAAGTGCAGTAAGAGAGCTCACTTTTGAATGGAGGTAAGGAAGGGCAAGGAGGGGAGGAAGGGGGAATTACGAGGACTTTTAGAAGATGCATTACTTGAGCTGGGTTTACTTGAAGCTGGGCAGGAATGTGACAGACATGAGAAAGTTCTACACAGATAGAAAAGTAAAAAAAAAGGTGTGTGAAGTGAAAAGCAAAAGAAGTGTTTGGGGAAAGTGAATGTCTTTGTGATGGGAGTGTCAGCTGTGAAGAGGAAAGCAATGGTTGGTTGGAAAGGCTGATGTTAGATCATGAGTGGCCTGAGTGCCAGGTAATGGAATTCACATTTCCTAGGCAGGCAATACAGAACTATTGATGTTCTATGCAAGGGTGACAAGGTTCTGTGTTTAGAGAATTATAATTCTGTGTTTAGAGAATTATATTTACATGGTCTTGGCAGTAGTTCTCAAGCCTCAGTGAGTGTCAGAATCACCTGCAGAGCTTTTAAAATGCGTGGGCCCCACAAAAAGTTCCAGAGCAACAGAAACTCTCATAAACTGCAGTTCAATGTGGAAAATGGTACAATCATTTTGGAAATGTGGGAATATGTGCTAAAGCTGAACATACACATTCCCAGCAATTCCACTCCTAAGTACATACCTAACAGAAATCTATACACCAAGGGACTTATAAATGTATGTTTATAGCAACACTGTACTAGCTCAAAACTGAAAACAACCCAAATGCCACCTACTGTAGAATGGATAAATAAACTATGGTTTATACATAAAATGGAATTCTGTAAAGGAATAAAAAAGGACAAAGTATAGCTAAACCAACAACAAATCAGAAATAAAATGTTGAGCAAAAGAAGCCAGACACTGAATAACACAAGCTCTATGATTCTAGCTACATGAAATTCAAGATCAGGCATATCTAGTTTATGGTGATAAAAATTAGACTAGTGGTGACCCTAGAGAAGATTCATGCCTAGAAAGGAACCTGGGAGAGGCAGCCGGGGTGCTGGTAACGTTCTCTATCTTTATCTGGATGGATATTACATGAGTATGTTTACTTTGTAGAAATCCATTAAGCTGTACATTTATTAGTTTAGCTTACATTTCTCTCTACGTTATACTGCAATAAAAATTTTTACTTAAAAATTTTACTTAGAGTATTAAAAAAAAGCATAGGTCCCAATTCATAAGAGTCTGATTAAATTGGTCTGGGATGGAGCCTGGGCATCAGCAGTTTTTTTTTTTTTTTGGCCTTTTTGTCATTTTAGGGCTGCACCCGCAGCATGTGGAGGTTCCCAGGCTAGGGGTCTAATCGGAGCTGTAGCCGTTGGCCTATACCACAGCTTATAGCAACGCCGGATCCTTAACCCACTGAGTAAGGCTAGGAATCGAACCTGCAACCTCATGGTTCCTAGTCGGATTCGTTAACCGGTGTGCCACGACGGGAACTCTGGCATCAGTAGTTTTTAAGTTGAGTTTGATACGCAACTAAGGTTGAAAACTGCTGATGTGGAGTGAGAATTGGAGCAAATGAAAAAATTTAAGTTTTATTCAACATTTCCTACACTTGAGTGATTTTAAGAATCACCTGAAATGCTTATTAAAAAATAAATTCCCAGGTCCCTCCCCCACTGACTTTGATTCAGTAGGCTGGAGATGGGATCAAGGAATCTGTCTTTTTGACAACCTCTCTGATGTGTTTAGTTAGGATTCTAAATTAGGGTAAGGTGGCGGCTGTGGCTGTGGGAATGAAGAGCAGGTTATGCCAAGCAAAACAAAACTGGAAAAGATTAAATTTTCAACACTGCTTACACTGGTTTTATACACTTCCAGCTTAAAACCCACCAAAACAACCAAATTGGAGTATGGTTTATTAAACCGACATCTTTAACCTAAGGTAGTTTTATTTTGACTCACAGTGTGTGAACTTAGTCATTTACTTCTGTTTCTAACTGAATCCTGAGCAAGAGATCTCAGAAGCCTAAGCGACACCATTTTGTTTTGGAGTAGATCTGCTTTAGAGAATGGGTTTAATAACATCTCATGGTGAAGTCTCACTTCAGCCTAACTTTTAAAAAACCCTTGGTGTATTTTCAAAGAACTTCCAAATTCTGCTTATTATGTCCTTCAAAGCATGAAATACGCATTAAAGGAAGTACTGTACTTCCCTCAGTAATAAGAATAATGAGTTTTTATTTTTTTTAATGATTTTTATTTTTTCCATCATAGCTGGTTTACAGTGTTCTGTCAATTTTCTACTGTACAGCAAGGTGACCCAGTCACACATACTGAGTTTTTATTTTATTTTATTATTTTTTTTCTTTTCGCCTTTATCTGGAGCCGCACCCGCGGCATATGGAGGTTCCCAGGCTAGGGGTCTAACAGGAGCTGTAGCCGCCGGCCTACGCCACAGCCACAGCAACGCGGGATCCGAGCCGCGTCTGCGACCTACACCACAGCTCACGGCAACGCCAGATCCTTAACCCACTGAGCGAGGCCAGGGATCGAACCCACAACCTCATGGTTCTTAGTCGGATTCGTTAACCACTGAGCCACGAAGGGAACTCCTGAGTTTTTATTTTAAACAAAAGATGGAATAACTTAATTTTTTCTCCTGAAGACAGGAAAAGTGGAACTTAAAAAATTAAAGAAACTTTCCTCCATCTGTTGAAACACTTAAAGATCAAAAACAACTACAGAAATTACAATATACTCTTATGCCTTAACTGCTTTGATTAAATTTTGGGCTGGGAAATTATACATTGATGTCAGAGACTAAATGATATAAAATACACTTCTGTACATTTAGCATCAGGGCAGGAGCACTTTGTGGGAGTTAGCAGACTCTCTGGGAGACAGGCTTCAACTGTATACCTTTGTGGTAGGGGAAGGGTTGAAGTACATTAGTAGTTTTTTCAAAGAATATATATAGTTTAATTACTAGTGAAATAATACAAGGATGCTGTAAAAGGTTTTAATTATTTTTTATTTTGGCCTCAGCATGAGTAGCAGCTTATTGTGGGACCTCAGTTTCCAGACCAGAGCTTGAACCTGGGCCATAGCAGTGAAAGCACTGAGTCCTAACCGCCAGACCACCAGGAAACGCCCCATGTCAACAGTTTTCAAATCAGAAACCTAGGATTTTTCAGAGGCATTGGTAAGGTTCTACAATATTTAATAATTACACTTTTCTTATGAAAAACATACCTTTATTTAAAGTTTATAAGAAAAATGAAATACATACCGAATATATAACAGTAAATTTTAATACACAGATACTACCAACTTGTGCTCTCAGGTTAACTCATCGTGGAGCTTTTCCTGCTCCACAAATATATACTTGCATTTGAAAATGTATACTTAGGAGTTTCCGTTGTGGATCAGTGGTTAACGAATTCAACTAGGAACCATGAGGTTGCGGGTTCGATCCCTGGCCTTGCTCAGTGGGTTAAGGATCCGGCATTGCTGTGAGCTGTGGTGAAGGTTGCAGATGCGGCTCGGATCCCGCGTTGCTGTGGCTGTGGCGAAGGCCGGCGGCTACAGCTCCTGTTAGACCCCTAGCTTGGGAACCTCCACATGCCGTGGATGTGGCCCTAGATAAGGCAAAAAGACAAAAAAAAAAAAAGAAAATGTATACTTGATTAAGAAGCTTTTTTATATGCTCCAATTGTTTTTCTTTTTAATGCAGGACTATATTGGCATTAAGGCTGTGATTACATAAAATCTAAAATCTTTCAATTCCTTTATTTTTGGCTGCACCTGTAGCATATGGACATTCCCAGGCCAGACACTGAATCCAAACCACAGCTGTGACCTATGCAGCCCTTTGGCAGTGCCGGATCCTTTAACCCACTGTGCCAGGCCGGGGATCAAACCCATGCCTCCACAGTGACCCAAGCTGTTGTGGTTGGATTCTTAACACACTGTGCCACAACAGGAACTCCTAAAGTCTTTCAACTCTACTGGATGAGAGTATGGATGTTATCAACCTCTCCTTTTACTTGTTTCTATATGATGTGGTTATGGAGTGAAACAAAGTAGATGTATTATTTTATAAAGTGCCTTGCTAATTCTAAAATAGAAATGTTTAGGTATTAAGATATTAACAAAGTAGTAAAAAAATGTAGTCATTTTTGTACTGGGACTGGAAAAAAATGGCAGAAAAAATTTATGGAGTAGTGGATTATATAAAACACAAGGCCTTAAAATGTCATCAGATGTGTAGACAAGCAATAGCAGTTAAAATTATGCAAACATTTTTCAAGACACTATTGGATAATGTTAAAAACATGATGCTGTTAATTTTATTAGGATGAGGCTTTTATTTTTATTTATTTATTTATTTATTTATTGTTGTTTTTTAGGGCCGCACCCGCAGCATGTGGAGTTTCCCAGGCTAGATGTCTAATCGAAGCTGCTGGCCTACACCACAGCCACAGCAACGCAGGATCTGAGCCACGTCTGCAACCTATACCACAGCTCATGGCAACCCACTGAGCGAGGCCAGGGACTGAAACTGCAACCTCATAGTTCCTAGTTGGATTCGTTTCTGCTGAGCCACCACCGGAACTACAGGATGAGGATTTTATTTTATTTTATTTTATTTTTTGTCTTTTTGCCTTATCTAGGGCCTCACCTGTGGCATATGGAGGTTTCCAGGCTAGGGGTCTAACAGGAGCTGTAGCTACCGGCCACCTTTGCCACAGCCACAGTAACACGGGATCCGAGCCACGTCTACAACCTACACCACAGCTCACGGCAACGCCGGATCCTTAACCCACCAGGGATCGAACCTGCAACCTCATGGTTCCCAGTCAGATTTGTTAACCACTGAGCCACGACGGGAACTCCTGGGATGAGGATTTTAAATTGCAGATCTTTCAGAGTTATTTGCAGACATATCAGTAGAGATACCAGAGTTTATTCTTTTATTTATTATTATTATTTTTTGTCTTTTTAGGGCTGTACCCATAGCATATGGAAGTTCCCAGGCTAGGGGTCGAATCGGAGCTGTAGCTACCAGCCTGTGTCACAGCCACAGCAATGCAGGATCCGAGCTGAGCCTGTAACCTGCACCACAGGTCACAGCAACCTGGATCCTTAACCTACTGAGTGAGGCCAGGGAGAGAACCTGCATCTTCATGGCTACTAGTTGAGTTTGTTATCGCTGAGTCACAATGGGAATTCCAGTTTTTTCTTTAAAAGTAATCCTAAAGTTTTCTGACATAAGGCTGTTGTCATGCAATAGTCAAATGTAAGAAAATTACTGTTATTTCTTCCTTAAGTATATCCATTAAATATAGTTTATCAACTTGGAAATCTTACTGATATTTCAGATAAACTGAAGAATAGCTCAATTTAGGCTTACAGCACTGCTATACTTACAACCTGAGAAAAATGTTAGTGATGAATCAAAATACAATTTGGACTCAACATACAAAATAAAATTAATTTTTCTGTGCTGAAACTGTGTGTAAAAAGATGGCCTCTGTATTAGCCTGCTCAGAGTGCCTATAACAAAATACCAAAGACGGGGTCACTTAAATAACAGAAATTTATTTTCTCACAGTGCTGGAGACTAGAAGTCCAAGATCAAGGAGCCACCAGGGTCAGTGTCTGGTGAGGAATCTCTCCTTGGTTGTAAAAGGCCACCTTACTGTGCCCTCACATGGCAGAGAAAGGCAAGGGGGAAGGCTCTCTGATGTCTTTTCTTATAAGCACAATAATCCTATTGGAGAAGGATTATTTAATGACCTCATTTAATCTTAATTACATCCTTATAGGCCCTACCAACAAGCAGCCACCTTGGGGGTTAGTGCTTCAACCTATGAATTGGAAGGAATACAATTCGTCCATAGCATCCCCTGAGGAATCTGATCTTTTAAGAAATAACACCACTGAACAACTCATATTAGATATTATGGATACATTTATTTTTCTCCAAACAATAAAGTTTTAAAACTAGCTGAGAAAACCATTCACTGATTTTTCCTAAGAGATTACTTATCAGTTAGGAATGTGAGCAATTGTCCGGCAGGATAGTAACTCAGCTTTGACACAAAAATTCACTATCACTTCTTATTTGGATCAGTGTAACAAAAATTTTTTTGACTGGATGTCAAGATGTTAAAAAATCTGTTAGTATTTGCAGCTACTTATCCATGTGAATCACAATTTTCTTGACACATTTTTTTTGACACGTGTTTATCTTAAAACCAAATATTGGAAATCTTTTTCCTCCAAATCAGGAACTAGACCAATATACTTACTTGTGCCACTTCTTCTCAACATAGTACAGGAAGTTCTAACCAAACAATTAGGCAAGAAAAAAGAAAAGGCATCCAAATTGGAAAGAAGAAGGTAAAACTATCTCTATTTGAAGATGGCATGATCTTCCAGATAGAAAACCTTAAAGATTACACAAATACACAAACATACAAACTGTTACAACTAATACATGAGCTCTCAAAGATGCAGGATACAAAACAAACACACAAAAACCAATTCCATTACTATCAACTAGCAACGAGAAATATAAAAAGAAACTAAGAAAAACAGTACCATTTATAATAGCATGGAACGTATACAATATTTAGGGATAAATGTAACCAAGGAAGAGAAATACTTGCACACTGAAAACTATAAAACACCACTGAATGGAATTAAAGAAGACTAAATAAATGGAAAGACATCCAACACTGTTAAAATGATAGCATCTACCCAGGGCAATCTACAGATACAACATAATTCCTATCAGAATTCCAATAGCTTTTTTCACAGAAATGGAACAGCCAATCCTCAAGTTCATATGGAACTGCAAGGGACCCCAGATAATAAGGACAGTCTTGGAAAAGAAGAATAAAGATGGAGGGCTCACACTGCCCAAATTTGAAAATTAATTCAAAACCACAGTAATGATAACAATATAGAACTGGCATAAGGACAGACCTATGGACCACTGGAATAGAAGAGAGAGCCCTGAAATTAACCTTCACATGTAAGATCAATTGATTTTTCAACAAGGGGGTCGAGGGTATCATTCACTGGGAAAAGGACTGTTCAAAAAGTCTTTCATTAAGTGGTGCTGGGAAAAGTGGATACCAGTCTGCAAAAAGAAGTTGGACCCTTACCTTATATCCTATATAAAAATTAACTCAAAATGCATCAAAGACCTAAACTTAAGAGCTTAAAACTATGAAACTCTAAGAGGAAAATAATTCAGTGTTTTTATCATTCGGCAATTATGTCATGGATATGACACCAAAAGCACAGAAAACAAAAGAAAAAACAGATAAACTGGACTTCATCAAAATTAAGAACTTCTGTCCATCAAAGGAAACTACCAAGAAAGTGAGAAGACAACCTACAGAGTGAAAAAACATATTTGCAAATCATGTATCTAATAAAGGATTTATATCCAGATTACACAAAGATCTCCTAAAACTCAACAACAACAACAAAAAGAAATAAGAGAATTCAAAAAGGGGCAAAGGAAAGTTCCTGTCATGGCACAGTGGAAACGAATCTGACTAGTATCCATGAGGAGGCGGTGGTGTAGGTTGGAGATGCGGCTCGGATCCCGCATTGCTGTGGCTGTGGTGTAGGCCGGCAGCTATAGCTCCAGTTCAACCCCTAGCCTGGGAACTTCCATATGCTGCAGGTGTGGCCCTAAAAAGACAAAAAGGACCAAAAAAAAAAAAAAAAGGAAAGAAAAGAAAAAGGGCAAAGGACTTAAATTTTAGACAGTTCTCCAAAGAAGATACACAAATGGCTGATAAGCACATGAAAAGATGTCCAACATCATTATTAGAAAACGCAAATCAAACCCACAATGAGATACCACTTTACACCATTTGGATGCCTAGTATCAAAATAACAGGAAATAGCAAATGTTAGTGAGGATCTGGAGAAATTGTGAATTGCTGGTGACAATGTAAAATGGTGCAGCCACTATTGAAAGCAGTATGGCAATTCTTTAAGGAGTTAAACATAGGAGTTCCTGTGTGGTACAGTGGGTTAAGGATCTGGTATTGTCACCACAGCAGGTGGGCACTGTTGTGGTGTGGGTTCTATCCCTGGCCCAGGAACTTCCACATTCTATGGGTATGTTCTAAATAAATAAATAAGTTAAACATAGAATTATCATATCACCCAGCAATTTCTCTCCTAAGTACATACCCTTGAATAAAAGACAGGGACTCAAATGGATACTTGTATACCCATGTTCATGGCCCAATTATTCATAAAAGGTAGAAACAACCCAACTGTCCACTGACAGATGAATGGATAAAAAAATCTACATACAGTGGAGTATTATTCAGCCATTGAAAGGAAAGAAATTCTGATACACACTACAACATGAACTGTAAAAACATCACGCTTGGTGGAATAAGCCAGACAAGATAAATATCGTATGATTCCATTTACATGTGTACCTGAAACAATCAAACACATAAAGACAGAAAGTAAAACAGTAGTTATCAGGGGATGGATGAGGGGAACATGAGAGTTATTTTATTTATTTATTTTTTGTCTTTTTGCCTTTTCTAGGGCTGTATCCGCGGCATATGGAGGTTCCCAGGCTAGGGGTCTAATTGGAGCTGTAGCCGTCAGCCTATGCCACAGCCACATCCACATCCACACGGGATCTGAGCCGCATCTGCAAGCTACACCACAGCTCACGGCAACGCCAGATCCCTAACCCACTGAGCGAGGCCAGGGATCGAACCCGCAATCTCATGGCTCCTAAGTGGATTCGTTAACCACTGAGCCACGATGGGAACTCCGGGGAGTTATTTTTTAATGGGTAAATGTTTCAGTTTGAGAAAATGAAAAAAGAGATGGAGAGTGGTAATGGTTTCATAACAATGTGAATGTAGGTAATACAACTAAACTATTCAATTGAAATGGTTAAAAATGGCAAATTTTATGGTATGTACTTTTACTATAAAAAATAGAGAATATTAAGGAGTTCTCTTGGGGCACAGCGGGTTAAGGATCTGGTGTTGTCACTACAGTGGCTGGGATCACTGCTGTGGTGCAGATTCGATTCCTGGCCAGAAACTTCTGAATGCTGCAGGCATGGCCGAAAGAGAGAGAGAGAGTATAGTAAAAAAAAAAACAACCCTCTAGACTTAGTTTCAAGATGATATGACTTCTAAGGTCCCTTCCAATTATTTTTTTGAAACATCATGATAACAAGGAGAAAAGAGAAAGAGAATCTAGTTGAGGAATAAGATCCTGACTCCTTGTTCTCATTTAAGAGTGTAACTCTACCTTTCGAGTGATTATAAATGGACCAAGAAGTTCTAGTAATGCTAGCGGACCCAAATGCCTGCAGAGGCCAGGCAGGAAACGTAAGCAGGTGAAGCAAGGCAGCTGGGGATGGTGGTAAATCTGAAGCTACATGTCCTGTCTAAAGGGAGCAGCTGCACCTCCACCCTGGTGAACTGTCTCCCTGCTGGAATGTGGTCATGCCATTGGGAGAATTTTCCATTTCTAAGTGAAACTGAATTGAGGTTTTTATGTTAAATGTTGGCATCTAATTTAAAACGTGCATTTGAAACACTGCAAACCAAAGAAAACATACCTGCAGGTCAAGGCATGTGTACTCAGCTGACCACTAGTCTGTGATCTCTCTCATAGCATAAAGTCTGGGCCAGAACACAAAAGGAGGAAAGGAAGTACACACCAGTGTTTAAAGTCTGCGTACAGATCATGATCTAAATCTTTCTAATCCCTGTATAGAAGCACCAGTGAGTATTTACTGAGTATTATTTTAATTAGGTATCATTTAAAATAATATAGCTTTGAATGGATCAGTTTTTTAGTAGGGCACTTTGAACATGTAGTTTAGTGCCTTGCACAAAGTAGATGGTCAGTAAGTGGTAGATATTATTATTTTAAATCAAGGCTCCTACACAATGTTGAAATGCTAGTATTAAAGCAGATTTTCAAAAGCACCCCTATCCTCTAACAAAAGAGATGATAATATCCATTCAATAATCTATCCTCTGTTGTGATTGGGAAATGGTGAGCCTTCATATTAGATGATGAAAAAATTATTTACATATGTTAGGTGCTAGTAATAGTTATTGGCAAAACAAGGTTCTTGCCCTCAAAAAGCTTATAATTTAATAAGGGAAATGAACATGAAGTAAAGAGCTATTCAAAAAATACTTAATCAGAAACTGTAATAAATGATCAAAAATTTCAAGATGATTTGAAAAAGACTAATGAAGGGATCTAACTCAGTTGAGGAAGGGTCATAGAGAAGTTCCCTTTAAGGAGCTGACCTTTAAATAAGACCTAAAAGGATAAAGAGAGGTCAGCAACCTTAGGGAATTATGTATGGAGGGTGAGGAGGGTTGGATGGGAGAGGAGGTGGTGACAAAAGCATTCCAGGAATGCTTGTGTGACATGTGTGACAGCCCTGAATAACTGAAATAGAAAAAAGGGGAAATTAAATAGAGGGAAAGATTAAAGTCATTGGAGGTAGAGAGGGGACAGACTTGAGGGGACATCAACTGTCAATTTTCTTTATGGAGAAAAGATTCTGACGAAGGACATAAAAGTGAAAAAGAAGAGAAAATTAGGGATAGAGAAGAAATAGGTAAAATGGGAGCCAAGAAAACAGGAACTTGAGGTTGAAAGTTATTTACTGACCACATTGGGCTTCCGGGGAAAGTGAAGAGAGGTGAGGCACTGGTGGGAGCAAGTGAAGAGGAGACCTCAGAAGTGAAGAGATCACAACCAAGCGTTTTTTGTTTGTTTGTTTAAAAAATTACAAAAGTAACAACGCTCTTGAACATTTCAAACCAGACAGGCACCCCACTCCTGCAGTAAGCACCATTAATCCTCACAGAATGGTTTTTAGTGATGAGGATGAGGATTAGTGACAAGCAAAATCAAGTGGAAGTTTGAGGCAATTACACAGAGAAGTCAGACCAAAAGCTTTATTTCAGCCTAAAATGTCTGGATTTTCCCTTGAGAGCACTTCACCCACAATAACACTAGACATATAAATACAAATATATTACATATATATATATATATGGCTGCACCCATGGCATATGCAAGTTCCCGGGCCAAGGACTGAATTCGAGCTGCAGCTGCAAACTATGCAACCCCAGATCCTGTAACCCACTGCACATGGCTGGATACTGATCCCATGCCTCTGCAGCGACCAGAGCCACTGCAGTTAGTTTCTTAACCCACTGTGTCAGAGCGGGAACTCCACCATTTGATATTTTAGAAATAAAGTAACAGGTTTTCATCATCTGGTCATACAGACCTACTGCAACTCCCTGATTCCTAGAATGTGAACTTTTAATAAAAAGCAGGGATTGGAGTTCCCGTCGTGGCTCAGTGGTTAACGGATCCGACTAAGAATCATGAGGTTGCGGGTTCGATCCCTGGCCTTGCTCAGTGGGTTAAGGATCCGGTGTTGCCGTGAGCTGGGGTGTAGGTTGCAGACGCGGCTTGGATCCCGCGTTGCTGTGGCTGTGGCGAAGGCCGGTGGCTACAGCTCCTGTTAGACCCCTAGCCTAGGAACCTCCATATGCTGCGGGTGCGGCTCTAGATAAAGGCAAAAAGACAAAATAATAATAAAAAAAAAAAAAGCAGGGATTTTCTGGAAGTTCCCTTGTGGCCCAGGGTTAAGGATGGGGCATTGCTGCAACTGTGGCTTGGGTTCAGTCCTTGGCCCAAGAACTTCCACATGCCATGGGTGCAGACAAAAATAAAATAAAATAAAAAGCAGGCACTTCCCTGCCCCCGATTATCAGATCACAAACTCCATAAGAGGAAGAATTTCTAACTCACTGCTTTACCACTATAACTGATACGTAATTTTATTTAATGGATGACTATACCTTGACTATGAAGACAAAACCACAGTAAATTCATAGTAAGACATAAAAGGTGAAAGAAAAAAAGAGAAAGGAAAAAAGGAGGGGAGGGATGAAATTGGAAATATTTTAGCTACTGGCATTCATTTTTGACTCTTCTCTGCCACACCCTATACTCAATCAGTTAAGTCCTGTCAAACCAACTCCTTAAACAGTTTTTCATCTCCATGGCCACTTCCTGTTTGGTGGCAATTGTCTCCTCTCTGGTCTCTGGTTTCAGTCTTACTGCTTGCCTTCCACTTTATTTTCTATGATTGTGCCAATGTCATATGAAAAAGTACTACACAAATTGATAAGAGTCGACTGACTGTGGGATAAAGCATAAAGTCTTTGGAGCACGCAAAGCCCTTTGTTATCTGTAGCACCCATTCAGTCAGTCCAGCAGAGCTGGTAATAATGTGGCCTTTGTGAAGACTTACATTTGAACATAAACTGTGCTACTTATTAACTATATGGCCTAACTTCTCTCTCACTTTCTTTACATCTAACACAGGATACAAATCACACCAGCTCAAGTTTGTTGTATGGACTAAATAAATAAATACATGTACGGCATTTTGCTCCGTGGCTGGCACAAAATAAGCATTTAGCATCATTTTCTGTTGCCACATTATACTTCTTACTATTTCTCAAAGGAACCATGTTGTTTCCTTTTTTTTTTTTTTTTGTCCCTAATACTTTATTGGTCACCAAAAGGCCTGTGACCAGATATGTGCGCTCCAGGGAAGGGGGTCACCATTCACCAGCTCCCAGGAAGGAGCTTGAGAAGGCCTTGGCCTAGCCCTCTAGAGTTATGGACTGTGGAATCTCAAGGGGCAGGTCTGGCCTTTCCTGGGTCAGTACAGGGCACGGAGGGAGGGGCACAGATAGAGGCCAGAAGCCCAAGCTTGCTATTTATCTGCCAGCCTAGTTGTGTTTGGAGAAATATTCCTTGCTGTTGTCCACGTTGGGCTTGATTGTGTCACTGCCTGGCTTCCAGTCAGCAGGACAGACTTCCCGATGCTCATCTGTGTACTGGAAGGCGTGGACCAGCCGCAGAGCCTCATCCATGGAGCGTCCCATAGGCAAATCATTGACGGATCCGGCGAGGGACACCCTTGCCATTGATGATAAAAAGGTCCCTGTAGGCGATGCCTTCATCTTCCTTCAGCACACCATAATTAAGGGACAAGTTTCTGGTTACATCAGCCAGTAGAGGGATGTTCAGGGGGCCCAAGCCTCCCTCCTTCCGGGGGTGTTGATCCAAGCCAGGTGGGTGAACTGAGAGTCAGCAGAGACGCCCAGCACCTCGCAGCCCAGCTTGTGGAACTCCTCAGCTTGATCGCTGAAAGCGATGATCTCCGTGGGGCCCACAAAGGTGAAATCCAGTGGGTACAAAAAGAGGACCAAGTACTTCCCTTTGTAGTCAGAAAGCTTCACCTCCTTGAAGGCGCCACTCACTACGGCAGTGGCCTGGAATTCCGGGGCGGGCTTTCCAATGTGCATGCGTTGCCGGAGGCCATGACTGAAAGCTGTGTGGGCAAGGGCGGGACACACAGACGAGAAGACGCAAGTCCTTGAGTTCTCGGGGCCGGAACCATGTTTCATGTCATCATACTTTCAAAAAAAATCTTGTTTTTTCTTTTTAGAATGTACTCCTTCTTTCCCAGGCTAGATGTCTAATCGAAGCTGCTGGCCTACACCACAGCCACAGCAACATTTTTTTTTTTTTTTTTGTCTTTTGTCTTTTCAGGGCTGCCCCCACAGCATATGGAGGTTCCCAGGCTAGGGGTCAAATCAGAGCTAGAGCTGCCGGCCTACACCACAGCCACAGCCATGCCAGATCCGAGCCGAGTCTGCAACCTACACCACAGCTCATGGCAACACCAGATCCTTAACCTGAGCAAAGCCAGGGATCGAACCCACATCCTCATGGATGCTAGTCAGGTTCGTTAACCACTGAGCCACGACGGGAGCTCTGCTTAATAGCTTTCTACTACTCCAAGAGCCACTCTAATTATCTTTACTTCTTTAGGCCCTTCCCCAACTTCTGCAGGAGAAAGTATTTCTTCCCTTGTGCTATCAATAAATCTTATAAACAGCTTTACTAATCACTTATACTCTATGGAAACCACTTCTAGGCTACTGTTTCTTTTCCCAGAATGTGAACTCCTTGAAGTGCAAGCACTGGCATCGGCTTATTTGTATTTTCAGCATCATAACCTTCTGACGAAGAACACATTGAAAACATAATACTCTCTAGTTAACTCGCCAGGTTCTTTGGCATTGGCTCTGTTGTTTACTAGTTGTGTGACCTAGACCAATTATTTAAGTTTCTAAATCTCAGTTTCATTTTCTGTGCAAAGAAGATAATAAAAGTATCTACCTAATATGAAGGACTGCTGTGAAGAAAAATGAGATAATCAACATAGGAAGCACTTAATAAATATTAACTGCTATTATTATCATCATTTCCATTTCTGATACTACACATTTTATATGTCTAGAAATTCCATTTGGATTTTTCTAAAATCTTCCATTTATCTCTTGTTCATATTCATGTTTTCCTTTACAAACTTGAGCATATTTATATTACTGAAAATAAATGTTTAAAGGTCCTTGTTAGCTAATCCCACCATCTCTGTCATTTCTTATTTTATTTGCTGTTCAATTGATCTTTTTCTTGATTCAGTTTTGGCAGTCTGTATGTCTCTAGAAAGTTGTCCATTTCTTCTAGGCTGTCAAATTTGCTGGCATGTAATTGTTCATAGTATTCTCTTATGGTTTTTTGTATTTCTGCAGTATCCGTTGAAATTTCTCCTTTTTCATCTCTGTTATTTTTGAGTCAGTGTTTCTATTGATTGATTTTTTTCTTCTGATAATGGGTCATATCTCCCTGCTTCCAAATTTTCAATTGGATGCCATACTTTGTGAATTTTATGTTGTTGAGTGTTGGATTTTGTTGAGTTTCTTTAGGAGTACCAATTTCATTCTGGTATGCAGTTACTTGCAGATCAGCCTAAGGCTTAAGCTGCTGAGGACTCTATCCAATGCCCTGTGTACTTTGAGGTTTCTCCACTCCAGCTGGTAGAAGAACTATAGCCCTGTGAATACTCCAGGAATTGTCTGGCCTACGTTTTCCTAATGGTTCTTTTCCCAACCCACACATGTGCAGAGTTTGTAGCCAAAGACTCAAATACCTCCTTGTAGTTCTCCTGAGCTAAATGAACAACACCCTTCTCTCCAGTACTTGGCCCTGCAAATACTGGCCACCTTGGCCTCCCTAAACCCCAGTTTCTGCCTTCTCAAATCAGTAAGACCACCAAGCCCGTTCATGATCTACCTGTACTGTCACTTGGTAACTACCTCTCAGGGACATGGTTCCATACTGCTGCTGGTACAGTGTTTGAAACAGTTGTTTCAGATATTTTGTCTGATTTTCTAGTTGTTTACAGCAAGAGGACAGTTCCCTTGGTGAGTACTTCTTCATAGGCGCAAGAAGTACCTTTCATTACTTTATTAAATGAAATATATATATTCATTGGAAATAGCACAAAGTTTAAAACTAAATTCATAAATCGTGAAAATAGACTGTGGACAAAAGATCTTTTGAGCCAATATCCCTGAAGAGAAGTAAAGATTTACTTCAAGGGAATTTCAATCTTTGCCAGACTTGGAAAATTTAGATTATTATTTCTGTATTGAAAGAAATACAAAAATGAGAAGTTGAATTTTAAAGGCTTATTACATTTGAATTGATCTTTTTGCTTCCAAGAGTCTCAAGTCACTACAATCTTCATGAGGGTTATCTGAAATTTAGCATATGGAAATCAGTATCATTCAATACTCAGTCATGCAGAAATGATACTGCATCTCTGTGCTTGCTAGAAACTGAGATAAAATATTTCTTGCCAGAGGGCAAGTCCTTAGTTTTCTACAGGTGGCCTCACTTTTAGACATGTTATAGTGGAACTCTGCTCTTCTTTTGCGACCTCCCAGAAGAGTTAGTTTCCTCTTGAAAATGCTAAAACACGTACATGATGTTCTAAGGAAGCTATCTGCAGGAGAACAATAAAACAGCAACTCCACAAAATAGAGTCTGGTACTTGGCATTCTAATTGAAAAAATGAGGCTTAATAAATACTTTCCTTTGGAACTTTGCCTCTGAGTGTTTTTGCTCATTCTGGATTAAAATTGGGGACTGACATATTCTGGGACTGAGAGGTGTTCTAAAGTTTCCTGGAAGAAACCGAGAATATATTAAAACTATTTAACCAAAGATTTTATGATCACCTAGACACAAACATTGCATTTGGTCTTAAGAAATCAGAGACTGTCTGATTAAGAAGCATTATAATAAGTATCTAGCATAAAATCTAGGTCCTATTCATGGCACAGGAGAGATAGGGAAAACTTGGAGCTGCTTCCTCTCAGCAGCTAGATGAATCACTGGCAGCTGCTATAAGAGAGACAAAGAAAACCACATCTGCTTAGAGTCAACTGCTATATGGATCCCTTATGATAGTAAATAAATTATTGAAGAGGCCCCACTTCTAAGTCAGGAAAAGAATTAAGGATATCTGAAGACTGTTTTCCACAGTTATCTCCATGTGGTATTACACAGAAACCAGCTCTAGCTATATGCACAATTCTTCAATAAGTTAAGTACTCAATAAATATTTGCTGACTGATTAAGGGACAGAGAAAGGATTAGGAAAGACAGGTTCTGATGAAATAGTACAAAATTCACCTATACGTTCACAGCTCCCAGTTTTGTTTATGTGGAGATCAATGAAATTGTTTTTCTGAGCTAGTTCACTTAACATTGAGTTCATATTAATTTTCACTTACTAGTCATATATTTTGTAAAGAAGATGATGCTATTATTCTCAGTATAGTTGCACAATAGTGTAATTGAGATGAATGATCTCTAGAGTTATACTCCAATAGTAGAAATAGTATATTAGTAAACCTGGGTTCTATTTCCAACTTTGTCACTAATCCTTCTGCAAGTTACACAATGTCATTATTTATAAAATGGGTGCAACAATACCTATCTTATTTCTTAGGATAGTGAATGATCTAATAAGAAACCAGGTAGAAGGAGTTTTAGCCAAGAAGTTTCAGTAGCTGTATGTAAAGCAGCAGTAGCATCAATTAGAGAAGGGTTGGGGATCTTGCGAATTCAATGAAAGCAGGGAGCATATCCATTCACTTACTATAACACCAGCACCAGCACACAGCAAGTCTACCAGAAATATCTGTTGCGTGAATGAGGAAATAGTTTAGGCCTTCTCCTAACTTAAGGTAGGAGAAGAACTGTCTGAAAGGTATACAAATTTATTTGGAAAACCACATAATATTACAGTGAGAATAAGAACAGGACCTTGAAAACGGATGTGAACAAAGACAGTCTACACAGGAAAATTCTGGAGCAATTTAATTTATTGTAGTATTCTGAATATAAGAATCTAATGCCATTTTTAAAAAAGATGCTCTCAATAAGGGTCTTTTATCCTTCATCTTACCAAAATAAAATCTCAATAAAGACATTTTTGATCTGTGTTTTTCTGAATATTTTCCTTTTTATAATCAAGATGTTGAACCAACAATATGCGAACTGATCCTCAGTTTCATTTATTATAAAACTGGAATTACAGTATCTATCACAGAGATGTTGTGACTTAAAGGAATTACTACACATAAAGTGCTCAGAGCTACACATGGATCTTAATAAGTATTATCAGTAATACTGATGGTAGTATCTCTGACACAAGACAGATAGCTCTTTGAAAGTAAGGTCTTCCTAGAGCCTTGAACAGCATGTACTCAAATAGTATTTATACTGAGCAAAAGAAAGAAGTTTGGAATGAATAAAGGAAGTCAAGAAACAAATTCGGGAAGACTTACCACCATTTTTGCCCACAGTTCGGAAGCATCTCCAAAAGGCCCGTAAGAATGATGCCCTGTTGTGAGGGGTGGCTTGGATGAAGCTGAATTCCCGAAAGAGAATGTGAGTTCCCTGACATACACTGTTAAAACTGAAAAGAAAAAAAATCGAGAAATCAGCATTAGATGGATAGTTACAGAAGGCTGGGATTAGAATAAAAAATCAAGAATATATAGAACCAACACCGAAAAGGAGAAAAATATTTTTTTTCTCCAACAGAGCTCAGAAATATGAATTAGATCAAGTCCAATTCCTATAAGGAATTCTCTTCACATAAATATATCCCTTTGAAAACTCTTGGAGTTCAATTCCTCTGAGTGTTTCCCACTATACACACATACACACACACATACACACAGACTGAGAAAGTTTAATCAGTCACTAGAGCAACTCATATAGAGGGAAATCTGTGTCTTTAGCTGTTCGACACTGGCACTCATATCTTTTTGGAGAATATTTCTCTCTTAACCTATTTGGAGTTAAAATTCCTTAAAGATACTCTTTGTATTCTCTTTGACCTATGTCAGCTGCCTTAAGAACAACACGGCTTATGCGGACATAATTGAATTGCCTGTTCCAGTTTAAGGGTGGTCTTGTATACCTCTCTGACAGTAACTTTAAAGGAAAATACATTTGACAAAGATATAAAGGGTTTCTTTCAGAAACTAAAGGGAAATAAGAAAAACAAGGGTATTGCCGAGGGGAAGGGAGAGGGATAAACTGGTAATTTGGGGTTAGTAGATGCAAACTATTGCATTTGGAGTGGTAAGCAATGAGATCCTGCTGTATAGCACAGGAAGCTGTATCTGATCACTTGTGATGGAACATGATGGAGGATGATGTGAGAAAAAGAATGTGTATGTGTGTGTGTGTGTGTGTGTGTGTATGCATGTGACTGGGTCATTTTGCTGTGCAGCAGAAATTGAAAGAACATTTTGTAAATCAACTATAACAGAAAAAATAAAAATCTTACAAAAAAAGAAAAAGAAAAATGAAAAACAAGAGTAGAAAGTGGCCCCTGAATGAGAATATTAAGCAAAACCCTAGGGCCCAAGTGAGTCATTGTTTAAGTTGGGCTGGGGAAGGGGAAAAAATATACTCCATTGCCTTTGGGTACTTCTGCCAAAAAAAGAAAGGCTGTAGAACCTGGTGTAATCTAAAAATGGAAAATCCACCAAAGAATAGGCAATTATCCAGTAAATCATCACTACCAAAGGCAGACTTTTGGTTCCAGAGAACTCCTAAAGTTCTTGACAAGTAAATCATGAGTGGAAAGTATGTTAATCTTTGTGGAGAAGCAGACATTAAACTGAAGATGGCAAGTAAAAGAGGCGTAGTGGTAATTCCAAATGCCACTTTTCATTTGTTTACAATTTAAAGAGGGAAAAAATTCTGAATCTCTGAACTGAACAGGAAAAAATTTCAGGAGTCATCTAATCCATTTTCCTTTTCCCTGACCAAGTTCAGAGGGAAGTGTCTAACCCATCTCTAATATAGACTATATTATCACTTAGGATAAAATTAGCCTCTTGCTGTCAATGTTAACAAGACGGTATAAAAAAGCAAATTATATACCCTTCCTCCACCATGGAAAATTAGCATAGAAGTCTAGTTTTGTTTTTTGGGGGGCTGCCCCTGAGTCATGCAGAAGTTTCCAAGCCAGGGACAGGGTCACAGAAGTAACCTGCATAACAGCAGTGACAATGCCAGATCCTTCACCCAATGCACCACCAGGGAACTCCAAAATCTACTTCTAAGACACTCTGAGGAAGTATGAGGATATATCTGGCAAAGAATTAGGTTAGAGGAGAGATTTTTAAAAAGTGATGAAAGTGTTAACCATGTAGTTTGCAGTGCTGTTGTCTTAAGTACAGGAAAATGAAAAATAAAGCAAATGATCTGTTACAGGTAAATGGAGTAGGCTACATTTATAGCAAATGAAGTCTAAAATGATAACATTCTAGCCTAAATTTATGAAGCTACTCAGCAAAGAATTAGTCCCAAAATGTGCTTTATACTCTCCAAAGGAAAAAGATGGTGTCTAGGTCATGGTTTAGGCTGTAAATGAATTAATACTAGTAAAATTATATCTTCAGTGTAGCTTTTTAAAAATATCTTTTACTAAACTAGGGAATAATTTATACATTGAAGAATCTAGTTGAGGCTCATTGTACAGATAAGTAAGAATATATACAAAAATTTATAAAATAGGAATTTTATACAACTAACTGATAGGGTAAAGGCATAAATATTGAATATAAAAATATTTTCTTTTTCTTTTTATGGCCGCACCTGCCGTGTATGGAAGTTCCCAGGCTAGGGGTCGAATCGGAGCTGCAGCTGCAGGCGTACGCCACAGCCACAGCAACACAAGCCAAACCCCATCTGCGACCTATGCCACAGCTTGTGGCAACGTCAGATCCTTAACCCACTGAGTGAGGCCAGGGATTGAACCTGTATCCTCATGGACACTATGTTAGGTTCTTAACCTGATAAGTCACAACAGGAACTCCTGAATATAAAAAGATTAAAAGGAGTTCCCATCGTGGTGCAGCAGAAACGAATCTAACTAGGAACCGTGAGGTTGAGAGTTCGATCCCTGGCCTGGCCCAGTGAGTTAAGGATCCCGCATTGCCGTGAGCTGTGGTGCAGGTTGCAGATCCCGCATTGCTATGGCTGTGGCGTAGGCCAGCAGCAACAGCTCTGATTAGACCCTTAGCCTGGGTACCTCCATGTGCTGCAGGTATGGCCCTAAAAAGGCAAAAGACACACACACAAAAGATTTATAATTGTATTTACACTACTGCCTTTAGATTATTCATACCAATAAAATTCACATTTAGTTAAAAATAAAATAATTAGAAATGTCTGATTAGGGTGGCAGCTATTCAGTATGGAGATCATAATCACTACTTAAAGAATTAACAGACTGTCTTAATATAACTAGTGAAATTCTTTTAGATAAGATGGCTGCAAGGAAAAAGCACAAAATGCAAAATTGCTCAAAGCTTTACTTTCTTCAACCTGAAATATCTTTTTCCTACAGCCATCTCTTAAAATTCTATCCAGTCTTTGGAGCTCCCACTGTGGCTCAGCAGTAATGAATCCGACTACTATCCAAGAGGAGGCGGGTTTGATCCCTGGCCTCACTCAGTGGGTTAAGGATCTGGTGTTGCCATGAGTTGTGGTGCAGGCTGCAGATGTGGCTCGGATCCCGGGTAGCTGTGGCATCCCGATTTGACCTCTAGCCTGGGAACTTCCACATGCCACCAGCGAGGCCCTAAAAAAAGACTAAATAAATAAATAAATAAATAAATAAAATATTTTATCCAATCTTTCAGGACCATCTCAAATACCATGTACTGCAGGAAGTCTTATCCTGATTCCACTTGCCATAGCCAATTCCTACCATACCTCACTTATACTTTCTAATGGTACTCATAATTTGCTGGCTTATTTTAGAATTACTGGGCTTATTTCCTCTATTAGACTCTATAAGCAATTGGGTTGTACTCATCTTTGTCTCTATTATATTACCTCAAATGTAGTAGATAATGCTCCATAAATGTCTGTGGGAGTTAATTTAGAAAGAAGAAAAAGAGATGAGTAATACCAGGTAGAAAGTATCAGGATTTACTAGTGATACTCAAAGTCTATATTTTATGACTTTTTGAAAAGTCCAGGACTTGGGTCTTATATTAGCATTGTAATATTGCAATAACAGCTTTCTTTGATTATCATTTGCTTAGCATATCTTTCTCTATACTTTAAATTTCAATCTTTTTGGATAATTTTGTCTTAGATATTTCTCTTTAGTATATATAGCTGGATTTTGCTTTTTTTTTATCCCAGCTTACATTCTCTATATTTTAGTAAGCTTTTTATATGCTTAATTAATTTCTGCCATCTTATTTTGATTTTTGTTTCTTTTGCTATTTTTTAGTGTGTTGATACAGTTTTCAAAAAATATCACCCCCTCCTTCATTTGGCTCTGTAATCTTTTAGTATTTCTCTTAAATGTAACATACATATTTAGCTACACATTTTTTCTTTTTTTTTTTTAATCTAAACTTTTAAGGTCTCACTTGTGGCATATGGAGGTTCCCAGGCTAGTGGCTGAATTGGAGGTGTAGCTGCTGGCCTACACCATAGTCACAAGAATGCCAGATCCATGCTGCATTTGTGACCTACACCACAGCTCATGGCAACGCCAGATCCCCAACCCACTAAGCAAGGCCAGGGATCAAACTGCATCCTCCTGGATGCTAGTCAGATTCATTTCTGCTGAGCCACAACGGGAACTCCTCTTTTCTTTTTTTAATTAAAGTATAGTTGATTTACAACATTCCTTCAATTTCTGCAGTACAGAAAAATGACCCAGCCACCCATACACACCCATTTTTTTTCTTTTTCCATCAGGTTCTTACCCAAGAGACTACATACAGTCCCTGTGGTATACAGCAGGGTCCATGATGCAACAATTCTCAACAAAATATTAGCAAACCGCAAACAAATATATACGAAAAAGTTTATATACCATGATCAGGTAGGATTTATCCTAGGGATCCAAGGATTCTTCAGTATATTCAAATCTATCAATGTGATATACCACATCAACAAACTGAAAAATAAAAACTATACGATCATCTTAATAGATGCAGAAAAAGCTTTTGACAAAATCCAACACCCATTTCTGATAAAAACTCTCCAGAGGTGAACTACCTCAATATAATAAAAGCCGTTCATGACAAACCCACAGCTAACATCATTCTCAATGGTGAAAAACAAAGCATTTCCACTAAGATCAGGAACAAGACAAGGATACCCACATGTTACTCAACATAGTTTTAAGAAGTCCTAGCCATGGCAATCAGAGAAGAAAAAGAAATAAAAGGAATCCAAATTGGAAAATAAGTAAAACTATCACTGTTTGCAGATGACATGATATGATACCTAGAAAATCCTAAAGACACTACCAGAAAACTGAGTTCATAGATGAATTCCAGAAAACTGAGTTCACAGATGAATTTGGTAAAGTTGCAGGATACAAAATCAATACACAGAAACGGACTACATTTCTATATACACAATGAAAAATCAGAAAGAGAAATTAGGGAAAACATACCATTTACTATCACATCAAAAAGAATAAAATACCTAGGAATAAACGTACCTAAAGAGACAAAAGACCTATACTCTGAAAACTATAAGATGTTGATGAAATAAATCAAAGATGACACAGACAAACGGAAAGTTATACCATGCTCTTGGAACAGAACAATCAATATTGTCAAAATGACAATACTACCTAAGGCAATCTACAGATTCAGTGCAATCCCTATCAAATTACCAATGACATTCTTTATAGAACTAGAACAAAACATTTTAAAATTTGTATGGAAACACAAAAGACCTGGAATAGCCAAAGCAATATTGAAAAGAAAAAAAAAAAAACAGAACTGGAGGAATCAGGCTTCCTGTCCTCTGACTATACTACAAAGCTACAATCATCAAAACAATATGGTATTGGCACAAAACCAGAAATACAGATCAATGGAACAGGATAGAAAGTCCAGAAATAAACACAAGCCTATGGTCAACTAATCTTTGACAAAAGAAGCAAGAACACACAATGGGGGAAAGTTAGCTGCACATTTTTTAAAATGTCAAATTACTGATCTTTATCGCTCTCCAAAATAAGGACCAAAGTACACCTGAACATATAAGCACTCTTCTCATCTTCTGACATTATTTTCTTGAATTTGAGTTCTACCCTTTTTAAAATGAAAAACTTTTTTATTTGGTAAAATATATGTAACATAATACTTATTTTAACCATTTATTATATTTTTTATTTTTATTTTTTGATCTTTTTAGGGCCACACTTGTGGCAGGTGAAGGTTCCCAGGCTAGGGGTCTAATTGGAGCTACAGCCACCGGCCTACAGCCACAGCAATGCTGGATCCAAGCCATGTCTGCAACCTACACCACAGCTCAAGGTAACACCAGATCCTCAACCCACTGAGCGAGGTCAGGGATCGAACCCACAACCTCATGGCTCCTAGTCAGATTTGTTTCTGCTGTGCCACGATGGGAACTTCCACTTATAATATTTATCATTTTAACAACTCTAAGTGAACAACTCAGTGGCATTAAACATATTCACAAATCAGTGTAACTATCATCAATCTATAACCCAAACGTTTTCTTTATCCACAACAAAAACTCTTTATCCATTAAAACAAACAAACAAAAACCGTCCCCCTTTAGTCCTCCTCCCAGACTCTGGTAACTTCTATTATACTTTCTGTCTCTGAATTTGCCTATTCTAGGTATCTCATTTAAGTGGAATCATAAAAATTTGTCCTTCTGTTTCTGGATACTGCACTAAACATAACTTTTTCGAGGACCATCCATGCTGTGGCATATAACAAATTTCATTTCATTTTAAGGCTTAATAGTATCCCATTGTATGTATATACCACATTTTGTTTATTCACTGATTTATCAGTGGACACTTGAATTGTTTCTAACTTTTGACTATTGTGAAAAATGTGGCTATGAACTTGGGTGTACAGTACCCGTTCAAGTTTCTCCTTCAATTCTTTCGGGTTTATACCAAGGAATGGAACTGCTGTATCATACAGTAGTTCTACCTATGTCTAACATTTTGAGAAACTATCAAACTGTTTTCCAGTGTCTGCATTATTTTACATTCTCACCAAAAATGCACAAGGGTTCTAGTTTCTGTATTCTTACCAATGTTTGTTATTCCCCCACCTCCTTTTTTTTTTTTTTAACAGCCCTTCTAGCAGGGATGAAGTGGTATCCCATTGTGATTCTGATTTGCATTTCCCTAATGACTAATGATTCTGGACATCTTTTCATGTGCTTATTGGCCCTTTGTGTGTCTTCTTTGGAGAAATATCTATTTAAGTTTTTGCCTTTTCTTGGAATTGTGTTGTTTTTTTGTTGAATTGTAGATCTTTATAGAATCTGGATATAAATCCCTTACTAGATAGGTGATTTGCAAGTATGTTTTTTCACTCTGTAGGTTGTCTTCTCAATTTCTTGGTAGTATCCTTTGAGGGACAAAAGTTCTTAATTTTGATGAAGTCCAGTTTATCTGTTTTTTCTTTTGTTTTCTGTGCTTTTGGTGTCATATCCACGACATCATTGCCACATCAAATGTCATGAAGACACTGAAATGTTTTCTTCTAAAAGTTTCATAGTTTTAAGCTCTTAAGTTTAGGTCTTTGATGCATTTTGAGTTAATTTTTATATAGGATATAAGGTAAGGGTCCAACTTCTTCCTTTTGCAGACTGGTATCCACTATTCCCAGCACCACTTAATGAAAGACTTTTTGAACAGTCCTTTTCCCAATGAATGAAACCCTCGACTCCCTTGTTGAAAAATCAATTGATCTTACATGTGAAGGTTAATTTCAGGGCTCTCTCTTCTATTCCAGTGGTCCATAGGTCTGTCCTTATGCCAGTTCTATATTGTTATCATTACTGTGGTTTTGAATTAATTTTCAAATTTGGGCAGTGTGAGCCCTCCATCTTTATTCTTCTTTTCCAAGACTGTCCTTGTTATTTGGGGTCCCTTGCAGTTCCATATGAACTTGAGGATTGGCTGTTCCATTTCTGTGAAAAAAGCTATTGGAATTCTGACAGGGACTGTGTTGTGTCTGTAGATTGCTTTGGGTAGTGCTGTCATCTTAACAATGTTAGGTCTTCCTATCCATGAACATGGGATGTTTTTCCATTTATTTAGGTCTTTAATTTCATTCAGCAGTGTTTTACAGTTTTCAGTGTGCAAGTCTTTCACCTCCTTGGTTAGGTTTATTCCTAAACACTTAACTCTTTTAGATGCTATTGTAAGTGGAATTGCTTTAATGTCCTTTTTGGATTGTTGATTGCTGGTGTATAAAAATACAACTGATCCTGCATCTGTGTATCCTGCATTTTACTGAATTCATTTATTAACTCTGATAGCTTTTTCATGGATTCTTTGGGATTGTCTATACATAGGATCATGTCATCTGCAAAAAAGATAATTTTACTTCTTTCTTTCCAATCTGGATATCTTTTTTTATCCCTTTTTTTCCTTTTTCTTTTTTGGCTATGCCTGCAGCATGTGGAAGTTCTCAGGTCAGGGATCAAAACCACGACAAAGCAGTGACCCAAGTCACTGCCGTGACAACACCAGATCCTTAACCAGATATGTCACAATGGAACTCCATGACTCTACATTTTAATGTAAAAGAAAAACCAATACTTTTTCAAGTCAATAGTTAATTATGTTTACCAATATTTCACACCAAGTTTTATCTTCATGACTGTTTCTGGCACTTTGTTCCTTCTCTCTGGGTTCAGGTATTTTCCTGCTAAAGTGCATCCTTTAAGAAAGGTCCATTTCAATTTTTTGGGTTTGACACCAAAAGAAAAGGCAACAAAAGCCAAAATAAACAATTGGGACTACATCAAACTAGAAAACTTTTGCACAGTAAGGGAAACAATGAACAAAATAAGCCTACTGAATGGGAGAAAATATTTTCAAATCATATTCTGATAAGGGATTAATATCAAACTATATTTTTAAAAAACTCATACAACTCAAAAACAAAACACCAATCTGATTAAAAAATAGGCAGAAGATCTGAAGAGACATTTTCCCAAAGTCATACAGATAGTCAACAGTTAAATGAAAAGGTGCTCACCATCACTAATCATCAGGGAAATGCAAATCAAAACCACAATGAGACATCACCTCACACCTGTTGGAAGGGCTATTTTTAAAAAGGCAAGAAATCAGAAGTGCTGGCAAAGAAGTAGAGAAAAGGGAATACTTGTGCACTGTTGGTGGGAATGTAAATTGGTGCAGCCATTACAGAAAGCAGTATGAAGGTTCCTCAAAAAATTAAAAATAGAACTGCCATATCATCCAGCAATTCTACTTCTGGGTATTATCTGAAGAACATAAAAACATTACTTAAAAAGATATCTATACCCCCGTGTTAACTGTAGCATTAGTTACAGCAGCCAAGATATGGAAACAATTTAAGTGTCTACTGATGGATGAAGGGATAGAGAAAATGTGGTACACATACACAAAGGAATATTATTCAGCTATAAAAGGAAATTTTGCCATTTGCAACAACATGGATGGAACATGAGAGCATTTCAATAAGTGAAGTAAAATCAGAGAAAGACAAACACTGTATGATCTCACTTATAAGAGGAATTGAAAAATCAAAACAATGCAAAACAAACTCATAGATAACAGAGAACAGATTGGTGTTTGCCAGAGGAGGGAGCAGGGGGAGGGTAAATGGGCAAGAAGAGTCAAAAGGTATAAACTTCAGTTATAAAAGTAATGGGGGCGTACCCATTATGGCACAGTGGAAACAGATCTGACTAGGAACTATGAAGTTGTGGGTTCGATCCCTGTTCTCACTTGGTGGGTTAAGGATCTGGTGTTGCCGTGTAGTGTAGGTCACAGGCACAGCTCAGACTCTGCATTGCTGTGGCTGTGGTGTAGGCTGGCAGCTGTAGCTCCAGTTAGACCCCTGGCCCAGGAACCTCCATATGCTGCAGGTGTGGCTGTAAAATAAAAAGCAAAATAAATAAGTTAGTTAAAAAAATTTTTTTTAAAGTAATGGGGATTTAATTTACACCACGGTAACTAGAGTGAATTATACTGTATTGCATATATGAAAGCTGCTGAGAGAGTAAATCTAAAAAGTTCTCAGCGATCCTGTTGTGGCTCAGCAGTAACAAACCCAACTAGCATCCATAAGGATGCAGGCTGGATCTCTGGCCTTGCTCATTGGATTAAGGATCCAGCATTGCCGTGAACTGTGGTGTAGGTCGCAGACATGGCTCGGATATGGCATTGCTATGGCTGTGGCTGTGTTGTAGGCTGGCAGCTGCACTCCAATTCAACCCCTAGCCCTGGGAACTTCCATATGCCATGGGTGTGGCCCTAAAAAGGCAGAATAATAATATTAATAAATTTTAAAAATAAAAAATACATAAAAAGTTTTCATCACAAGAAAAAAATTCTGTAACTATATATGGTTATGGATATTAACTAGACTTATTTAGGTGATCACAATATATACAAATATCAAATCATTATGTTGTACACCTGAAATGAATATAATGTTGTATGTCAACTATACCTCAAATTAAAAAAAAAATTGAAAGAAAAAAAGGTCAATTTCACAATATGTATGTATGTCAAGTCATTATGCTGTACACTTTAAACTTATACAGTGTTGTATGTCAATTACATCTCAATAAAACTGGGGGGGGGGGGTGGAAATTGTTCAAGAGATGAAATAAAGAATGGTCCACAATCACTTAACCTGGAATCCTCAGGATCTCTCTGGTTGGTTGGTTTGTTTATGCCACACCCACAGCATGTGTAAGTTCCCCAGGCCAGCAATCAAATGAGAACCATAGCAGTGACCTAAACCACTGAAGTGACAACACCAGATCCCTAACCTGCTGGTGCCGCAAGAGAACTCCAGAACCTCTCTGTTTTAGAATTGACAACTTTTTGGATTTTCATAAAGGCAACATGCTGGAGAAATCAGATGTGATATAATACCCCAAGCAGGACTGGGGAAGCAGCCCACAGTTAATAAGCATATTAAAATTTCCACAATGAAACATATAGTCACACTAAACAGGATTAATTCAGACCCCAAACGGTCTCATAAACTAGTTCAGGTGCCTGCAAATGAGTCTGCTGAAAATGCACCAAAACCCAGCTTGATTTCTAAGCTTTTTTGATTTCTGAATTTTGAATTTCTGAATACTCACAGACCTGTCACTTACACAAAAGCCTGTGGATGGTAAATACCTTTGGTTTTCATTTGCCTGAAAATATCTTTATTTTACCCTCTGTAGTAATGATTTAACCAGATTACTGGATTGAGAATACTGGATTGCCATTTATCTTCCCTTAGTGCTTTATAGGTACTACTCCATTACCATCTGGCACCTATCATTGTCAAGGGGCCAGCAGTCAAACTCCTGCCATTCTTAATGGAGTTAATCATTCTTATCATTCATATAAGCTATTTTATTTATCATTAATGTCTTAAAGATTCTACAATGTGTCTATTGCATAGATTTATTTTTGTTTATCTTGCTCTGGACTTTCATCTGAAATATGTCTTTTGTCAATTCTGGAAAATTCTCATTCAGTATCTTTTAAAATACTGCTTCTTTGCCATCTATCCTTTTCTTCTAAATCTCCTATTAGATATACATTGTAGCCTCTCAATGTCTCTCACCCATCCTCTTACAGTTTTATCTTTGTATTATACCTAGTATTCTCTTTATCTTTGTGTTATACCTAGTATTATCTTGTGTTACATCTAGTATTATCTTCCAAAACAGAATATTCTATTATGTCTAGTTTAGAGCTCATTCACTCTCAGTTTTGTTTTGTTTTGTTTTGTTGCTACACCCACAGCATGCAGAAGTTCCTGGGCCAGGGATCGAACCTGCACCACAGCAGTAATAATTTGGGATCTTTATCTCACTGAGGCAGCAGAAAACTCCTCTCCCAGTTTTTATTTATTATTATTATTATTATTTTTTTGCCTTATCTAGAGCCGCACCTGCAGCATATGGAGGTTCCCAGGCTAGGGGTCTAACAGGAGCTGTAGCTGCCGGCCTTTGCCACAGCCACAGCAACGCAGGATCCGAGCCGCGTTTGCAACCTACACCACAGCTCACGGCAACACTGGATCCTTAACCCACTGGGCAAGATCAGAGATCAAACCCGCAACCTCATAGTTCCTAGTCGGATTCGTTAACCACTGAGCCATGACGGGAACTCCTCCCAGTTTTTAAAATTCATTAATGTTTTTATTTCTAGAATTTTCAATTGGAACTTTAAAGAATAATACATGGCATTGTTTCACTTTGCCTGTTCTTTTCTTTCTTTCTCCCCTTCCTTTCTCCCTGCTTGCTTGCTTCCTTACTTTCTTTAGCTTTTGAGGGTCGCACTTGAGGCCTATGGAAGTTCCCAGGCTAGAGGTTGAATCTGAGAGCTGTAGCTGCTGGCCTACGCCACAGCCACTGCAATGGGGGATCCAAGCTGCGTCTTCAACCTACACCACAGCTCACAGAAACAATGGATCCTTAACCCACTGAGTGACTGAACCCACATCCTCATGGATACTAGTCAGGTTCATAACTTGCTGAGCCACAACAGGAACTCCTTTTATGTGTATGTGCATTTTGCCTGTTCATATTTTCCCATTTTTCTTCTGTTTTTTAAAAAAAATTATTTATTTTTTAAAATTGAAATACAGTTGATTTATAATGTTGTGTTAGTGTCTGGTGTACAGCAAAGTGATTCAGATATATATATATATATATTTCATATTCTTTTCCATTACAGGTTATTACAAGATATTGAATATGGCTCCCTGTGCTATACAGTAGGACCTTATTTATCTATTTCTTGTTCTCTCTCTCTCTGGCAAGCCAGCCAGGAGATATTTTCTTTTTAAAATTATTACTATTCCTTCTTTTTGTTTCCCCCTGAGGATCTTAAACTTCATTTCAAAGTCAAGTTAAAATAATTAATTAGCTTTATTTTCTCTGGAGTAATATATTCAATTGCTGGGTTTATTCACTCCTTTCTTGGCATGAGTTTTCCTAATATGTTTTGGAACTGCAGTGTGCAGACTCATTTTAAGTGGCAGGCTTTACTCTGTGCACTTGTTTATTCTCTCAGTCTTTCCTGGGGATAGATCCTAGTTCAGAATCAGGCCTTATGTTGGATGACTTAGGGCTCCATTCCCAATGATACTGGGGATATTACAGAGACTGTCACTGAATCCCTCAGTAGCTTGGACCACTGAGTTCTGACTAAAAGGCTATCTGCTTTCTCTTGTATTCCTAGGTTTTATATAAGCCATTTCCCAGATAGTAATAATAAATTTTTTTGACTTTCCTTTAAAGGGATGGAGGTAGAAGAGTCTGGCTCCAGTCTTTGCCCTGTGTGTGACACTTTTAGTCTTTACTATTCCATGAGAAGTTAGTGCTCAGTTATTTACGTTTGCTTCTGAACCCAGAGTGTAGGAGGCCTATGGTTTTAGCCCTATTAACACTGTGATTTTGTTTAGTTCCTGGTCCACAGATGAATTTATATTGATTTTATACACGGCTATGCCCTTTAACTTTTCTTTTAGAAAATTTTGTTTATCATTACCATGTGTTTGGAATGGACAGGAGGACCAAATTACAAACACTGCAAGCCATTATGACTAGAAATCTAAAACAAACCTTCTCCCTGCATTAAAATGTACATCCTTATTTATTTTTCATTGTGTTTAACTTAAATGTTCTTTAACAGTCATCAATACTGAGAACACATTAGTTGTTACCAGAGGGGAAAGGGAGAGAGGGACAGGCAAAATAAGTGAAGGGGAAAGCTACAAACTACTGGGGATATAAAATAAATAACTAACAAGCATGTAACACACAGCTCAAGGAATATAGTCAATATTTTATAATAACTTTGTAGAGGTGTGATCTATAAAAATATCGAATAACTATTTTGTACATCTGAAACTATAATATTGTAAGTCAACTATACTCGATGAAAAAAATTAAAGAAAGAAAATTGGACCACAAATCTTGGGGGGAAAAAAAGTCATCAATCTTATCTCTGAAATCCACAAAAAAGCTCCTAAAAATATCTTAAAGACCTTACAGAAGTATCTATATGCCTGCCTCAAAGAGATTTCTCCAAAACCAGTATTCAAACTTCATTGAAAAAAATTTTTTGTTCTTAAGATGGTGTTTTTTTCTCGAGATTTCAATACTTTTTATTTTGAAATAACACCACCAATTTACAGAAAAGTTACAAGAATAGCACCAAGAATTCATTTTGTTTGTTTGTTTGCTTTTTTTAATGGCCTCATCCGTGGCATATGGAAATTCCTAGGCTAGGGGTCGAATCAGAGCTACAGCTGCTGGCCTACACCACAGCCACAGCAATGTGGGATCCAAGCCGCGTCTGTGACCTATACCACAGCTCAGGGCAACGCTGGATCCTTAACCCACTGAGCGAGGCCAGGGATGGAACCCCCATGCTTATGGATCCTAGTCGGGTTCATTAACCACTGAGCCATGAAGGGAACTCCTCACAGAGAATTCTTGAATACTCTTTATCTAGACCACTTGAATGTGAATATTTTACTAGATTTATTCTCACTACAACATTATCTCTCTCTCAATCTCTCTCTACTCTCTCTGTCACATCCACACTTATACATGTATAGATATTTATATATATACATATTACATTTCAGAACTGTTTAAGAGTAAGTTGTAGACATGATGCTCCTTTACTCCTAAACACAGTATGTATTTCCTAAAAAAAAATTCTCTTATGTAATAGCACAATCAAAATCAGAAAATTAATATTGATATAATATTAACTAATCTTCAGATACTAAGATTTCACCAATTATCCCAATAATGTCTCCTTTATAGGAAAAAAGAATTCAAGATGTTACACTGCATTCAGTTGTCAAGACTTTTCAGTCTCCTTTAATCTGAAACAGTTCCTGAGTCTGCCTTTGTGTTTCATGACAGTGACACTTTTTTGTACTCCAATTTAGGTTTGTCTGATGTTTCCTCATGATCAGATTCAGGTTATAATCCTGCCAAAAGAGTACTGTGATGCTGAGTTTTCCCAGTGCATCATATAAAGAGGCACTTGCTATGGATTAGTCTAATTACTGGTGATATTAACTCTGATCATTTAGGTAAAGCAGTGTCTGCCAGGCTCACCCACTGTAAAGATATCCTTTGTAATTAATAAGTATCTTGAGGGGAGGTACTTGGAGGCTGTGGAAATACACTGTTATTCTTCAAACGAAATTTTATTTACTACTTTCAGCATCTATTGATAATTCCTGCCAGAAGCAATAACAATTATGATGATTTTGCCAAATGGGGATTTTTTCCCCCTAATTACATCATTTCATCTACAAGTTGACTTTCTAAAATAAAGAGCAGATACATGTATATATTTTTATTTCCTGTTCTTTCTTACATAAAAGTAGCATAATACAGCTATTCTTTTGTCCAATTCATAGGGATCTGATTATTCCTTTTAAACTGTCGTGAATAAGAAGTTTAGGAACTCTCTGTCTGGATCCTCTGGCCACCAGAGATATCAACATAAAATTTAATTTATGAATTATATAATTTTTATCTTAAAAGGTATAAATTTATTTAAGTAAAACTGAAAACAAATGTCTCAAATTGATTTTAACAAGAAAATAAAATTAAATTCCATTGTTTTCCCATTTGCTTAATGTTTAATTAACTCTAGAGTAACATACCAAGAAAATACAACAGAAACTATGTCAAAAATTAATGATTTTAGGAGTTCCCATCATGGTTCAGCATTAATAAACCCAACTAGTATCCACGAAGACGCAGGTTAGATCCCTGGCCTTGCTCAGTGGGTTAAGGATCTGGTGTTGCCATGAGCTGTGGGGTAGGTCGCAGATGGGGCCTGGATCTGGTGTTTCTGTGTCTGTGGCATAGGCCAGCAGGTGTAGCTCTGATTTGACCCCTAGCCTGGGAACTTCCATATGCTGTAGGTTCAGCCCTAAAAAGACAAAAAAAGTAAAATAAAATTCATGATTTTATAATCAGATATTTGTAAACATATTAGGTAGTGTAAGTTCCTGATACAATTTCATTTTCTCATTTAATAACAAAGGCTGTCTATAAAGAAAAATGTCAACAGACTTCTATTTAGTGGTATCTGTTTTCTCCTGAAAAATTAAAGATGTTCTAAGAATTTACTTATGATGTCAAGTCCATATAAACATCTTAATTTTGGATATTAAAAAGCAAAAAGTAAGAACTGATTTAAATTCCTTTGTTGAAGTGGCCAGTAACTCAAGGAATACCAAGGAAAGAATTAAATATAAATATACTCATAGTAGCTTTATATACATAGCCATTCTCCTACTATATAAAGAAATAACAAAGAGCAAAAGGACCAAATTAAAATATTACAGTTCATTTTCAATGTGCCAAGAGGAACTTCCTTGTTCTTACTCCAAATGAAAATGGCCAATGAGCCTTGACCTACACAGTTAAATTGGATTGCAGGAGGTCAGTCTTCTTAGGCCATTCTCTTATCTTTTTCTTTCTAAAATCAGACTAGCTCATTAGCGTATACTATCTTCTGTTAGAATTGAGATTGTCTTCTGCCGTTTGAGATGAGCTTTATTTCCAAAGTATCCTAAACAGATCTACCAAAGAAGCAAAATATATAAACAGATCACACTCAGGAATGCAGCACAAACTGGCTAAACAAAGGTTAGCTTCTGAAAAACAAACAAAAGATCTAAAATATCTTAGAATCATGATTTTTTTTTTCTTCTTTGGCTATCCCTTGGCATATTGGAGTTCCTGGGCCAGGGATCAGATCCAAGTTACAGTCGTGACCTAAGCCAATCCTTCCTTATCCCACTGGGTCAGGCCAGGTATCGAACCCGTGTCCCAGGGCTCCCAAGATGCTGCCCAATCCTCTTGATTTAAAGTAACCTTTTATTGCTTCTAGAAGCAGAAGGAAAAAAAATATTCCGTATAGAGTGAATAGAGAAGAAAACTTCTGTGGCACATTTCCCACTAGTGGACTGGCAAAATTAGCAGACTGGAGTTTTTGCTATTATTTTACTTTATTTTTGGCTGTGGCATGCAGTGGCTTGATGTTAGATCTCCGTTCCCAGACTAGGGATTAAACCAGGATGTTGGGGTGAAAGCATCAAGTCCTAACCACTAGACCACCAGGGAACTCTCTATAGTTTTTGTTCTGCAAAATGTCACCTAAACCCTAAAGACATATTCCTGTGGCATGATTTAGTCCCCTGGTATAATGATCCTCGGATTTGTTCTTTCCGTCCTTGTGAAATTCAGATGAACTCTAAAGCCCTTAAATGTTTTCTTTCCAATGTCCATCTGCTATAGAATTTGGAAACACTAACTTGATGAGAGAAATCACTGAAACATGTCAGCTTGGTCCATGCTGCAGAGCCCCAAAGCAGTTAAAACAACACATATAAACAGAAGTTGCCTCACACTAATTTCTTTCTTATAGTGCTACAAAGAAATTTCTGCACAAAAGTTTAATGCAGGAGTTCCTTTGTGACTCAGCAGGTTAAGGATCTAGCATTGTTACTGCTGTGGCTCTGGTTACAGCTGTGGTGCGAGTTTGATCCCTGGCCTGGGAACTTCTGCATGCTCAGGGTGTGGCCAAAAAAAAAAAAAAAAAAGAAAGAAAAAAAAAAATCACTGTTTTATTAAAAAAAATCCCCAATTTAGGAATAAATCCAACAGGGACTATCAATCTTCAGTCATTGTCTAGAGACAGGTGAAACAATTTGTGAGAACTGAGCTGCACCGTGGTGGATGAAGTTCTTAATTTTTGCAACAGCAAAATAACTAAGTCAGAAGCTTTTTGGGTCACTCAAATACCTTAAGCACTGGCATTTCATAAAAAAATTTTTTTTTTTTACTTTTTTTGCCTGAGTAATGCTTAGCACCAGAGCTAGTTTTCAGACCATGACATCAGTGAGATCATATTTTACTGCATTATCAAGAGAAAAACTTGGGAGACAGCCTGACAGGCCCTGAGAGCTATGAAACCTTCTCTAATGGGAAGCATAAGTAGTACTGAATTTTCTTTCCTTGGTTGCATCACCAAGTGCTCTTTTGTCACCAAACCCCAGAAGGAATCTTCTTTTTTTTTTTTTTTTTTTCCTCTTAATGGAGTTTATTTCAATTATAGGTGTGCATAAATCATCACAAGTCAATTTTACAGATTTTGTAACCCAAACCCCCAGTGCATCCCCCCACCCCCCCAGATTGTCTTATTTGAAAAACCAAGGTTTTCCAAAGTCTGTGAGTCATTGTCTGTTCTGTAAGAAGGTTCATTGTGTCTTTTAGTTTCCACATGTAAGCGGTATCATTGGGTGTTGCTGTCTAATTGTCTGACTGGTTTCACTTTGCATGATAATTTCTAAGTCCAT
>PVHT021183666.1:4892323-4909087 GCA_004024745.2 Catagonus wagneri
GTTCCTTTTAATGGCTGAGTAACATTCCATTGTGTGTATGTACCATATCTTCCCTAACCACTCTTCTGTGGATGGGCATTTAGGTTGTTTCCATGACCTGGCTATTGCATAGAGCGCTGCAATGAACACAGGAGTACAGGTGTCTTTTTGGGTCATGGTGTCTGCTGGATAGATGCCCAGGAGTGGGATTGCTGGATCAGATGGTAATTCTATTTTGAGTTTTCTGAGGAATCTCCATACTGTTTTCCACAGTGGCTGCACAGAAGGAATCTTCTTAAAGCAGTGGAATAGAGCACTTGTCCCACCCTGGGCTGCTGCCAAGGGGAAAGGAGAGCATTTCCGGAAAGGATGATGACCAAGCAAATTCTCCACAGAAGACTAAGCAAAGGATGTCCATTTCATGTGCTGATTCTCCGAAAGAAACTGCCCTCCACTGGATCTTTGTTTATAATTCCGTGAAGTCTCCTGCCGGAGTTAAAAATGTTTCAAACTCGCTTTTCAAGCCTTCCAACTTCAAAATTTATTGCTGAAGACCTGGTACACTATGGTAAACTCCTGCTTTCATACCAGCTCCTTACTTACTTGTATCAATGGAGAAACAAGATGATTCATTAACATCTGCTTACCCCTTGAGGTTTTAAGTATTAAGGAACATCTCTTTTATATGATTGTTTACCCCATGCCAAGAGAAACAGGCAAATACATGTACCTCAGGATTGGAAATCAATGCACAGAGCACTGGGAGAAAATTACTACATAATACTCTTTAAAGTATGTTAGAAATTTAAATTATAAAAAGACAACGTAGTAATTTAGAAAATGCTTTTCATATGCTATGAAAAACAGGAAATAAAATAGTGTGTACATTGTAATTTTAACAACATTAAAAGAGGTCTGCATAAGGAAAACGATAAAAAATTTAAAAGACGGCTGAATTTACTGACTGTATTAGGGTTGTGGCTTCTGATTTCTTCCTCTGTCTTCCCAATATTCTGCAATATTATGTTAAATTTTTGTAATAATTTTTTTTAACAACAGTTACCATAATTCTCTAGTTTTTCTCATTCCTACAAGGCCTCTAAACAGAACTCTTGCTAACAGAACTTCTAGGAGCTTGCATAATTTCACTTGAAATCCAGAGAACTTGTGTTTTCATGATTTCTTTGGGAAAACATCCCCTAGCATTACAGGAAAAGTTTCTGGACAAAGAACGCTCCTCTTTAGAATGTGGCAGTATTTCTCTTATGTCTCACATCCTACTACATGTTACAGCTCACATACTTTCTTATGTAGTCTCTAAACCTGTCATCTTTGACTTCCTTCTCTTCAACTCTAGCTTTCAAGCTCTGTAACTCTTCTGTCAACTGGCTCATCCAATCTGTACTTTTTTTTTTTTTTTCTGTGCTGCAGGTAAGGCTCGCCTTAGTCGTCCTCAGAGAGATTCTGCCATTCCTTCCCACAGTGTGATTACTCTCTACCTCCAGACCTCTAAAGAGCTTCTGTCTGATTTCCTGCCAGATCACACCATTGTATTCTCATCTAATTTCTTGTCCATTTACTTCTTCAGCTTTTTCAACTCAATATGAATTTCTTCCCACATTTTTCCCACCCACTGCATGTCTGAGCTCTGTACAGCACTAGATGACATTTTAAGGAAAATTCTATTTCATTTTCTGTCTACAGCTATAGCTTTTAGGTTCTTTTATATCACCCTTCTTTTGATCTCACTAGGATCCCCCAAATGTTCCTATTAGTATCACCTGCAGATTTCATTGAAAACCCAATACTATTTTAAATGTGTCTATTATTATTATTATTATTATTTTGCTGAGCCTGTGGCATACATAAGTTCCCGGGCCACGGTTCACAGCAGAAACCAAAGCCACAGCAGTGACAACGCTGGCTCCTTAATGCACTGAGCCACCAGGGAACTCCTATGGGTTTTTTTTAGGGCTGCACCCATGGCAAGCAGAGCTTCCCAGGCTAGGGGTCTAATTGGAGCTACAGCTGCTGGCCTACACCAGAGCCATAGCAATATGGGATCCAAGCCACGTCTGCGACCTACACCACAGCTCATGGCAATGCCGGATCCTTAACCCACTGAGCGAGGCCAGGGATCGAACCTGCAACCTCATGGTTCCTAGCTGGATTCGTTTCCACTGAGCCACAACGGGAACTCCTCCTATGGGTTCTTTAAATGTTAAAAATACTTTTCTTGCTATCACCCTATTCAAGAGCTGAAGGCACCACATTTATTAACTCTCTTGGTTCAAAGTCCAGCAAGGAATTCTCAACCCACCACCCTTTGTTCTTGCTCAAGAGGATATGAATTAGGTTGAAAAAAAAGAAGCTTCATAGAAATGCTTTAGTCATAGGACAAAATCTTCCTGGATTTGATAATTCAAAATGATAATAAAATTGAAGGGGTGTTGGGATGCAGGGTTTGTTCTGTTACAGCCACAAACATCAGATTTGCAGTTGCTGATTCCATTCTCTTCTGAGTTATCATCTCATCTTGTCATGTCTTCTGTTACATTACTGCCATGATTTCAAGAGTCAACTTCTTTGTGTTATTTTTTATTTTATTTCCGTACTTAGTCTCACTTTTTAGATAATAAATGCGATTTCTCTGAGTAGCTATGTGTACTTACCTTTTAAAGCTACTGGTAAATCCATATATATATATATATATATATACACATATACATATACATTTTTTTTTTTTTGTCTTTTTGCCTTTATGTAGAGCCGTACCTGCGGCATATGGAGGTTCCCAGGCTAGGGGTCTAACAGGAGCTGTAGCTGCCGGCCTTCGCCACAGCCACAGCAACGCGGGATCCGAGCCGCGTCTGTAACCTACACCACAGCTAAACGGCAATGCCGGATCCTTAACCCACTGAGCAAGGTCAGGGATCGAACCCGCAACCTCACGGTTCTTAGTCGGATTCGTTAACTACTGAGCCACGAAGGGAACTCCAATCCATATATATTTTTTAAGTGCTCATTTTCCTGACTTCAGTTAAAAGCTCTTTTGTTTTCTTTTACTTTTCCAAGTTCAAGTTCATTCTTTCCAACTTTTTGCATTAGCTAGGAACTCCTAAAATAACAGAGCTCTAGGCATGTATGATTAAAGTAGCCTTAATGGCTCAATAGTCTATGATGGAAAAAAGTCAGTTTCTTCTGGATACCTTTCGGAAATCCCTTTAAATTTTCTTTTCTTCTTCTTTTTATGGTTGTACCTGAGGCATATGGAAGTTCCCAGACTAGGGGTCTAATCGGAGCTGCTGCAGCTGCCAGCCTATGCCACAGCCACAGCAACTCGGGATCTGAGCAGCATCTTCAACCGATACCGCAGCTTGCGGCAATGCTGGATCGTTAACCCACTGAGGGAGGCCAGGGATCAAAATCACATCCTCATGGATGCTACGTCGGATTCTTAACCTGTTGAGCCACAATGCGAACTCCCAAATTTTCTTATTAATTCATCAGACTTCAATGCTACTTTGATTTGTTTTATTTCTAACAGAGAATTTTATTTCTAAAGACATATGAGGAAAGAACTCTAAGACAGTAGGCAGGTTTTTGCACAAAACTCTTCTAAACACATAAGAATCTAATGTATTATCTGGTTAATGACTTCAGAGAAAGAGGTGTTGAAGTTTCTGAAGATCCTGAAATAGTTACTTGAGGAGATCTTTTTTTTTTTTAGGGCCTCGCTTGTGGCCCTAAAGTTCCTGGGCTAGGGGTTGAATTAAAGCTGCAGCTGCCAGCCTATGCCACCACCATAGCAAAGCCAGATCCAAGCCACATCTGAGACCTACACTGCATCTTGCAGCAATGCTAGATCCTTAATCTTAAATTTTAATCCTTAAACTGAGCAAGGCCAGGGATCAAACCCGAATCTTCATGGACACTATGTAGGGTTCTTAACCTGCTGAGCCACAACAGGAAATCCCACCTGAGGAAGTTTTAAAGGAAGAACATAAAAATCTAACCAGAGGCTACCCTGTTCCTCAAATACCTGTTTGTCAGGTGAGGTCTTCAATTCATTCACACAAAACTTTTTCTGGGACATAAACCTTCTTAATATTGATTTATTTTAGAATATTAACACTCTCTAATTCGCTACTTGGTGCCATTTAACCAACTACCAATCTTCTAAAAAACAAAGGACATTTTTCTTTTGCTTTTTAGGGCCGCACCTGCGGCATGTGGAAGTTCCCACGCTAGAGGTCAAACTGGAGCTATAGCTGCGGGCCTACTGCAAAACCACAGCAATGCAGGATCCAAGCTGTGTCTGCATCCTACACCACAGCTCACTGGCAATGCTGGATCCCCAACCCACTGACTGAGGCCAGGGATCAAACCTGCATCCTCATGGATATTAGTTGAATTGGTTTCTGCTGAGCCACAATGGGAACTCCAACAAAGGACATTTTTCAATATTCTTTTGTGATTGACTTAAAATCACAAAGCAGCTATAGATGACAAGAACTTAACGAAAATCTATACTGAAAATTCGCCTTTCCTGCCAAACCTTAAAAGATTTAAGTACGAAATTTTTTTTTCTTTTTAAAAGAGGGACACAAACAAGAACTTGAACATAAAACTTGCATCTTAGAAAGTAAGATGTTGGTAGAATTACCATATGATCTGGAAATTTCACTTCCAAGTTTATTATCAAAAGAAATGAAAGTAGGGACTTAGATATTTGTATACCCATGTTCATGGCAGTATTATTCACAATAGCCAAAATGTGGAAGCAACTGTGAAATGTCCATCAACAGGTAAATGACTAAACAAAATGTGATATATGCATACAATGAAATATTATTTAGCATCAAAAAAGAAGGCAATTTTTTTTTTTTTTGTCTAGCTTATGGCATCCAAAAGTTCCTAGGCTAAGGATCAAACCTGCACCATAGCAGTGACAATGCCAGATCCTCATCCCAGTGAGCCACCAGGGAACTCCAGAAAGGAAGGCAATTCTGATACATGCTACAATATGTTCGAACCTCTAGGACACTATACTAAATAAAATAAGTCAGTCACAGAAAGACAACTATTACATGACTCTACTGCTACGTAATAGCTAGAGTAGTCAAATTCATATAGATAGAAAGTAGAATGGTGGTTATCAGTGGACGGGTAAGAAGAAATGAGATTTGGTGTTTAATGGGTACAGAGTCAGTTTAGGAAGATGAAAAAGTTCTGGAGATGGATTGATGATGGTTACAGAACAATATAAAGAGTCCCCTTGTGGAGCAGTAGGTTAGGGATCCAGGACTGTCCACTGCAGTGGCTCAGATCATGCTGTAGGGTGGGTTCAGTCCCTGGCCAAGGAATTTTCTCATGCCTCAGTCTCGGACAACAAACAAATGAAAATCCAAAAAACAAAAAAACCCCAATATGAATGTACTTAATGTCACAGAAATATACAGTTAAAAATGGTTAAAATGGTAAATTTTAGGTTATGCATATTTCACCACAATAAAAAAATAAAGAAATGAAGATACTGGTTAAGATAATGGCAGTAACATAACATAAAGACCCAGTATGCATATTTTCAGAATTGCCTGATGGAATGAGAAATTGGAAGTTATAATCAAAACATTTTTTAGAGTGGTTCTGAAAGTAAGAATTACTACAGCTTTGCCGCTGAAAGTGTGAACCAAAGGAAGCACTGGTATCACTCTGAAGCCTGTTCGAAATCAGAATCTGAGGCCCCGTCCCAGAACTACTAAATCCAATTCTGCCTTTTCACAAGATCTGTAAATGATTCATATACACATGAAAGTCTGAGAGGCACTAGGCAAAATCTTATCACTTTTTAGCTGTGTGACTTTGGGCCAGTTACTTAACCATTTTGTGCCTCAATAATTTTTTGTCTGCAAGATGGTGATAATAGGAATCCTTATTATATGAGGTTGCCAAAGATTAAATGTGATAATAATGGCTGTTGTACAATGCCTGGCACATTTAGGGACTATTAGCTATTAGTATTACTTTGCTGTGCAGAAAAATCTGTGATAGTTGATTTCAGGGGCTTTTCTAAAAACAGTAAATTTAGGAAGTCAGTATTTTCCAAAGGACATGAACGGTGCCTGGCTTTTAAGAGACAATTGTGCAAAAGGATATATGGGAGATAATAATTTTGGCAAAGCATGAAAGAATGGAAATGAGGTTCAAGAGACCCAATACAGTACAGGAAAGATCAAATTCATTCACAATGGGGAAATTTTTTTCTTATTAAAATAAGTGAGGAATAGACAAACAGTATTTACAAACTATAAATGGAATGGAAGCAGCTTTTAATGACAATGTCATATTTTAAAATATTTTAGAGGCTAAATGATGTGCTTTTCACATGTCTGAATTCCCCCTGTGGGATATAATCTTTCAGCTGAAAGATCACAAATATATTTGACTTATGTGATAAAGGACCAACAGTTGGCTAAGGAGCAAGCTGGAAGGGAGTGAAATATTAACAAGGTGGGGAGACAAAAAGGACAGCTACACAGGCGCCTATGAATTGCTAGCACCTGGGCCACAATTCTCAGAAGATGTTGTTCAGTTCCTAACCTACTTTGCCTGGCTGGAGATCTTTCCTTGTCCCAGAAAAGACTTTTGGAGACAGAGAGGATTAAAAAAAATAATATTGTTAAGAAGTGAGGTTGCTGGGCTTGCACTTTACTAGCCGGAATCCCTTTATCTTTCCTGAGAGCCCCCCAGATCTCTTTTATTCTAGGTCAGTAATTTAACACTCTCAGCTCTCAATTCAAAGCCAGTAATGACCTTGCTGTGCTGAATTATTAGCCTAGGATATAGAAGAAGAGAGAGAGGGAAGGGAGGAAAAAAAAAAACAAAACTAAAAACAACAGAGGCCTTTTGATCAGAGTACCAAACTACAGTTCGCTGTAACTCAAGCTGCCCATTCTTATATGGCAGGAATTAAGGACTCCCCCTGCCAGGCAGGACCCTATTAAAAGACAATAGCTGTTTGAAAAGGGTAAGCAAGTTGATATGGATATAACAGGCCACATATGGGGGCCCCTTTCTACTCTGAAATAAAGCTCCTTCTTAAGAGTTGTGAGCTGGGAAATCCAGTATTCAGTAAGGCAGGAGGAGGAGATATAATAGAAGAGAGTGGGTAGCCATGCAGAAATGCTTGAAGGTGCCTCAGGAAAAAGGGAGGAGGGCTTTGGGAGGCCTGCAGAGATGAGCATCAATCACTGAGCATAGAGCTTTCAGAATGGCCAGGTGCTCTTAGGTCCCCAGGAGGTTTTTAGGATCAGTGATGACAAAGATTTGGCTGGAACTAATACAGTGGTTAGTTTCTCTAATAGGTTAACAACGACAACAAAAAACAAACAGCAATATTTTGTAAGCTATTGCCAGGAATGATGCAGCTGGCAAAATAATCTTTTTCTGCTGTGTTTTTAAAAAATTATTTATTTACTAGTTTGTTTGTTTATATGACTGAGTCCCTGGCATGGGGAAGTTCTCGGGCCAGGGATCGAATTCAAGCCATAGCAGAGACAATGCCAAATCCTTAACTGCAAGGTGACCAGGGAACTCCTCTGCCTTGTTTTGACTAATATGCCAATATCCTAAACCCTAATGAGTACCATCTAGTGCCAATAAATGTTGCTATCTCTAGGATGAAATTTAAATTACAAAAAAAAAAAAAAACCTCTGTAACACAGAGTGAACTCCAAAGAAATCACCTCTTACCTACAAACCACACACCTCCTCTGATGCAGAGAGGTAACCACAGAACGTGACTTCTCACTCTATTAGCAAACCCATACTTGCTTATCTGTCACCAAGCGCTGGTGCCCACTAATGGATGACTCTTTTGGAGGATCTTAAATCCACAACAGAATTTCCCAACCACTGTTTTAGTTTTATCTAAGAGCTTCTTAGTATTTTACAAAACAAGAGAGGATTTAAGAGTGATTCAAGGTATTTAAACACATTAATCTAGCTGTTTATGACTAAATTCTGAACCCCCAAATTCCTAAGCAAAATACCACAAAGGTATTTTTCTTTCCTCCACCACCCTTTGCTAATTGCCAAATGAACAGCTTCCCAATTCCTATCGACTGCAATTAATGGGCTCGCTTGATGGAATTTACAACCAAAGAAAAAACACAGGGGATCGCCAATACTCGCTTGTTCCACTGAGCCGTCAACAGGGCACAAAACTGATCTTTAGCAAATTAAAGGGTTTTGCTGATTAAAGAGAAAATCTGGATTCCTAAGAAAAAAATTTCTGCCTCACCACCAGGCTTAAGACTCCAAAACAAACATATTATTTTTACTAAAGTTATTAGAGATAATTGTTTCCATAAAATATCGCAATTCTAAACTACACTCCAGTATGCAGACTCATTTCAGATGGGGTCATCATCTGAAAGGGAGTGACGAGCAATGAAAAGAGCAATGGAGAACATCAAACACCATGTTCATTCTCTAATTCATGCCTTAGCATATGGTGACCACATTTTCAGAAGTTCAAGTCGGGACACAAAAAAGTTTTTATTCGGTGTATGGACCACTTTCAGGTGTTAGAAACAGCCTAAAGATTATATACATACATATATATATATTCATATATGATTATATATATATATATATATAATGATTATGTTTAAATGCCATGCTAATTGATAAATGTTAAATGTCATATCATTTGATAAATCTTAAAAGATATACAGCCTATGTAACCTGAAAAATAAAATCCAATGTACAAAACAGCATGGGAAGTATGATACCAATGACATAAAACTATATATCTACGCATGTACATGCAAGTAGACAAGATGTTTGAAAGAACAGAGAAAACAAAGGCAAGAAAAAAAATTGGAGATAATGTCACAGAAATGAAAGGCATGAGTTCCCAGATTGAAAGGATCCTTAAGAGCCTGGCACAATGAATGCAGATGCACATCAAGGCACATCATTGTAAAAAATTACTCTACCTTTTAATGGGGGTGTGGCAAGTTCACTTTGTAGAAGAACATGTAAGACAGAAGATATTGGTGATATCTTTGAAAAATACAATCTGCCACAGTTTCCCCTCTGGCCACAAGAATATACATCCCTCCCAAATGCAAAATACACCCTGCTTCCCTAGACCTCTAAAGTCTAATTCCATTTCCGCATCCACCCAAACTCAAGGATCATGTCTTATAAATCAAAACCTGGGGCAGATGAAGTTCCTCAAGTACATTTCTTGAGTACAGTTCCTCATCTAAACACCTGTAAACTGAGGAGAGAAGTTATATGCTGCCATATACCTAGTATGTACAATGGGGATACAAGCCTAGGATAACCACAACAGACTTCCATTGAGAAAGAGGGAGAATGGGAGGCAATACAGTGACTTGTGGTTCATTGTAATTCTGAAATCCATTCAGGCACATGTGTTATTTCCTTGATTTGGGCCCAGTACCTCTCCCTGGTAACGATTTTCTGTGACCTCCAATTCTATACACTGGACTTTTGGTTTCATCTTCAGCATCATACTTTGATTTCCAGGAAACACAGCTTCAGTTTGAGCCGAGTAGCTTTCTCAGCTTGCTTCCTGTTCATAGACATCTAGGGGTCCAAAGGTAACATTTTTTTTTTTTTGTATTACTTCTATCTTCTTTAGTCCAAACTAGGATAAGTCTACCAATACAATTCTCATAAAAACACAGGTTTTTCTATTAACTTCATTGGGATTTAATTCATCAGACAAAAGCTATACACCCAAATCTCCCTGAGACAAGCCTTCTTTATTCTCTTATGAGGCTATGAGGAGACAACACCCTTAAGATCCTTAAGTCTCTTGTCTGTTTAATAAAAGAGTCTAACAACCACTGTGGAAAACAGTATGGAATTTCCTCAGAAAACTAAATATAGAACCACCACATGATCCATCAATCCCATTCCTGGGCATATATTCAGACAAAACTGTAATTCAAAACGATACATGTAGGGAGTTCCCATTGTGGCTCAGTGAGTTAAGAACCTGACATAATGTCCATGAGAATGTGGGTTCGATTCCTGGACTTGCTTAACGGGTTAAGGATGTGGCATTGCCACAAGCTGGGGTGGGGGGAGGGTAGGCCTACAGCTGTAGCTCCAATTCGACTCCTAGTCCAAGAACTTTCATATGCCATAGATGTGGCTATAAAAAGAAAAAAAAAGATACATACACCCTAGTGTTCACTGCAGCACTGTTCACAACAGCCAAGACATGGAAACAACCTAAATGTCCATCGACAGATGAATGGATTAGGAAGATGTGGTACATTTGTACAATGGAATACTACTCAGACATAAAAAGAACAAAATAATGCCATTTGCAGTAATATGTATACAACTAGAGATTATCATACTAAGTGAAGTCAGAAAGAGGACAAATACCAAATGATATCACTTAAATGTGGAATTTAAAATATGGCACAAATCTGCAAAACAGAAACAGACACACAGACATAGAGAATAGACTTGTCGTTGCCAAGCGGGAGTGGTGAAGAAGTAAAATGGACTGGGAGTTTGGGATTAGTAGTTGCAAACTATTACATCTAGAATGGATAGACACTGATGTCCTGTTATACAGCACATGGAACTATATCCAATCTCTTGGAATAGACCATGATGGAAGATAATACTAAAAAAGGAATGTATATATATGTATGACCGGGTCACTTTGCTGTACAGTAAAAATTGGCACAACATTGTAAATCAACTATACTTTAATTAAAAAAAAAAACACCTGGGGGATAAAAGAATTTGAAAGGCCCCATTCTAAAATCTTTCTGAGGTTTTTAACTAACAGTCCATTTTTACCCTAAGGCCACACTTTTCTGACAGCACTCAAGATTTGATCTTTGCCCTGAGGTACTTTCTTACTTTGAGTACTTTTTGCTGGTTGGACCAAACTCTCTACATTTCCTCTAAAATCTACTTGGGAAAAAAAACAGTTCATTCTTTAGCTCATCTCTCACACATTTTACTGTAGGCAGCTAGATAAAGACAGATCATCTTCATAATTAGACCGCTATGTTCACCAGGTGTATTTCCTATTTTTTCACATTACCAAAGATGATAGAATTGCCAAACTTTGTCATTATATAACAAGGGTCCTCTTATCTCCAGTTTCCAATAACATTTTCCTTACTCTCTTCGAGGCCTTCATTGATAGTCTCCTTGAGCCCAATCAGACTTTCACTAACAGTCTCCTCCAGGTCCTTCTGTTTCTGCCCACTGCCTGATCTCAAAGCCAATAACACATTTAGGTCTTTGTTACTTCAGCATCTCACTCCTTGGAACAAATTTTGTTCCAGACTTGTACTGCTACCTAACAAACCACACCAAACTTAGTGGCAAAAAAACCATTTTTTTTTTTATTATGCTTGTGGATTCAGTAGGTTCAAGAATTACACAGAGCGCAGCAGAAATGCCTTGCCTCTACTCCAGGATGTCTGGGATCTGAATTGAGAAGGCTTGAATGACTGGGGTTGATACAAATGGCTGGATATAGAACCATCTGGAAGCTTCTTCACTCACATCTTGGGCACCTAGACCAGGTTTGTGGCTGGGCTTCTACAGGTTTGTAAGAGAGGTCCTGGGAGAGAATGCTTAAAAATGAGTACCCAGTGATGGAATCTACATGGCTTTTGTGATCTAGCCTTGGGATGCCACAAAGTGTTACTTCAATCACATATTCAAAGGGAGGGGACATTGACCTCACTTCTCCAAGGCAGGGATGCCAAAGAATATGGGGGTCCTTTTTTGTTTGTTTGTTTATTTTCATTTATTTATTTATTTATTTAGTCTTTTTAGGGCCACACTCATGGCATCTGGAGGTTCCCAGATTAGGGGTCGAATCAGAGCTGTAGCTGCCAGCCTACACCACTGCCACAGCAACATGGGATCTGAGCTGTGTCTTCGACCTACACCACAGCTCACAGCAACACTGGATCCTTAACCCACTGAGTGAGGACAGGGATCAAACCTGTGTCCTCAGGGATACTAGTCAGATTTGTTTCCGCGGAGCTACGACAGAAACTCCTGGGGTCCTTTTTAAAAAGCACTATACCAAAAATGGGGAAGAAAGAAGACAGGCAATCCAAAGGTTAACAGTGGAAGTCCAGAGATCCCTGATAACTGCTCTATAGCAGATGTAGAGATAAAATAATAAAGATAAAGCAGATCGGAAGATCCTCGAGACTTCTTTAAAGATAAAACAAATACATACAAATATTAATGTACTTGCTTCTGTCAGAGATCTGGCAGTTAACATATAATGCATTTAAAAAGGAGGAGTTTCCACTGTGGCTCATCGGGTTAAGGACCCAACACAGTCTCCGTGAGGATGCGGGTTCAATCCCTGGCCTCACTCAGTGGATTAAGGATCTGGCATTGCTACAAGCTGTGCACAGATCACAGATGCAGCTTGCTTGGACCCGGTGTTGCTGTGGCTGTGGTGTAGGCCAGCAACGACAATTCCAATTCGACCCCTAGCCTGAGAACTTCCCTGTGCAGGTACAGCCATAAAAAGAAAAAGGAAAAGGAAAAAAAAAAAGGATAGCTGAGGAAAGTTTTCAATAAAAGGAATACTTACAAAGATGTGGACAGGGTTAAGGGAAAGCAGACTGCCTAAGGGCTAGCAAGTTAGGATCTGTTTTTTTTTTTTTTTTTTTTTTTTTTTTTTTTTTTTTTTTTTTGCTTTTCTTTAGGACTGCACATGCAGCATATGGAAGTTCCCAGGCTAGGGGTCTAATCGGAGCTGTAGCCACCAGCCTACACCAGAGCCACAGCAATACCAGATCCAAGCCGCATCTGCGACCTACACCACAGCTCATGGCAAAGCCGGATAGTTAACCCACTGAGCAAGGCCAGGGATTGAACCCACAACCTTATGGTTCTTGGTCGGATTCATTAACTACTGCGCCACGACGGGAACTCCCTAGGATCTGTTTTTATCCCTAGGCCTGAGAGACAAGTGGAGGAAAGTTTCTTGAATCTAGAAAAAGCAGGACCATCCAACTTGAGCTGTGACCTTCAGTATAGGAACAGAGCCAACCCAACCCACAGAAAACTGGTAGGGAGAGAAACAAGTGACTACATACCCCGATCTCACCCTCCTGCCCTTCAGTCTCCTGGCAGCACCTCCCACTGTATTTAACCCAAATGGAAGCCACAGGGCAAGGGAGCCTATGGATTAAAGTCCACAGAGATCAGCCCTCCAGGGTACAGAAATGTAGGAAGTGGATCTGGAGGGGCAAATGGAAAATAAATAGCACACTACTAAAGGGAAACTTACTCATTGGGCAAAATTTGGTTTAACTGGTGATAAGTTTATAGGAAATCAATCAAACAAGTAAATAAAAAGGGTAATCCTGGGGTGAGAAGGTTGTACAAAACAGTTTGGGGGCAATAGAAATTATATGGTTATAAAATATAAACACTGAATATTGCTATGGCAAAATTCTTAATATAAGTATATTTGGAGGTTGGAGGGGTAAGTAAAAGTACATATGTGTGCTAAAGGGTGTTAAAGGGAATTAGGTTTACATCTTACACAGGGAGAAGTCAATAGAAAATGTCTGAATTTGATTTCATTTTTTTTCTTTTTCTTTTTTTAGTGTCTGAAGCAATATGGAAATTCCCAGGCCAGAGATTAAATCCGAGCCAGCTGTGGCAATGCCAGATCTTTTTAACCCACTATACTGGGCCAGGGATTGCACCCACGCCTCCATAGCAACCCGAGCTGCTGCAGTTAGATTCTTAACCCACTGCACCACAGTGGGAACTCCTGATAATGCCTGGATTTGAAAAAATCAAGAAGTAGCAACATAAGCAAGTAATTAAAGATCTATAAATAAATGCCAAACAAACTACTCTGAGTTGAAAGCTGGGTGTCTCTGAAGGAATGGAAAACTAAACTGAGACTTGGAGAAATCCAAAGACATGAGCCCAGTGTTTGTTGCCACTTTTCCCCATGGGCAGGAATTGTAAACAGAAAGGTCCAATGGGTTGAGTTCAGGGGTTTACAAACTTGGAGAGGGAAAAAATTACATATTCATTTTTACTACATTTCTTTCAATTATGACTATAAACACAGTAGAATTTGCAGTAACTGTGATTTTTTTCAACAGAAATCTCAAGTACTTTTATATTGTATTGAAGTTGTTCCAGATATCTCACAATATCATTTATACACATCACCACTTCAAAAATAAGGTAATACTGGATTTCTCTCTGTGGCACAGTGGGCTAAGGATCCAGCATTGTCTCTGCAATGGCAAGAGTTCAATTTCTGGGCTTTTGGCGTGGGTTAAAGATCCAACATTGCTGTAACTGCGGTGTAAGCTGCAGCTATGGCTTGGATTTTGAACTTCCATATACCATGGGTTTTGCCAAAAAAGGGAAAAAATGTAATATTAAACCCACTAGTAAGTAGTTCAAAGGGCCTCTGCCAGTCATGAAAGAGGCAGCTGATAGACTGAGCAGATAACAGTTTTGAATTAACATTAAGTTCTTGAGTTTTCAAATGATTCTTAAGACTTGGCAGTCAAAAAATTGTTCAGGACCCACCCAGGCTGGGGAGAGGGACTCTGAAAAAGCCCTAAAGCTCTGCTTGGCACCATGAAAAACTATGTATGGAAACAGATCAGGCCTCCCTGATACTTAAACCCAGCTTCAAATGATTTCAACCCCTGATGGGATTGAAATAATCTAGGATTGCTGGTGCTCAGGCCATCTGCCAGAAGCAGATGTAAATCCTCCCTGAAGAAAGATAACATCATTCAAAGCCTCATTAATCTCCATAGTTTTTCATATTAAATATACATATACAATATACAATACTCAACTAAAGGGGGAAAAGTATACTCTAAGATAAAAGACAATGAAGTGAAATAACCAAGAGATAAAATAATAGACACAGACCCACAGGCAATCCAAATAATAAATAATGGACTTTTTATAACCATGCTCTACTACAGTCAAGCAAATGAAAAATAAAATTTAGTAAAGAACCCATTAAAAAGGAACTGAATGGCAATTCTTCCTTTTTTTTTTTTTTTTGTCTTTTGTCATTCTAGAGCCGCACCCACAGCATATGGAGGTTCCCAGGCTAGGGGTCTAATCAGAGGTACAGCTGCTGGCCTATGCCACAGCCATAGTAACGCAGGATCTAAGCCGTATCTGCAACCTACACCACAGCTCATGGCAATGCCGGATCCTTAACCCACTGAGCGAGGCCAGGGATCAAACGTGCAACCTCATGATTCCTAGTCAGATTCGTTTCCTCTGTGCCATGATGGGAACTCCTGAATGGCAATTCTTGAACTAAACAATATAATGATCATACTGTATGATTCCAATTATATGACATTCTGGAAAAGGAAAAACTATGAAGACAGTAAAAAGATCAGTAAACAGGTAGAGCAGAGGATTTTTAGAGCAGTGAAAATACTCTATGATACTCTAATGATGGATATATCTGTCCAAACCCATAGAACGTACAACAAGAGTGAACCCTAAAGTAAACTATGGATTTTGGGTGATAATGATGTGTCAAATGTAGGTTCATCAATTGTAACAAATGTACCACTCTAGTGGAGGATGTTAACATGAGGGAAGCTTTGCATTTTGGGGAGCATGTATTTTCTATACGGAAAATATCTACCTTCCTCTCAATTTTGCCGTGAACCTAAAACGAGCTCTTTTAAAAAAACAAACAAAAAAACGTATCTGAACTACGTAAGGTTTTCACAATAAACTATAGGAATAAACTATAGAAAGTAAGATAATTAAAATCCTTTTTGCTCTTGGAAATAAAAATAAGAAAAAATAAAGATGCACTGTGGAGGGGCGGCAAGACTAAAAAAAGTGTGAGAAATACTAGTAAATAAATCTTAAGGTTTCTTCAGACTAAGTTTCAACCATTCACAGCTTCCCCAACTTGCAATTTCTTTTTTCCATCTTTTGTATTTTAAAACAGACCAATTAAATGTACCAAGGTAAGGAGTTCCCTGGTGGCCTAGTGGTTAATAATCCAGCATTGTCACTGCTGTGGCATAGGTTTAATCTGATTCCTGGTCCAGGAACTTCTGTGGGCTATGAGCATAGCCAAAGGGGGGGGGGCGCTAAGGTAGGATATGAAATAATAATAGTAATAATAATTGGAATTAAGAATGCAATAGGAGATTGGATTAAGATGGCGGAATAGAAGGACTGGAGCTCAACTTCTCTCCCAAATAACAGCAAAAATACAACCAAATGCCGAGCAACCTTCAACCAAATGGACTGTAAACTTCCAGAAAAGATACTCTGCTCCAGAAGACACAGCGGAGACCACATCAAGAGGCAGGAGGGGCGATTACGTGATAGAAGCAACCCCATACCTCCCGGGTGGGAAGCCCCACAGACTGGAAAGTAACTGCATCACAGAGACTCAGCTACAGGACTGAGAGTTCTGAGCCTCACGTCAAAACCCCACGTCTGGGGATCGGGCACAGGGAGAAAGAGCCCCCAGAGCATCTGGCATTGAAGGCCAGCGCGGCTTGTGTGCAGGAGCTCCACAGGACTGGGGGAAACAGAGACCCCACTCTTGAAAGGCACACACAGACTTTCACGTGCACTGGGTCCCAGGGCAAAGCAGTCTCCAGAGGAATCTGGGTGGAACCTGACTGCAATTCCTGGAGGATCTCCTGGGAAAACAGGGGTGACTGTGCCTTGTTGTGGGGGAAGGGCATTGGA
>PVHT021183666.1:4910087-4940329 GCA_004024745.2 Catagonus wagneri
AACTAAAAAGACACAATGAACCTTCTTACAGAACAGACAATGACTCACAGACTTTGGAAAACCTTGGTTTTTCAAATAAGACAATCTGGGGGGGTGGGGGGATGCACTGGGGGTTTGGGATACAAAATCTGTAAAATTGACTTGTGATGATTTATGCACACCTATAATTGAAATAAAATCCATTAAGAGAGAAAAAAAAACACAATACCATTTACAATTGCGACAAAGAAAATTAAATACTTAGGTATAAATCTAATAAACATGTATAGAATTTGTACCTAAAAAAAAAAATAATAAAAAATAAAGACTCTCCCCCCTCCAAAAAAAAAAGAATGCAATAGATGGAGTTCCCATTGTGGCACAGCAGAAACAAATCTGACTAGGAACCATGAGGTTGCAGGTTCAATCCCTGGCCTTGCTAAGTGTGTTGAGGATCCGGGGTTGCTGTGAGCTGTGGTGTAGGTCACAAACGTGGGTCAGATCCCTCACTGCTGTGGCTGTGGCATAGGCCAGCAGTTGTAGCTCCGATTCAACCCCTAGCCTGAGAACCTCCATATGCCGCAGGTGTGGCCCTAAAAAGCAAAAAAAAAAAAAAAGGGAATGCAACAGATGATTTTAACAACATATTAGACATAACTGAAAAGAGAATTAATGAACTGGAGAATAAATAAGAAAAATATTCAGAATGAATCATAAAAGACAAAATGTTGAAAACGTAGAAAAGTGCATAAGTAAGAATACCATGAAAAGGTCTAATGTTTGTGTCATTAGAATCTCAGAAGGAGTGAAGATAGTGGAATGGAAAGAAATTTTGGAGAACTTTCCAAAACGGATACAGTGTTTCCAAGTTTGAGAAACACTAAGAACCCCAAATAGTTTATAAAGAAAGGCAAACCTAGATACATCATAGGAAAACTACCCCAAAAAAAGACCAAATATCCAAAAAGTAGCCAGAGATTATTATAAAAGGACAGATTATTTTCAAAGGTGTAAGAATAAGACTAATAGCTGACTTTGCAACAAAAATAGTATAAACTTCAAGATAATGGAATGGTATATGCTCAAGGAAAATAACTGCTAAACTAGAATTTATTTATTTATTTATTTACTTATTTACTTATTTAGTGACTTCTTGTCTTTTCTGGGGTGCACCCGCAGTTTATGGAGGTTCCCAGGCTAAGGGTCTAAACAGAGTTGTAGCTGCCGGCCAACGCCACAGCCACAGCAAAGTGGGATCTGAGCCACGTCTGCGACCTACACCACAGCTCACGGCAATGTCGGATCCTTAACCCACTGAGTGATGCCAGGGATTGAACCCACAACCTCCTGGTTCCTAGTTGGATTCGTTAACCACTGAGCCATGATGGGAACTCCTAGAATTTATACAAGAAAAAAACTGCCCTTCAGAAATGAAGGTAAAAATTCAAATGAAGTCTACAGATAATTTTCAACTAAGTCCTTGATTTGCATAATTATACCACAGTTAGAGAAGATGTTAGCTTGATTTAAGCTGGGTAAAACAGATATAGTAAGTCTATTATTTTTGCAAAGTTTTTGCAAGTCTAAAATAATTAAAATGGAAAAAGAAGTGGGGAGTTCCTGCTGTGGGTCAGTGGTGACAAACCCAGCTAGCATCCATGAGGACACAGGTTCGATCCCTGACCTTTCATTGTGGGTTAAAGGATTCAGTGTTGCCATGAGCTGTGGTATAGGTTGCAGATGCGGCTCTGACCTGGTGTTGATGGGCTGCGGCACAGGCCAGCAGCTAGAGCTCCAATTTGATCCCTAGCCTGGGAACTTCCATATGCTGTGGATGCGCCACCCCTCCCCCCCAAAAAAGAAAAAGAAGTGAAATAAAGTTTCAAAATGAAAGCTAATTTCAGAATGGAAGCGCCATGAAGGATGAGATTTCTTGTTTGTTTTGGTAATTCTGTAGTATCTAGAATACTAATAAAAAGGAATTCAGTAAATATGCAAATGAATGAACAGTAGCAGTAGTTATCGTTTATTCAACACTGAGTGTATCTTAGGTAGAATGCCAAGAACTTTGAATTCATTATCACATTTAATCCTTCTATCAATCAAGCAACATGGAATTTTATATTTTTTTGCCTTTTAGGGCCACACACTAGCGGCATATGGAGGTTCCCAGGCTAGGGGTCCAGTCAGAGCTATAGCTGCCAGCCTAGGCTACAGCCACAGCAACTCGCAATCCAAGCCGCATCTGCAACCTACACCACAGCTCACAGCAACACCCGATCCTTAACCCACTGAGCGTGGCCAAGGATAGAACCTGCAACCTCATGGATCCTAGTTGGATTCATTTCTGCTGTGCCATGACAGCAACTCCGGAATTTTATATTTTTATATAAGGCTTCCTATGTTATAGATGAGGCTAAGCAACCTAAGAGAGTAGCAGTCTCTCGATCACAGATCTGATTCCAAAGTTTGCGTTCTCTCTCCCTCTTTTTTTTTTTTTTTTGGCTGCATCTGCGGCATGCAGAAGTTCCTGGTCCAGGGATTGAACCCACACCACAGCAATGACCAGAGTCACAGAGTGACAACACCAGATCCTCAACTTCTAGACCACTAGGGAACTCCCCAAAGTCTGTGTTCTTAAATGCTATGCCACAGCGCTTTCATGTCACATAAAAATATTTTTTCTTCTTGCTTATCCAATTTTTCCTACACACACACACACACACACACACACACACACACACACACACATATAGAGAGAGAGAGAAAGAGAGAGAGAGAGAGATTGATTTAGCTTATGTGATTATGGAGACCAAGAAGTTCCACGATTGGCCATCTGCAATCTGGAGAACCAGCAAAGTCAGTGGTATAATTCAACTAAGCCTGAAGGCCAAAGAGCCAGAGAAGTCAATGGTGTAAGTCCCAGTCCGAGTCCAAAGGCCCAGGAAGCAGGGGCCAATGGTGTAAATTCTAGTTCAGGTTTGGAGACCTGAGAACCAGGAGCGCTAATGTCCGAGGGCAGGAGAAAATGGACATACCAGCTCAAGCAAAGAGAGCAAATTTACCTTTCTAAGCCCTTTTATTCTGCCAGGCCCTCGATGGATTAGATGAAGCCCATATGCACTGGTGAGGGTAATCTTCTTTATTCAGTTTACTGACTCAAATGCTAATCTCTTCTGAAAACACCTTCATGAACACATCTAGACATAATGTTTTACCAGCTAAGACAGTACCCCTTAGCCTGGTCAGACTGACATATACAATTAATCATCACACAGGTCAAGACAAACTTCTCTATGATGTAACTACTCTAGTACCCGTTATTTCACCTTACTTTCAGATCTCGGAGCACAATTTAATGCCATTTAATGGATTCATCAACAAGCCTTATCTCCTCAAGCAAGATTACATCCCCTTATAGGTGCAAGACCATATCTATATTCCTATTGATAGAGGCTGCATTTGAAGCTCTATAATAATAATTGCTACTTTGATAAAGACATGAAGAAAAATATTTAGTTGGAAAAGCCATGCAAGGAACAGTGTTTTGGGATGCTTTCAATATTGGGACTATATGGTTTAAGATTCTAAACAACAAAAATGACTTAGAAAAATACTACCTTAAAAAGGTAGTTTTTTTTGGCGTTCCCGTCGTGGCTCAGTGGTTAATGAATGCGACTAAGAACCATGAGCTTGCGGGTTCGATCCCTGGCCTTGCTCAGTGGGTTAAGGATCCAGCGTTGCCGTGAGCTGTGGTGAAGGTTGCAGACGCAGCTCGGATCCCGCATTGCTGTGGCTGTGGCGAAGGCCGGCAGCTACAGCTCCTGTTAGACCCCTAGCCTGGGAACCTCCATATGCCGCGGGTGCGGCTCTACATAAAAGGCAAAAAGACAAAAAAAAAAAAAAGGTGGTTTTTACATCAAATTTTCTAGAATCCCTGTTATTCCTTATGGCAAGTCAGTGGATTTTTAGGGCAAATTGGATGGAGCAGTGCAGCTCTCTGTCAAATTCCCTTGAGAGGGCACATATATTGCCTGGAAGGTGAAGTCTGAGAGTGAGCAGATGAACAGTTATCCCCACACATGTAAACTGCAGCTTGTGTGGTGTAAATATACTCTCCCTGCCTGGAACTGCCTGTGTAACATTTTCTCTTTGGGCTCTGTGGTTTCTCAATACATTCCAACTGTTTGGAGGCTGGAGCTTGGCTCAGCAAGCACAGATAAACAGCTTCCTGGAGCAAGCTGTCAGTGTGACGAGCAATGACCTCAGCAGAGAATGTCTGCTTTTCATTACCTTGAGCACATCACTGTAAGGCTGGAGCTAAGAGCAGGAATAATACAAGTTGGATAGGCTTGACTGGCTCAGGCCTGCCATTATACCTTGAATTTTCAAAATCTTGGCAGCCATAGAAAAGAGGGTATAGACAGGAAGTGAGAAAATTGCTTATACATGAAAAAAAAAGGCTTTCCTAGGCTATTCTCTGAACAAACTAAAAATCATGAGTCAAGCGGCTAAAACAAAATGGGTAATAGTCATGCAGAAAATCATCAAATGTCCTTAATCTCCAAAAACTGAAGGGTAAGCAAATAGAAGAAAATAAGAGAGACTGAAAAGTCCTCAAGATCCTCAACTCTGATACCATTTAAAGAGAAAGAAGAGGGAAACTATCACTTTCCCAAAAAAGCCATAAAGTAGGAGGGAAGCAAAAATCCCAGAAAACTGGAGCTGAAGGAAAATGAGACAATGAAAATGAATTATATATAGCCAAGCTTTTACACCTATTATTTCACTAGACTTGCCTAACAACCCTATGAGATCGGCATTATCATCCCTACCAATGGTTTTGACTGCAAAGATACAACACAAGGACCTTAAGAAGACATTTGTTATTGATGTCATTTAATGACAAAGGGATAAATTCAAGACTGCTTCTATGGCCACTCTGAAAATGGCATTACCGGAGTTCCCGTCGTGGCACAGTGGTTAACGAATCCGACTAGGAACCATGAGGTTGCAGGTTCGATCCCTGGCCCTGCTCAGTGGGTTAAGGATCCGGCGTTGCCGTGTGCTGTGGTGTAGGTAGCAGACGCCACTCGGATTCTGCGTTGCTATGGCTGCGGCGAAGGCCAGTGGCTACAGCTCCGATTAGACCTGGGAACCTCCACATGCTGTGGGTGTGGCCCTAAAATAACAAAAAGGCAAAAAAAAAAAAAAGAAAATGGCATTACCTACTGCTGTAGCCCCAGAACTCTGTAATCCTGGAAGGATGAGTCCTAAAATAAATTTACATGCTCAGGACACGTTCTCATAAGGTAGTTTCCACTGTGCTGATCAGAACTGCATCTGATAGTTGAAGAAAGAAATCTCAGCTATGGTCTCAGACAGGAAATTGGTTGGCTTTGACCCCTCTAGAGGGAGCCTGAGAAACAATCCGTTTTGTGGGGCACTGACTGCAAAGATGCACCTGCCATGGGGCTGAAAGCTAAGGACAGACAGACATCTTAGCAAATCATAATAACAGAAGCTTCATTTGACTTTCATTTCGCTTTTCTCAGGGAAGAAGGACCTTTGTGTGGCTGCCAAGAATCTAACTGTCCATCCTCCTTCCCCTTCCTCCCCTCCACCGCCATCCCAGTGCATTTTCTGGTTAAAGGTGCCAGGTTGTGTCATTCTTTCCTGCTCTCATGCCAGGCCTGTGTCACCAGCACCACAGATCTTCTAGAGTTCTGAGAAAATTAGGGGAGAAATTAAAAGCACTGATGAATTTAAATTGTTCTATTGTTGATGAACTAAAGTTTCTTAACTTCTGATGAGCTACTTTACATTGCTAATAGGAAACTACTGATATGTTACCACAGATTTGCACGTCTGCCTGCTAGCCACAGGGATACTCAGGGGCTTATCAGGGTGCTGCTATGGGAAGGTCTATCAAGGCTTGGATTGGATCAAATAAATATTCTTTATATTATTTACAGATTAAAATAAATCAAATAATCACTCTGAGGGGAAATATTTTAGTGTGGAGAATTATACCTCAACTTTACATTAGCTAGCTGTAAAAGCAGCTCCCATGAAAACAGAAATAATATCACTGGGTCATGATGATACTTCAGGCAAGGATGGGAGTTCCTTCATTTCCTCTTATTGAACAGTTTTACAACAGCTAAATTTCTCTTAACTTGCAGCCAGGAGGGGGTGGGGAAGTTAAGTTCTTTCCTGACAGGGAGAATCTGGGCCCAATTATTACTTCCATAACCTTTGACTCCAACATCTAAACGAGTCAGGGGACCAGTGGGCTGTGAAATGGCTTCCTCAGTTACCAGGTCAAGCGCTGCTGGATGGCTTCCTGTAATCAAAACATGAAGGGACTGAAGGAGAGAGATGGATTCTAGGCACATAAGCAGCTTCTTACATCCTCAATGAACCTGGATTTTTAAGTTTCAAAACAGATTTTGGTGACTTTCAGCTTGCCACTATGTTTCCCTAGTGTCCTTTTGCTAGGATACCTCTGGTAATAGAGAAAAGAACCAGATCCTCTGTCCATTTCACAAATGATGGCTTTACAGAAAGTGCCTGGGCCAATGACAGTGAGGACAGGATTGCTTCGGCTACGGCAAAATCTATTCCTGGCAATTATCTGAGTCTGAGAATCCAGATGCTAACAATGAAAAATGAAAAATTTTCTATTACAATGTGTCAACTCCAGCTAAGAACTGAACTATGGAAAAAAAGATGGGGGCAGGCTGGGAGAAGCATTGCTCCTTTTGAAGAAGCCTATAATAGGATTAGTCACCATTACTTCATCACACCACATTCTGGCTCAATGAAACAACAGTAAGTTGGGAAAACATGGAGCAGAAATGGCCCAGGGAAGTCTCAAGTACATCCCTCACTCAAAGCTGTGAGCCTGGAAATCAGTGAGGTCCTGGTTTGTTCCAATATGTTTCCTGTTGCTCCAAATCTGCTCCTCTGCTACCATGGGCACAAGAAGAACCCAATACATTACTTAAATACTGAGTGGTAGATAATCCTAAAAAATCTGCCAACTTTAGAATGGAAAGTTTACACACTAATTTTTCTAGATTAGTAAGGATAGAAGTGGGTCATCCTTCACAGGGCTTAGAGCACCTACTTTAAAAAGAAGAAGAAATAATACAAATTTTACAATCATAGGTTGTTTTCATTAGAGTTACATTTTAAACGATTTAAGACTATAACACTACTGGAATTGTTTTTTCTCCAAGAGTGAATTAAATTCACATTTCATAGACTTATTCTAATTAAAACAGGAATTTGATGCTAGTGCCTTTTACTACAACAGTGTATTAAAAAGTATTCAGGGAGTTCCCATTGTGGCGCAGCAGAAACAAATCCAACTAGGGACCATGAGGTTGCGAGTTCGATCTCTGGCCTCGCTCAGTGGGCTAAGGATCCGGCGTTGCCATGAGCTGTGGTGTAGGTCGAAGACATGGCTTGGATCCTGCACTGCTGTGGCTATGGTGCAGGCCAGCAGCTGTAGTTCCAATTCGACCCCTAGCCTGGAAACCTCCATATGCCTCGAGTGTGGCCCTAAAAAAGCTCCCTCCAAAAAGTGTTCAGCAGTTCCCATTGTGGCTCAGTGTGTTAAGGACTCAACAGAGTCTCTGTTCGATCACTGGACTTGCTCAGTGGGTTAAGGATCTGGTTTGCCAGGCTGCAGATGCAGCTTGAATCTGGTGTTTGCTATGGCTGTGGCACAGGCCTGCAGCTGCAGCTCTGATTCAACCCCTAGCCTGGGAACTTCCATATGCCAAAGGTGCAGTCATTAAAAAAAAAAAAAGTATTCAAATTCCCAATGGAATTCTAATAATTAATATGTAGTATATGGAATTAATATTCTTTTTCTAAAAACTGATAATTTCACCTCCATATTTATACTAAATATTAGATAACAAATAATTTTTATGACTAACAAATTTTTTTAAAATTTTTATGACTGTACCCATGGCATGCAGAGATTCCCAGGCCAGGTATCGAACCTGGGCCACAGCAGTAACCCCAACCACAGCACTGATGACACTGAGTCCATAACCAGTAGGCCACCAGTGAACTCCTATTTTATTATTTTTACTTATTATATGAAAGCAGTGCATGAAGGAGGCCAATTACTTTTAAGGTGGCTTTCTATGACTAAGGGTATTCCATTCTGAGAAGAAGCAAATTAAATTCATCAAATTATCTTTTCTGGACACAGGAAGTCTAGGTAATAAAGGTGGACAAAGAGAAGTTAAGTCACCTGACCTAACTTTGTGGCTCTTGAATGGGATGAGCCAATCACCACATAGGATAAATCCTCAAATATCATATCCTCCAAGAGGCATTCCTGGATCTTTCCTACACACCACGTTATCCTAGTTATTTCCTTGCTGTTTGTTACAGTTATCGGCTATATAACCTTGAAAATGTTACTTTCGTGTGCCTGAATTCCCTAAGGTATGAAATGAAGATAATACTAATACTCTACTTTGTGGTATTTTGAGAATTAAATGAGATAATACATGTTATATACTTAGAACAATGCCCAACATGTAGCAAGTACTTATTAACAATTAGCTATTGTCATCATCATTAAGTTTACTTGTTCATTGTCTATTTCCCCCATTAAACCCCTAGGTCCATGAGGGTAATTACCTTATTTGTCTTATTCATCACTGTATTGTCTTCATTGCCAAGTATACACAGGCAGACAGTAGGTACTCAAAAATTAATTCATGAAAGAATACTGTCTCATATTCTCACATATGCTTAAAATAAACCTCTGTCAATGAAGGTAACCTGTGTATGTACTTGCAACGAAAAGAGTCATTATGAAACCTTCACTAATAAGCTAAAATCATCATTGAAAAAAAAACAAAAACAAGGCACTTGATCATAAAAAAAGAGCCCTTCTGGGCCCACCAACCAAGACCACAGAGTAGCATTCTTTTCTATATTAGTATGCAGAGGTCAACATCTCTGATGCCACAGTGTTGTAACTATCAATTTAGCCTGTGAAGAATGGTTCCCAATTCTGATAGGAGTTCTCAAATTTCAGCCTGTTTTTCTCTCATCATTATTTTCCAATGTCTTAAAAAAACATTTCTCATTTTATCTTTACCACAAGAACCTGATCACACTCTGCTGTGGTTTCTAAGTTACAGCTACTCTAGCCTCATTTTCTTGGATGTACTTCTTCAGAGGTCCTGACCCTGTGCTGACATTCAGTCTATTCTTAGAATGGCACCTTTAAATATTAATTCCTTTTGCCTTCCACTGGTTGAAAGACAATATTTAGAGGTAGAGGTTGCACACAACATAAAAGAAAATCCTCCGGGATTTAGTACCTTTCTTTCAAGAGTGTCCAGAGGAATATGATCTAAAGACTCACAGTCTTAGAGACACACACAGAGTGTAGCTTAGTTACTCATGTTTTACAGCTTATCCAGATTTGCCTGAATAATTATGGATTTGTTGGAAAACACCAACAACCAAGGAGTGACAGCACAGGTGAGAAGGCAAGCCGACCCAGAGAAGAAAATCAGCAGAAAAGTCTTTCCAAAACAAGACTTTTTGCAAAGATAAGTCTTTATCATTGTTTAACGGTAAACCATCCACCATTAAATGTATGAAAATCTCAATGTATGAATTTGAAACTGAGAGATAAAAGTGTACAGTTAACATATTTCTTACAAATTCTGTTTCCTATTATTTAGAGACAGCTTCAACTGTATCTTCCCTCCCCCTAAAAGCAATTCAATGTCATTGAACTGAGGTCACTGGACAAAGCTATGTGATTAACTATGTGAAATACAGTTCATAAGGGAAATTTCAAAGAATTTAGAAATTACCGCTAGAAGAGATCTCAGAATATTATCTGGTTAGGCCTCCAACATTAGGCATTAAAGGAGTTTCTGGGTGGCTCAGTGGGTTAAGGATCTAGCACTGTCACTGCTGTGACTTGGGTCGCTGCTGTGGCTCAGGTTCGGTCTCTGGCCCAGTAACTTCCACATGCTGTGGACGTGGCCAAAAAAACAAAACAAAAACAAAACAAAAGAAAATTAGGTATTACAGTGATTTAGAGGCATACAGAATAGAAACTCTTATAATACTGCAGATGAGGCTTGATTCCAAGTTCTGTCACTTATTAGCTTGTGAACTTAAGCTATTTTAACCTTTCTGAGTCTCAGTTTCCTTATCTATAAAATAGAGATTATAATAGTATCTAATTAAAAGAATTATAGTTGTTGAAGCATAGTATGAGTTTAATAAAACATTGTTTCTTGTAATATATAATTATTACATTATTTTTATTAGCACATAAGACTTCATTATGCCCATTTCACAGATGAGGCAACTGAAGCACAGGAAATTTCAGAGATTTGCCCGAGATTAAAAAGTGAGGACTTATAAGGATAAGGAACTCTTCTTCTTCCCAGGGCAGAGCTCTTTTCACTTTATTATGCTTCTATAAATCAATACAAAACTGAGATCTAAGAAAGAAAGGGTTTTTTTTTTTTTTTTTGTCTTTTTAAGGCTGTACCCATGGTACATGGAAGTTCCCAGGCTAGGGGTTGAATCAGAGCTGCAGCTGCTGGCCTAAGCCACAGCCACAGCAACGCCAGAGCCAAGCCATGTCTGTGACCTACAACCGCAATTCACAGAAATGCTGAATCTTTAACCCACTGAGCAATGCCGGGGATCAAACCCAAGTCCTCACGGATACTAGTCAGGTTCATTACTGCTGAAGCACCACGGTAACTCCTAGGAAGATTTTCACTAGATAAATTAAATTCACAAAGGAAAATCAGAAACTTCTAACAATTCAAGTCTCCCTGTCTACCAAATACTACTTCCCGTTTGATCATATATCTACATTTTTCAAGTGGTTTGTTTTGTTTTGTGTTAAGGATTTTGGAGCTTTGATTCCAGCTCACTTTAAAATAACTTGCCGTGTTCATTGCAGCACTTTATGCAATAGCCAGGTCATGGAAACAACCTAAATGCCCATCCACAGAGGAGTGGATAGGGAAGATATGGTACATACACACAATGGAATGTTACTCAGCCATTAAAAGGAACGAATTACCAACATTTATAGCAACCTGGATGGACTTAGAAATTATCATGCAAAGTGAAACCAGTCAGACAATTAGACAGCAACACCGAATGCTACCGCTTACCTGTGGAAACTAAAAAGACACAATGAACCTCTTTGCAGAATAGACAACAACTCACAGACTTTGGAAAACCTTGGTTTTTCAAATAAGACAATCTGGGGGGTGGGGGGATGCACTGTGGGTTTGGGATACAAAATCTATAAAATTGACTTGTGATGATTTATGTACACCTATAATTGAAATAAAATCCATTGAGGTAACAAAAATAAAATAAAATAAAATAAAATAAAATAACTTGCCTCGGACCAGTATGGTGTCTTAGAGTTACAGAAGTGTCAGGTATGTGCTGTTCACATACATTATGTAATTTTTAGTTTCCTGAGACATGAAAGAGCTCATTTGATTACAAGATTTCTATCAGCACTGTCGAAAATCTTAAGTTTTTTTTTCAACAATGTCTCCTGGTAAATAAAAACTACAGTCAATAGCATTCAATAGCGTCCAGAAACTTATAAGCCTCCCTAGGGTTCATTTTTGGAGTGCTACATACATGGTATACAGCTTCTTAAGTGGCAGGATATAGAGTTTTATCAAAGAGAATCAGAAAAAAGAGAGAAAAGACAGAAGACAGCCCTTATTAGTAATACAATCAAGAATAAGAGTAGATAGTAGGCAATAACCTAAAATATAGATACAGCTATAGATTCAACAAACATTTACCTAACATCTGTCATCTACTAAGCATCATACCAGCCCCTGAGAATACAAAGATGAAGAAGAAGAAATGAGGCCTACCCTCAAGGAAACAGCAAAATAGGGGAAAGACTTATAAAGGAGGCAGGGAAAGAGAAGTAGAGTAAAATGAAAAAGGCAGAAAGAAGCATTGCCCCCAGAAGAATCATATTTCACTTGGCAAGGAGACTCAAGGGTGCTGGTACGGATTAAATCGCCTAGAAACTTGACCCCTGCCTAGGCCTGTCAGTTCTATAAAAGCAAGCAAGACTTTTCAGTCTGAGTCTTTATTCCCTGTCCACCTCATTTGCTCCAGCCCATACATTGAGAACAAGAAAGATTCCTTGCTCTACTTCACCCTCTTTTGGAAGACTAGAAGAGAAGAGACCAGCTCTGATCCTAGAAAGCTTGCTTTTCCCAGGAACTTGAAATCCCAATCCATAAGAAGTCTAGATTTATTTGCAAGATTTCTAGCTCAGCAAAAGAGCTAAAGAGAGTCAAGAACTTCCCTAAGAGCAACCCAAGTTTAGGCCATTTGAACAGAAGTCTGATCTTAAGGAACCTCTGGAGAATTGAAAGGAAAAGAAAAAAGAAAAAAAACCTGTTTTCAAGGAGGATGGACTTGAGTTCATGAGTCACCTTAAGTAGAAGCCTATAAGAAACCATTCTTCCTTTCTTAGAATGCTTCCAGTAAAACAGAAAAAAAAAAAAAAAAAGGAAAAATAACACAAAGGGTTATATAAATGTGGTGGCCTTCTGGTAATAAAAATAATGCTTTGCATTTCTTTAGCACATCCTTTCATGATAACCAAGGTGTTTTAACTGATTATAAGCCTAAAAGCAGTTCTGTGATGTCAAAAGGAAAGAAATAGGTAAGGCAGATTAAAAGGTACAAAACTTCTAGTTGCAAAATAAATGAGTTAAGGGTATGAAATGTACAGTGTAAGGAATATAATCAATAACTATGCAATATCTTTGTATGGTGACATATCATAACTAGACTTACAGCAGTGATCACTGTGAAATGTACAGAAATATCTAATCACTACGTTGGGTAACAGGAACTAGCATAGTGTTGCAGGTCAATTATAATTCAAAGACAAACTCATAGAAAAAGATGGAGTTCCCACTGTGCTCCGTGGTAAAGAACCCAAATAGTATCCATGAGGAAGCAGGTTTGATTCCTGGCCTCACTCAGTGGGTTAAGGATCTGGTGTTGCCATGAGCCACAGTGTAGGTGGCAGATGTGGCTTGGATCTCAAGTTGCTGTGGTTGTGGTGTAGGCTGGCAGCTACTGCTCCAATTTAACTCCTAGTCTGGGAGCTTCCATATGCCATGGGTGTGGCCCTAAAAAGACAACAAACAAACAAACAAACCAACCAAAAAACACCTCATAGGAAAAAAATATTAGAGTTGGGGTTAACAAAGGTGGAAAGGCGGCAGGAGCAATTGAATGAAGGCAGTCAAAAGGTACGAACTTCCAGTTACAAGATACGTAAACACTAGGGATGTAGATAATGTAGAACATGATAAATATAATTAACATTACTGTATGTTATATGTGCAAATCATTAAGACAGTAAATCCTAAGCGTTTTCATTATAAGAATTGCTTTCTTTTCTTTTCTTTTTTTTTTTAGGGCTGCACCTAATGGAAGTTTCCAGGCTAGGGGTTGAATCAGAGCTGCAGCTGCCAGCCTACGCCATAGCCACAGCAATACCAGATCCAAGCCATGACTGTGACCTACACCACAGCTCATGGCAACACCTGATCCTTAACCCACTGAGCAAGGCTGGGGATTGATCTCGAATCCTCGTGGATACTAGCTGGGTTCTTAACCTGCTGAGCCACAAAGGGAAATCCACAGGAAAAAATTTTTTCTACTTCTTTAATTATGTACCTATATGAAATGATAGATGTTCACTAAACTTATTATAATCACTTCATGGGGGCACAGTCCTTAAGCCTTTAGCCTGCTGTGGCCCCCTTTGCCTGACAAATAAAGCTATATTTTTCTCCTTCACCCAAAACTCTGTCTCTGAGTTTGTATTTGGCACCAGCAGACAGAAGCCGAGTTTCGGCGACAAATTTTGGGGGCTCATCTGGGATCTGCTGTGGGCAAGTAGCCCAGCAGGGCTCTCAGCTTGATCAGACGCTCTAAAGTTTTTCTCCACACAGGTCTCCCTTTGGGTGAACAGAGGATTGGAGGACTCTTCTGGAGGCCAGATTGTTGAGAGTTTCCTGCCACAGAGCCAGGCCCCCAAGGAGACCCGACTGGCCATTTCGGGAGGTGGAACTCCGGGCTAGAAAAATGGTTAGACAGCAAGGACCACCACCTCAGCAGCTGCCAAGGCTCTACTGGCCTGGGGGGAACGCCTTCATTTCCCTCTGCTCCTGCCAACCCGAACTTCCCACTGCAAGAAACTTTTTTGGGAAAGAGAAAAGTAGCATCTGGGATGTTGTGACACCTCTGTCAGTATCTGGGTAGGTGCCCTGGCATGCACTTTGAGGCCCCCTGGATCATGTCCACCTGGGGAACCTTTGGTTCCCATTTGGGAATTTTCCTTTTGGGAGACCCTATTTGTAAGGAGCCCCTTGGACTAAGGTTCTGGGCTTAGTAGCACTTGGAAGCCAATTTGGAACTGCTTAGACTAAGGTCCTGGGCTTAGTAAGCCCCCTGCATCTTGTCTATCTGGGGACCCTTTGGTTCCCATTTGAGGATTTTCCTTTGGGGAGATCCCATTTGTAATTCCGTGGCTTCCTTTGGGCTGGTGAGGATTCAATTTTGCTTTCAGGTTTGTGCTTGAATATTTAATCCATCTGATGGTAATCTAGGAAAGATTTTGACAGAGGTTCTAACCTAGACCTCAGTTTTTTTTTTTTGATTGCCCAGTTTTTTAATCTTAAAATGTTATATCAATTTAAACAAATAAATAAGCATAAGTGATAGGGGATATTTTATAGAGGTCCACAAAAAACCAAGTCTACATTATTGAGAGTTCAGAAACTTTATACAGTGAATCCTGGATATATTTCACCCATGTAGACCTCCAGTTTTATGACCTAAGGAAAAACAAAACCAATATGGCAAACATCTCTGAAACTCCATCAGCAGTTCCCTGGGGAAGATCGCAGGTGACTAGTCAACTTAAAGCTATAAACCAATGACTAAGATACTTCAGCTTGCTTAGTTGAAAGAGACTGAGGGGTCTGGACTGAATGTTTAGGTAAGAGGCTGATTTGATGCTTTTCCTTAATTCGGCTGCCTTAATGGAATTTGTTGGGATAAAGGTGAAGGTATTAGATGAGAGCATTTGCTCCGAAGAAAAGGGATAAGACTCCTCCTGGTCCATTACAGTTTTCTCAGGTGACTGAGAAATTTAATGGGGATGGTGGAATCCTCACAATGTGCAGTGGTTCCATAGGGAAGCCCATTCATTAATTAAAACCCACTCATTAATTAAGCTCAACCCGGGATATGAATAAGAACTGGCCACTTGGCAATCTGAGCACCAGATGGTGTCCTAGATGCCACTGGGAGACCCAAGACACCTAAGAGAGAGCTGAAGCAACTCTGGGCTAAAACCCAGAGGAATTAAACTCACAAGCAGCACACTGGCCTACCACACAATGTCATTAGTAAACTTTATCCCTGATAAATTCAACTTTAAAGTGAGAAAGAGTCTCAAACAGAAAAATGAGGATTGCCAGAAAGCCAGCCTCTAACACCTCTGTCAGATTTATGTACATACAAAACTTATAATTGCAAGTATCTATATAATTGAGTATTAAAGGGAAAAAATTTGCTCTAAAAAAAGATAATCACTTCATGATGCATATAAATCAAATCACTATGCTGTGTACCTTAAACTTGTACAGTGCTGTATGTCAGTTACATCTCCATAAAACTTGAAGGAGTTTCCCTTGTGGCGCAGCAGATATAAACCCGACTGGTATCCATGAGGATGCAGGTTTGATCCCTGGCCTCGATCAGTGGGTTCAAGATCTGGCATTGCCATGAGTTGTGATATAGGTCGCAGATGTGTTTCAGATCCTGTGTTGCTATGGCTGTGGTGTAGACCAGCAGCTGTAGCAGCTAGGGGAACTTCCATATGCCGCAGGTGCAGCCCTAAAAAGCAAAAAACAAAACAAAACAGAAAAAACATTTTTAGTAAGTTAAAAATAATAATCATTTTGACTTTTACACATTCCAAGCATATTTTATATCTGCACAACTTCTCAAAGATATAATCTATGAAAGGTATTTTGCCTCTAGAAATAATCTTAAATCATGACATGAATGGCACAACATCCTGTAGAAAGAAAACTCAGAGGAATATCATCCCAAGCATTTCCATGAAAAAAGTCAGCCAAGAAAAACAAAGGAACACTGACGAATGGAAATCAGAGTGAATATTCTGAATAACAGGGAAAGTTAAAAATTATAAGAGGAACCCAAGGAAACAGATTTACTATATCAAACCAGCAGTTGAGCTTCTGCAGTTATGTTCGCTCATGAGACCTACCATTGGACAAAACTAGCTGCACCAAAGGCATGTTCCAAAACATGTTTGGGCAGCCTTCAACCAGTCTACGAAAGCTAAGCATTCACTGCCACTACACAATCAGCATTTCCCTGTTCTACTTTCCATGTATCTTGGCTGCTTCCAAAAGCCTCCTCTGGGCCCGCCCTACTGGCAAAGCACTCACATACTTACTATTCAGTGAAGAACCTGGCAATGCCATATTGGCTAATATCTTCCTTGTTCTCTAGCAGCTGGCATACTGCATCTTCCATGTATGTGAGGACATGTCGCTGGGCTACAAAAAAAAAGAAAAAGCAAGAGAGAAAGAGAAAGTGAGGAGGAGACCAAAAAAAAAAAAAAAATCATCCTCCCAGTCCCAGCAGGAGCCCATGAAAGTCAATCACAATGTTGGTTCTGCCACAGAAAGTAGATTGGAATAGGCAAACCAAACTTGCTGGCACTAAATGAGCTATATACTCTCAAAGGGTAGAATGGGAGATGCTATAGAACATGTCCTACTCCATCTGATTGGCTATTAGTATTAACATCACCCTTCACTCTTCATTTCAGTGATGAGGGTGAGGTGCTTCAGCATCATTTGACAGAAACACTTGGCCATTATTGTCTTCCTATCTCATTCCACCCTCTTCCAATTCTGCATGTCTCAGAAATTTATCCCAGGGGAAGAGTGATTCTATGCCTGAAAAATGGATGACCTGATTGCAAAGAAAACTCAATTCTTTAATTAAAAAAAAAAAAAGAAGTCACTAGGAGTTTTCCTATGGCACAGAGGGTTAAGGATCTGGTACTGTCACTGTAGCAGCCCTGGTCGCTGCTGCGGTGTGGGTTCGATCACTGGCCTGGGAACATCTGGATGCCGTGGATGCGGCCAAAAAAAGCCACTGAAAAAGTGTAAGGACCATGAAAATTTCAGTAAAGGTTTATAAGTTATTAACTTTGGTAAATAATAAGAACATGAAATCTATGTGGCTTGATTTATCAGAAATCACGTTTTCAACATTTGTTGCGACTGGTATATGTGTGATTTGATCATGGGCTTGTAATAAAGGGATAAAGGGTATAATGAGTATTAGAATTAGAACTGAGTTGGAGCCATAGTTCTGCTCAGACAGCTCAATCTTGGATACTTATTTAATCTGCACCTGTTCTTTTTTTTCTTTTTTGGCTGCTCTGAGGCATATGGAGCTCCTGGGCCGGAGATCAGATCCGAGCCACAGCTGTGACCCAAGCCACAGCTGCGGCAATGCCAGATCCTTAAATCACTGTGCCAGGCTGGGGATTGAACCTGCGTCCCAGCACTGCAAAGACACTACCGATCCCATTGTGCCACAATGGGAACTCCTGTTTTCTTCTTTATCAAGTATGAAAAGAAACAATTTATCTTATTCTATTTTTTAAATTTTATTTTTTTTCTAATTGAAGTATAGTTGATTTATAATGCGTTAGTTTCTAATGCACAGAAAAGTAATTCAGATATATATATATATATAACATCTTACACCTATATTCTTTTTCATATTCTTTTCCATTATAGGTTATTATAAGATATTGAATACCGTTTCCTGTGCTATATAGTAGAACCATGTTGTCTATTTTATATATAGTAGTTTGTATCTGCTAATCCCAAATTCCTAATTTCTCTCTCTCTCCCTTTACCCTTTGTTAACTGCAAGTTTGTTTTCTATGTCTGTGGGGATTTTTCTGTTTTGTAAATAAGTTTATTTTTATCATATTTTAGAGTCCACATATAACATATAAAAGAATCAATTTCATTCTTTCTCAAAATATGGTTAATCAACTTCTTGATCTAAATCACCTGATAAATCTGTTACAATGCAAATTTATCATCTGACACTATCTCAGACTTAGTGATCTTAAAATTCTAATTAGAGCCCAGTAATTTTTAACAGGTACCCTTGATGTTTTCTTATGTATCCTGAAGTTTAAGAATCACTGGTTAAGAACCTGGGTTTTGGAGTTCTGAGAGATTTGAGTTCCATTCTCAGCCCTCCTAATTCCTACTTGTGTGACTTTGAGCAAGTTACTCTGCAAGCCTATTTCCTTACTGTAACATGTGGATAATAATACTACTAGTTTTCATAAACCACAATACCTGATTTGCTTGATATCACATTTTTTTTTCATTCTAAGGCTGCATCTGTGGCACATGGAAGATGCCAGGCTAGGAGTCAAATCAGAGCTTCAGCTTCCGGCCTACGCCACAGGCACAGCAGCACGGGATCTGAGCCTCATCTGTGACCCACACCACAGCTCAAGGCAACACCAGATCCTTAACCCACTGAGCGGGGCCAGGGACTGATCCCGCATCCTCATCGATAGTAGTTGGGTTCGTTACCACTGTGCCACAACAGGAACTCTGATACTACATTTTATGAAAAGCCTATCTCAAGGAACTACTGGAGGTTTAGTTTAGTAACACAGCAGAGCCTCTACTATAGCAGGTGCCTACCAAATGCTTGTTCCCCTTCCCTGAGTTTTGTCTTTAGGTATCACAGTGGTATCCTGGCACACTTCACATAGAAACTTCTAATTCAGTGTTTCCATTTCTCATCCTTTTTTTTTTTTAAAGGAAAACAGAAACAACTTTCACCTGGAGCTAAAAACAAAAACAACCCCAAAGTAATGAATATCCTGCTAAAAAAGCAATTCTAAAAAATTGCTACCAAGATGGACATTTGCCTCTTTCATAGTTTAGGCCCTCAGGAAAATATGGAGGAATTACCTAAAATTTGTAAGAATGAGTACTTTAAAAAAGGTCCTCAAGTCCTGGGAGTCTAGTGAGACTTATAAAGCAAACAGGTTTATCTACCCAAGCTGTACTCAGGAGAGTCTTTATTTGAGAATGGCGACCTAATGTTTCACCACGTTTGCACCAGCCTAAAGTACACATGAATGACATGTTTACATTCCATGACTTATTCTGTCAATATGAATGCTTCCCAAACTAAGAGCTATCAGCTACAGCAAACATTCTCCAACCCCCATCCCCACAAAAGATCTGAAAGCAAAACCACTGCTTCTTCAACAGTTCATCCAACTGGAAAACAAGTTCTCTAAGAAATAGACAAAACTTGCAGTGAAGTCATGAAATAATACATGGCAGTGTCTGGCATTAATTGTTTTATAACTAAGTATATATGAAATTGGGAGGAAAAATGGCCAAACATTAAAATCAGCTATACTTTCACCTTTGTATTCTCCTTCCCTTCTTTCACCCACATGAAAAGATTCCTTCTGTGGGCTGTATAGGCTATTATAACTTAGATCTACCTAAGGCTACTGCAAGATTTATTTGTTTGTTTTTTATTGTTTTGGCTTGTTTTGTTTTTTGATGGAAGAAATGAAAGAGCTCTACTTAGAAGCAAACCTTTCTGCTTCTCCTCTCTAGCTCCAGGGATTAAAAGTCAACGAGAAAGCCCTTTAAGGGGAGAAATGTTTTCAGAGCAGTTAGAATCAAAGTACTGTCTTCCTCAAAAAAAAGAGGAATTTTCTGGAAAACAGACTTTGCACCACCACCCCCCAAAAAAAAGTGGAAGGAGGGGAAAAGGAAGAAAACAAAAAGACTATACCTGTTTAATATTCACCTACCAATCAGGTGTTTAGCATTTACTATATGTAATAATAGTTAACAATAACAGCTCTACCAGTTTTGAGCACCTGTGCAACTTACTGAACAACAAGTGCCAAAGAGAGTGATAACTGTTTTACATGCATTATTTAGTCTTCAAAACAATCCTATGATAGGTATTTTGATCACATTTCCATTTTACAAATGGGAGAACTGAGATTTATAGAATTAAAGTAACTTGTTCGAGATCATACAGCTACTAAGAAGCGAAGCCAACTCAAACCAAGGTGTGTCTCCTACCAAGAACCCATGCTCTTGATACTACATACCACACTGCCTCATCTCTGACACACACATATATATATATATATTTGGTCTTTATCTTTTTAGGGCCGCACCTGCAGCATATGGGGGTTCCCAGGCTAGGGGTCAAATAGGAGCTGTAACCGCCAGCCTATGCCACAGCCACAGCAATGCCAGATCCGAGCCGCGTCTGCGACCTATACCACAGCTCATGGCAACGCCGGATCCTTGACCCACTAAGCGAGGCCAGGGATCAAATCCGCAACCTCATGGTTCCTAGTCAGATTCATTTCCGCTGCGCCACGAAAGGAACTCCCTCTGACACTTTATAATAGATTTTAGAAATAAATGTGATCTTCATTTTTCACAGAGCACAAAAGCAGGGGTGCACATCGATAGTAAAATCATCTGAGAGATGTGGTCCAGTTGTGTCCCTATGAATTCATACAAGTGTATGTGAGTGTGTGTGTGCGTCCTGTCCCCGCCTACATAGGTGTGCCTGCCAATAAGCATTCGCATGAAGTCAGAACTTGTCCCCACATTTCAAAGTTTCTTACAAAGAACCACTCCACTGCAAAGTATTCACTCCATTCATCCCTGGTTCACAAAGTGTTAACAGAAAGCCCCAGCACTCTTTTCATCTGTGGGTGAAGGAGCTAAGAAGAGTTTGCAGAGGTTGGAAGCTCTCCCTGCAGAGAGTTCCTCACAAGCCAAGTGGGAAGAGCTCTCTAATTGCCGCTCCCTAGTGGTTTCCTTCACGTGCAGTTCTTATCAGTCCAATGTTCCCTCTGTGGTTAAGGGTACCACCCAACTCTGGAAAATCCTTGCACTTTATCAAACTTCAATGAGACAGAAGTTCAAAGCTCTTGTCTGGCAATAAAATATGGAGAATGTCATTTTGTATTATTTTTTAAATGCAAAGGAATAGGCTTTAATTTATGTGAATGATTAAAGAATAAAAACTGCACACCTGAATCCCCTGAGGGCAAAGATATCTGGGCACCTTAGCTGCCCTCTTGGAAAAGGAAAAACATTTCAGATTGGTTTTTCCTCTTCTGCTTTGCTATGATTTCCACAACAAGACCAAGATTAAGTTTTCTAACATGAACCAAGAGGCTCTGTTGTTCTGAAATCCACCCTAAGGCCTAAGAGTCCAAGTCTTGCTTAGATGGCATCACAGTCTGAGACAAGCACTTACAACAGATAGCATCACAGTCTGAGATAAGCACTTACAACTTCAACATGTTGCACTGAAAAATCTAAGTGAAATATAAGTAAACACTGTATGATACTTATGAGAACCTTGTGAGTATCAGAAACTTGGTTCTGATGAATCACCTCCTGCTGCTCACTTAAATTTCTTTATATCACAGTTACTCTTGCTATAAAATGGGTATGACACCAAGGAGATGTCTAAAAATAAACTACTTCTTTAGAAAACATCTTCTTTTGTCTTTTTGCCTTTTCTAGGGCCACACCGTGGCATATGGAGGTTCCCAGGCTAAGGGTCTAATCGGAGCTGTAGCCGCCATCCTATGCCACAGCCATAGCAACACGGGATCCAAGCCGCGTCTGCAACCTACACCACAGCTCACCGCAACACCGGATCCTTAACCCACTGAGCGAGGACAGGGTTCGAACCCGCAACCTCATGGTTCCTAGTCGGATTCGCTAATCACTGAACCACGAAAGGAACTCCAGAAAACATTTGATATATACAAAAGGTAACATATAAATGATTATATTATTATTGCTACATACTAATTCCCTGGAGTCAGGCTAACCTGGATTTAATTTCTAGTTTTGGCAGTTATTAAATGTGTGACTTTAAGCAAAGTCACACAATTACCTAAGCTTTCTGCCCTTTTCAGTAAAATTGGAGAACAGTACCTATCAGCTAAGGTTGCAGTGAGGATTAAATAAAATAATGCCTATAATAATCCTAACATAGTGCTTGGTACATAGTAAGGATGCAATAAACATTAGCTATTATGTTGTTATTGTTGCTATTGTTATAGTTGTTACTGTGTATCCCTCCCAGACATTGTAAAACTCATAAGACAATGGGTTTCAACACTAAGGAATACCAAGAGACCAACCTATTATATAACCCCCTTACTTACTTATTTAAAGTTCTACTTATCTAACTAAGGATGTTTACAGATTATCTTCAAGGATTCTTGGGCTATGTAAAACACTACACATATGAAAATACACATAATCATATACCCATTTCAGGTAGAGCCTTTAAACTTGTTGGAAGCATTAACTTTTTTTTTTTTTCGGCCATGCTCATGGCACATGGAAGTTCCTAAGGGATCGAATCCACGTCACAGCAGCAACTTGAGCCATTGCAATGACAACATCAAATCCTTAACCAGCTGTACCACAAGAGAACTCCATGCGTTCACTTATTAACTGCTAATTACTCAGGAGACTAATTTATATGGGGAAAATCCAAAGCTTTTTCTTTTTATTCTCTTTCCAAACATAAATACCACCAAAGTATTAGCTGTTTGTTTTGTAATTAAATGGTTAGGGGTTCTATTTGGAAATTTTTGCTTGAGGGGCCACCTACGTGAGTTAGCACACTCATTTTATTAATATTATTATTTAACACAGGGTCCCTTATTAGAATAAACAACTTTCACTATAAAAATTCACATGAATTACTATATGTGATATTACCAGACATAAGAGCAACAGCAATGTAAGTGAAAAGCAGAATATATACATATATTCAACTTTAAATCTGACTTTTCCTCTCTTACCAGAGTCCTTTTGAAACACATTTTTGTTTTTAAAGTCTCTTGTGATTCCGATGCTAGCTGGGACAAATAAATATTGAATTAAATTAAAACTGTTCTCTGGGATAAGAAAAGTAACCCTGTTAACCAACAACCTGTCATGTAAACCGTTTAGAAGCTTCAAGTTCAATATCATGATAAATCACTAACATGATATAGTATTTGATCTTGTCAAGTACAAATAGCTTAATGGTTTAAAAAGTTAATAGACCTCTAAAATTAATTATTTACATCCTTCATCTTTACTGCTGTGTCCTGATCCAGGGATACAGTATGCTCTGGTAAAATATTTTATCACTCATACAATACCATCTTTGATCTTAGACCACACTAGACCAATTTCCTTTGACCAAAGGAGATGGGGAAATGAGGAAAACTAGCACATGCAACACTTATACAAACCAATGAGGTAACAGATCTTTTTGAAGCTCGGAAAGGTTAAGGAAACCTGCTCAAAGTTTTAATAAATAAGTGAGCTAGAATGCAAACTTAAGATTTGACTCTAAAGGCCATGCCCTTCTACTACAACACTAGCTCTCAAAAAAAAAAAACAAAGGCAAAACAAAATAAGAAGCCAAAAACCTACAATGTGTCCCATTTTACACTGCATATTATCTAGAAATTACTGGCTCTCCATTGTTAATACTAAAAAAGAAGCTTCAACTGGTAAATCAGAAAGTTAAAGTATTGGCATGATCTTTAAATTTTTTTTAATGTTTATTTATAATTACACATTTAATTTTTTTTTTTTTTTTATGGCTGCACCCGCGGCATGTGGAGATTCCCAGGCTAGGGGTCTAATCGGAGCTGTAGCCACTGGCCTGTGCCGCAGCCACAGCAACGCAGGATCCGAGCCGTGTCGGCAACCTACACCACAGCTCACCGCAACGCCGGATCGTTAATCCACTGAGCAAGGGCAGGGATCGAACCCGCAACCTCATGGTTCCTAGTCGGATTCGTTAACCACTGCGCCACGATGGGAACTCCACATTTAATTATTTTTAAAGATTCAAACAGTACAGAAAAAGTTAAAAACCCATCTCAGTTCCCATTGATAACACTTGCTAGCAGTTTGGTATGCCTACTTTATAAAATATAGAAATACACAGTTTGTGAGCTTGGTTTTACTTTTAACTAAATGACACGTACTTTCTGTACCTTGCTTTTTTCACTCAGTCACCTCTGGAGAGCTTTTACAAAACAATGTGGAACAAATTATTTGCCAATGGTAAATACTTCTCTTCTGATAAATCCTAAGGTTGTTTCTACATTTTCACTATAGCAAACTGTCCTAGGTTGAACAGTCTTGTACTTGTTTCACTGTGCATATGTGCAAGAGTTTTTCCAAGGTAGATCTCTCAAAACGGAGTTGATATATCACAGGATACACACATCTTTGTGACGTAACTGACATACATCACTGTGTAAGCTGAAGAACACAGCATAATGATTTAACGTATATTGTGAGGAGTTCCCATCGTGGCCCAGCGGTAATGAACCCAACCTGTATCCGTGAAGAAACAGGTTGGATCCCTGGCCTCAATCAGTGGGTTAAGGATCTGGCGTTGCTGGTGTTGGTGCGAGCTGTGGTGTAGGTCGCAGACATGGTTCAGATCCCAGGTTGCTATGGCTGTGGTGTGGGCTGGCAGCTGCAGCTCTGATTCGACCCCTAGCCTGGGAAAGTCCATATGCCACAGGTGCAGTCCTCAAAAGACAAAAAAATAAAGAGAGAGTGAAATGATTATCACACTAGGTTAAGCTAACATCCATTTTCTCATATAGATACAATGAAAAGAAAGAAAGAAAAAAGAAAAAGAAAAATTTCTCCTTGAGCTCTTATAGTCTTGGGATTTACTCTAACAACTTCCCCATATATCATACAGCAGTGTTAACAACGGTCATTACGCTGTACTTATTTGTACTCATTTGTCTTAGTATTGAAAATCTGCACCCTTCTCCACCACCCACTCCCCACCTTCCTCCTATTCCTTCTCCCCCAACTCTGCCTCTGGCAATCACATGTCTAATCTCTCATATTTTCATGTTTATTTTCTCTTCTGTGAATAATCTGCTGGTATTATTTGCCCATTTTCCTCTTTGGTTGTCTTTTTCTTCTTCTTGATTTGCATTTTTTTCTAATTCTATTTATGTGCAAATATATACACCGACCTTAATGGCTTTCTTTTAATTTGTTTATGGTATCTTTCAATGCACAGAAGTTTAAAATGTTGATAGAGTCAAGAGTGTTTATTTGTGGGAGTTCCTGTCATGTCTCAGTGGTTAACAAACCCGACTAGTAACCATGAGGATGTGGGTTCCATCCCTAGCCTCGCTCAGTGGGCTGGGGATTCAGAGTTGCCGTGAGCTGTGGTGTAGGTCACAGACAAGGCTCCGATCCTGTGTTGCTGTGGTGTGGTGTAGGCTGGCAGCTGCAGCCCCATTCGACCTCTAGCCTGGGAATTTCCATATGCCGCAGGTGTGGCCCTAAAACAGGGGAAAAAAAAGTATCTGTGGCCTCTGTGTTTTGTGTCTTGTCCCAAAAGGGCTTCTGTATGCCAAGCATGTAAACTTATTATCCTATATTTTGTTCTGGTATGATATTTAATTTAAGCTAATTATGTCCCTTCAAAATCATGAGTTCGCAATTAACAGTCAGTATAATACAAAAAGAAATTTAAAACTTGAGAATAAAGTGTTAACCCCAAATCAAGCATCTCTGAACACTAACTAGCTTTTAATATAAAATAGCTGTGTGTCAAGTTTAACTTTGGGCCCCCAGAAAAAAACTGGAAATGAATCACAACTTGCAGATCAACATCCTGAGAAATATCCTTTATATAAAGGCAGGAGGCCTATTTTAATAGCTCTTTATCATTACAGGGTTTGCTTAATGGTAGCCAATCCTATAAATATAATGACAGCCAACATTTATTAAGCTCTCTGTGCAAGACAGCATTCTAAGCATTTTTTAAATTTTTTTGTCTTTTTACGGCCTCACCCACGGCATATGGAGGGGGCTGGCAGCTGCCAGCCACAGCCACAGCCACATGGGATCTGAGGCTCATCTGTGACCTACACCACAGCTCACAGCAATGCTGGATCCCCAGCCCACTGAGCAAGACCAGGGATCAAACCCGCATCCTCATGGACACTAGTCAGGTTAGTTAACCACTGAGCCACGACAGGAGCTCTGCGTTCTAAGCATTTTAATGGGTAGTAATTGATTTACTTCTCACAACAATTCTATGAGGTGGGTACAGTTATTTTATTTCCATCTTATGGGTGAAAAAAAGGAAGACTCAGACATGTAATTTACATAAAGATTAATGGGCTGCTAAGCAGTAGAGACAGGATTTGAATCTAGGTCTTTGGTCTGCACTCTATTATATTACAGCCCTTCAAAGATACGTGTCGTGATACGTGTCACATGGAATTTTCTAAGAACAAATTTACAAATTACGGAAAGATGTTTTACATTAATAGTTAATTATAAAACAGATAAAACTAATATATTATATTTGGGCATCCAAACCAGCACAGCACTACTATACAGGTAGTCAAACTCAAATACTAAAAGATCTGCCAGAAGCAAACAATGCATTACACGTATGTTAACATCACCTGTGACAACCAGAAAACAAGAGGTGATTAAAGATCTTTATGTAAAGTAGAGGACGAAAAACTAAGGTCTAGTTCCCTCAACTAAGGGAAGCACTGTACAAATTAACAGCTGTGCAAAGCTGAGTCCCTTGACATTCAGACAGACTCTAGTCAACCATTAATCCTTCACTCTTCCCTTCTTCTTTCTAAAACTGGTGATTTGGGGAGTGCAGTATGCAGGGGGGATGTCAGTTAAGGCTAAGTACTTAAATCTTACTGCTATAGTATTTCTAGCCTAAATCTCATAATACAGAATTATTATGTTAGAGTCTTGTAATTTCAAGTGCCAGAAACTACAGACATTTTCTTTCTTTCTTTTTTAAGGAGGCTTTTACAGAGGTCCAAACTGAAAGCACACAGGTAGCTGACCATTAAAAAATGTACTGCCTGAATAGCAGAGAAACCTGAAGTAGCACCTGCATTTCCCACAGTGACAATCTATGGACATGTGAAGAACCTAAGTAATAACTGACATGATGATAACTTGCAAAAATAGTTATTCATAGAGCAGTATAGCTATCAATTCAACTCCATAAACATTCACAAACCTATGTTCCAGAAAAGACTATGGGTTAAAAAAAAAACTATAAATTGACAATGACTATAAATGAATGATATCGCACCATTCATAATGTCACTTCAGGCAGGGAAGTATTAATGTTATAAAGTGAAAATTAATTGTGCTACATAGTCATCAAAGGTTGTAGCTTTTGGGACAAACCATGCATTTACAGATTTTCAGGAATTATGTTTGGTAATATGCAATTTAACTATGAATATACAGACTAGTGATATTAATGCAACAAGTCATTAATGTAATAATTTATCAATTAACCAGCACTTCACATTCAAACTATTTCATAAAAGTTAGCTGGCACTCACAACTCAAATTGCAACAGGGTTTCATTTAATCTAATGGCAAGGAGATGCAGGAAGATACAGAGGAGTTCTAATTTAAGGCAGCTGAAAACTCACATGAGAATTTTCAATCCTCTCTTCTGATTCTTACCGCTTCTATATGAAGGTGGGGATTCTTTTTCAAATGAGAGTCTCACATGTCAAATCCCCACTCAGAACTATGTCTACACCCTGCTTATGGGATATGGCTGTAATAATACTCAATAATCCCTTTGAGTTTCTATTTTTGTTATGAAAGTAAAGGATGCTAACACAGATATTTATAAATACCTTAAGGCCTAGGCCAAAGTTCACAAAAGTCATATGCAGTGAATGATTGGAACAGTATAGGCTAGACAGAATAGATTTAGTTTAGTTTACACAAAAAATTCATGCCAGGAGTTCCCGCTGTGGCTCAGCAGGTAAAGAACCCTACATAGTGTCCATGAGGGCACAGGTTTGATGTCTGGCCTTGCTCAGTGAGTTAAAGATCTAGCATTGCCACAAGCTTCCACGTAGGTAGCAGATGCGGTCTGGATCCAGTGTTGCTGTGGCTGTGGCTGTGCTCCAATTCAACTAGCCTATGAACTTCCACATGCTGCAGGTGCAGTCCTAAAAAGGAAAAAAAAATCATGACAGTACTTAACATATCATCTAAATTAATGGTGTAAAACACCAAAGTACCCTATAAAAATATGTTTTGGATCTATTTTACCAGAGTGACATAATTTTTGACTCACTACTCCTGTCCAAGCCTACCTTTCCTATCAGGCTCAACTGAAATGCCACCTCATTTGGAAGCTTTCCTGATTATCTCCCAGCCAGAAGCAATCTTCCTTTTCTTGAATTCCCTGAACACCTATTTTAAATATTTCCAATGCACTTGCTACTTTGATACAGAGTTATTTCTGTTACACGTGTGTTAAACTCCTTTGTTAGACTTCCTGCTCCTTAAAGACTGATAGCTACCACGACTCATTTATCTTTCATCCTCTATACCACTCAGGATCATTGCATGTCTTCCATGTAGCATTCAAATATTTACTGAATGAATAAGTAAAATGCATCACTATTTATAAACTGTGGTGCTAGTCTTTATTCAACTCAACCATTTCAGGACTGTGCCTCCCAGGTGGGAAACACTTAAGTACCAAAACACATTCTATTACAATATTAACGTTCTTACAGGAAGCCACTTTTGTCCTGTTCTCAACCCTTCTTTCTGTTGCCTTTTTACTGTTCTCTCTATTCCAGTGGGAAAGCACTTGTTCCCTCTATTGTTACTAAGAGCCTCATTATGTTCAAGGTAAAGTGAAAAAAAATGCATTCGATGCAATTACCAGTTCCTCACAAATTTGGGGGCTGCTTGTCATTTCAACATCCAAGACTTGAATAAAAGAAAGTCCAAATTCTTTTCACTCCTCAGAACTATTTTCTTTTTTTCTTTTAGACAAAATGGAAGCGCACAGCACAGGAAGCAGTCCTCAGTAAGCCACCGTTCATAAACAGCTTTGCTGAAAGCGTAACAAAGGTTCTGTTGTGCTCTTGCATGGCAGGGCCAGTAAGCAGCAGGAGGAGATGAACTCTTTAAGAAACAAAGGTTCTGTCTTCATGCAAATGTTTGCATTAATAAAAAATGAAGAAAAAGATATAGAAAATGCAGGCTAGCTGGACATAATGGGTCTCTAAATGGAGGTTTTTCACATTTTTCAGGCGGAGTCAGCAGGTCTTTTAAAAACTTTGTCATTCTGAACATTTCTCAGACATCACAAGAAAGACATGCAAATAACAGAAGCAAATCAAAGGACATCCCGCTGCTCTGCTGGCGCCTCCCTCATCCATGCCTGGTTTGTCATTTTCTGTTAACCCTAGTGCTGGCTGCTGTTTTGTTGAGGAATGGAGTCCCTAGCCCATGTGGCAGTACATATCCAGCCAGCTGGCCCCAGCACAGATGACATTACAATGCAAGCCATGTACTACCACTCAGGGACACGTGCTGCCAGGCAACAAGTCCACTGTGTGACTTCTATGCACCCAGCTTGCAAATCTTCATTGGAAAGAGCCTCTAGAGTAACCAATTAATAAGATACGATCTTGAGGGTGGGCATCATGGAGGGGTTCTCAGAAGATGGACTTACTGAGGACCAGCCCTTCCAAGTGAAATCCACAATAAGTGCCTTAAAATAAATATAGAAAACTTAAAACCTTGTGAGGGGAGAAGCTTACCAAATACCTACTATGTGCCAAGCCCGTGTGCTCAACGTGTGGTATCTCATTTAATGTTCACAATCACCTTTAAGGTAGACATTCTTATCCTCATTTTACAGCTGAGGAAACTGAGGTTTATAGAGGTTATTCTCTTGCCCAAGGTCACACAGCAGATACAGCAAGTCAAGACTCAAAGCTGTCTGATGGCAAATTTCTCTCCATTCTTTGCATTTTTCTCCACCCTTATTTCTGTGTCTTTTGTGGCTGAAACCTAGCTTACTCGGAAAATATCACCATGACCACATTCACCCCCATCATGACCACAAAGTTTACTACTCTTTCTCCATTTTAATCATTTGGCGTCCCTATCTTTTTTTTTTTTTTT
>PVHT021183666.1:4941329-4967728 GCA_004024745.2 Catagonus wagneri
AAAAAAAAAAAAGGATATAACTTAATATGTTGTGTATAATTTTAGAACATTCAAGAACCTCCTAAGGTTCATCTGTAGCTCTCTTGAGGGATCACGGCCTACATGTTTTAAAAAATATCCAGACCCCAAATCTCTTTCCAGAAGCACATGGTCATTTTTCTTTCACTACAATGAACTATCAAGTTCCAACCCAGAAATTCCTTGTCCTTTTCACTTTCCATTGAACACACTATTCCTCTTCACCAGGACTTGAAATCACTTAGGTCTGTGCCATAAGACTGTCCCATTAGCCTCTCTCTTTTTACTTAACTTGGAATCAGCAGCCAGTCTCTTCATTAATATTCTCGCCACTGCTCCTGAATTATAAAAGCTTAAGGAGTAGAAGGACTTCAAAACCATATCATTCAACTCCCATCATTTTACAGATATGGAAGTTGAAGTCATTTTTCATTCTTCTCCCTCTTGATTCAGTGAAAGTCCTTGAGCTGGATCATATGTGACCCTAAAGTTTTCTGTATTTCCATATATAACCACATTGCCAAAGTTTTTCTTTGTATAAAGTAAGCGAAATATGTGTGTATGTATAACTGAATCACTTTGTTATACAGCATAAATTATCACATTGTAAATCAATTTTAATTCAGTAAAACTTAAAAAAAAGGGGGAAATCATGATGGTAACTGAATTATTTTCAAATATTTTTTTTCATACTCTCTGAATAGACCTAACTTTTTAAAAGGAATAGTCAAATGATATTATCCAGGCTTCTTTTATCCTACTGATAGTCCATTTAGGTCTCTGGTACAATCCAGGAACAATTATAAATAAACTGTTTTTGTCCTATAATAAGTGATAATAAAGAAAGTATGAACTTTCTTTAGTATAATGCTTGGCTGGGAGATAATTTAAGTACTGATAATCAGATTATTGAATTATACTGACCCCTCAACTTGAAGACAACCAGATGAGGTAAATTATTACATGCTTTGCTTTTATGATAAGCGGTAGGAAAAGAGAGTATTTTAGAAAAAGGAAAGAAGGAGGCTTTTTTCAGGGGAAAAATGGCAAAACTCAACAGTATTGCAACTTGTAGAACAAAACATAATCATATCAATGGATTTAACAGAATTGATTGTGGAGTTCCCTGGCGGTGCAGCAGGTTAAGGATCTGGCATTGTCACTGCTGTGGCACAGGTCTGGTCCCTGGCCAAGGAAATTCTGCATGCTACAGCTGCAGCCAAAAAAAAGAAAGAAAAAAGAGGGAGAGAGAGAGAGAGAATTGGTTGAATGAAATAAAAGTAGCTGTCTAGAGAGACCAAAAAGGGGGGAGGGGACTGGCACAGGGTGGGAAAAATTCCTCTCAGTGTATGACTTATTGTATATTTTTTGAATCTGTGAATGTGTTACCTAGTCCCTCTCTATAGATAGATAGATAGGCAGATAGAGAGTGTGTAGCATATATTAATACTGTGTGTGTACACACGTATTCTAAAAGATCGCCAGTTCAAAGTGGATTCTTATGAGTGATACAGTAGTATTGATAAAATATTTACACGATAGGACTTTGATTTCCTCAGAGATGAGAAAAGGCTAAAGTAAAAGGAACTAAAGAGCATTTATAGATAAAAGGGTTCAAAATTAAACCAACCCCCTTGTATATTCTAGGGCTTTTCCTTTCTCACTTTTCTTCCCTTTTAAATTTACTTGTTACAGTTTTCAAATTTTAATGTACTTTGTTTCGACGTTAGAAATATTTATTTATAAAACACTGCCAAATATAAACATATGTCTCTAGAATTTTCAGACATCTCGCTAAGGAGATATACTCTTTGATTCTTTGCCTAATTCCTCTAATCCCATTATCTTTTTTTTTCTGAACTACTATTACTTAACACTTGATTTCATGCTGACTTAAAGCATTCCACTTATTTCATCTGTTAGTATCCTCAACTAAATTACAGTTGAAGACATTCCTTTATTTGTTTAATAATTATTTAATACTTAAGGCTGGTCCTTGCCCCTGGAGTTTATTTACCAACTGCTGGAGAAGCGGACGTACAAATTAACAATGACAATACAGCAAAATAATTGTTATAAAGGAGGTTTGTAAAAAAGTAAAGAGAAAGAGAGCCTACGTCTATCTGGGAGAAAGTGTTTCAAAGGCCGTGAAAGAATCTTCTGGGTGAACAAGTGGAGGGGGGATATTTAATATAGGCATAGCAGTACATGCAGAAGCATCAAGATGTGAAAAGCATGGTAGATCTGAAAAGCTACAAATAGCTGAGGATTGCTAAGAGATAATACTGGACAGCATCATCATCATAAAGGATCTTATAAAGAACACAGATTTCAGGAAACCACTGAAAAATTTTGAGCAAGAGAGTGACAATCAGATTACTGTTTCTGAAAGATGACTCTGGCAGCACTGGAGAAGGACTGGAGGGAGAAAGATCAGAGGTACAAATACAAGTATGGCAGTGGTTGAAAGAGTTCAGGCCAAAGATATTACAGGCCTGAATTAGGGAAGTAGCAATGGGATGACAGACAGGTCAAAACAAAAGAGGGAGAATCAATGGAAGTTGGTAATTAATTGGACACGAGGGGTAAAGGATGGGAGGGAATTCAGGATGATTTCTGGGTTCCCTCCTTGAGCATCTGGAGATACGACAGCTCCATTCACTAAAACCAACATAGGAGGAAGAGTCTGTATTATAACATTTATCTACCTTTTGCAGCATCAAGCGTGGTGCTGAGCACATAGTCAACGCATTCTGCTGGCCAACTGGCTGTTTTGTTTTTTTTCTTCTTCTTTTTTGGCTCCACAAATGGCATATGGAAGTTCCTGGGCTAGGGATCAAATCCAAGCCACGGCTGTGACCTTGCCAGAGCTGCAACAATGCCAGATCCTTAACCCACTGTGACACAGCAAGAACTCCCAACAAGCTGTCTTGAAAAAATACCACCAAACTTTTGCCTTATGATCTCAACTGGTCACTTTCCTAGAGCTGGCATCATTCACACTGACATGATTCCTGAGCACAGGATAACAGAGGTGCACTAATTTACCAAGAAAACAAAACAAAATGAAACAGGCATCCCTTATGTGAACATCAGGTGTCTGTGTGTGTGTGTGTGTGTGAAGTTTGTAACAGAAAACATCCAGATATTTATAATGCTGTGGCAAAGACTACTGGTTGCTAACCCCAGTAATCTCTTTCTCCTTAGAAACAAACTCCAATTTTTACCAGCATACATGGTCACTGGCATAAAGATGGTATTTCTCAGCTTCACTTGCAGCTAGACTTTGGTAATGTGATTAAGCCATAAAATATAAGCACAATACTGTGTGGTTTTTCTAGAAAGTACTTAAATGGAATAGATTTGGCTGAAAGATGTCCCTTATTTACCTCAGAGGATAATACAGAGCTACTTTGTTCCTCGTGGATCATGAGGCAAAAGATGGATTCTACAGTTAGGAGGCTGGAGTAAAAAGACAGAAATCCAAGTCCTTGATAACACCTCGGAGCACTTCGTACCAGCTGTGGACTGCCTATCTTCAGACTCCTTTTCAGCTAAGGAGAAATAATCTTCCTTCTTCTTCTCCTTCTTCTTCTTCTTTTTGGGTCTTTTTAGGGCTGCACCCACGACATATAGAAATTTCCAGGCTAGGTATCAAATCAGAGCTGCAGCTGCTGGCCTATGCCACAGTCACAGCAACACAGGATCTGAGCCGTGTCTGTGACCTACATCACAGCTCACGACAATGCTGGATCCTTAATCCACTAGAAAGGCCAGGGATTGAACCTGTGTCCTCATAGATGCTACTTGGGTTCGTTAATGCTGAGCCACGATGGGAACTCCAGAAATAATCTTCTAACTCACTTAAGCCATGTTATTTTAGGTTTTTCCATTATATTCAGACAAAGCTAATGTTAGCATTAAACATCCACATATTTGCCCAAAAACAAAAATGAAGGGATGAAACTCTGTACCAATCAGAATACCAATGACTATGAGAAAACGCTTCAGATCAGTGCATGCTAGGAGAGGACAGACTGTTTCCAGACACCATCCTGGCATCTGAAGAGATGTACGGTTATCTTCCATGCTGGACCATTGTTGTAAACAGGGTAAGGTCTTACTGACTTTCATAACTTGAACAATAATGTGTGTAATGCCCCTGAAAGTTTACTAAATACTTTCACATACATTATCTCATTGAACTTTGCAACCTAGGAGCCAGATAAGGCTAAGATTATCTCCATTTTACAAATGAGGAAATTGCCCAAGGTCATACAGTCTATAAATGGTAGAGCAAAAACATGAATTTTAATCTCATGAATGTAAACATATCCCACTGAATCACAGTGAGAGAATTCTAAGAAAAATTCTTAGAGATATTCAGAAAGTTTAAAATGACCATGATTAATGCTGATTAATTAATATGAACATAAATACCACCATGACTACATAATATCCACAAATCAATGTCTTGGTATTTCAGAAAACTTACATTAAGACTTTTTTTCAATTTTTCCATTTACTAATGGAAGAAGCATTCTGTTCGATTTTAGAACTGATGACGGCTCCATTTCCTTTGATCCTGCATTTTGCACTAGAGAGGAAAATGAAGTAATGAGGGGCTGCACATGAAGTAAGAGGTAGCAAATGGGAAGGATAACTTCTCTTTAATGGGCCCTTCTCTTCGGACAACCATTGTCAGATTCCATCCAGTTCCACCTGTTGGTGGTATAAGATACTTCTGCAATTGCTTCCAGTAATCTCTTATCAGAAAGTTTGTACTGCTCAATAATCCAACTCTTCAAGGAAAGGTAAACTGGCCTTTAGTCTAGCTCTTAAACAGTGAATTGATTCCAGCCCTGCATTACCATCCCCAAGAGGAAGCCAGGCTCAACAGCTTAATAAGCAAGAGGGTCTGGTCATATGAGACCTGGTTTCTAATCCTTGTCTTGTAGATGGCTCCTTGTGGCATTATGCAAGAAATTTAACCCCCAACTGAATTTCCCCATTAAATTATGGGGGAGAAGTATACTTTACTCTCCAGAACAATTTGGAAGCCTGACTAAGCACAAGTGAACATTTTGCTTTTATAGTATTTAATATAAATAGATATGGAGAATGAAATTACTGCATTCTCTTCTACTTCTCTGAATTTATACTTTGTTTTTCCAAAACAAAATGACTCAGTCAAGAGCCTCATTACTGGACCCAATTTAAGGAAAATGTTAAACTGAAGAGAAAGACTTGAAAGGCGCTAGAGAGAGAAGAAGACAAAAGAAACAAATTTCAATGCAATTTTCTCGAGATTATAGAAGCATAGAGTTGACAGGAACTTTATTAGGTCACCTAGTTTAATACTGTTTTTAAAAATTAGAAGATCAGGAATTGCTGTTCTGGCTCAGAAGTAACAAAACCCACTAATATCCAAGAGGATGAGGGTTCAATCCCTGGCCCCACTCAGTGGGTTATGGATCTGGCATTGCTATGGTCAGCAGCTGCAGCTCTGATGTTGCTGTGGCTGTTGCATAGGCCACCAGCAGCAGCTCTGAGTCAACCCCTAGCCTGAAAATTTCCATATGCCATGGGTGCAGCCCTAAAAAGATAAATAAATAAATATTAGCAGATCAATAATGTTGTTATTGCATTTTAAAATATTATTTAAATATGGAATTCTTTTATCTTAAAATAGTAAAACTTATATATCTTTATGGTCCCTCTCATCTCATCATAAAGTCTTCTTAGGTATTAGTGATATAATATTCCGTTGTATTAATCTACCTCAGTTTGCTTCTGGATTATTTCCAGGTCTTATTAAAAATAATGTCGCTAGAAACATTTTTATACAATTTATTTTTTCTTTTGAATTACTTCCTTAGGATGTATTCTCAGAAGTAGGGCTTTAGGATCAAAAGATATATTCATTTTTATGGCTCTTGCTGGATGTGTTGCCAAATTGCTCTCCAGAGGGACTATACCACCTTCAAGAAAAAAAGATCGATTTCTTTGTAGACATCGCAATACAAAGCTTTTTGTCTTAACTCAAAAATATCTTAATTTACAAAGATTAAATTACTACTAAACCTGAATTAGGTTAACTTTTCTCTTATATGGACTTTAAAATTTAATTGTAAAAGCAACACTTGAATGTAACAGAACAATACAGAAGGGTATAAAATGAAAATGAGACTTCCTCATTTGTAAGCACGCCTTAATTCAATTTCTCAGAGTATTCACTGTTAACAGATTGCTCTATATCCTTCCAGAACTCTTTCTATGTGTGATCACACGTATATTTGCAAATGTTCATCAGCTTGTTTTTTTACAAAATGTAACCACATTGTACATATTCTGTAACTTATTTTGTCACTTTCTACTTAATGTACATCTTTCCATGTTAATTGATTTACCTCATTCTTTTCAATGTCTGCATGGTAATACCTATTATAAAAATACCATAATTTATTAATCATAATTTATTCTCTTACTGATGGGCATGAGGACTGACTCTAATTTTTCACTTAAATTTTTTAAAAGTAGGAGTCCCGTCGTGGCACAGTGGTTAACGAATCCGACTAGGAACCATGAGGTTGTGGGTTCAATTCCTGGCATCGCTCAGTGGGTTAAGGATCTGGCATTGCCGTGAGCTGTGGTGTAGGTTGCAGATGCGGCTTGGATCTGGCGTTGCTGCGGCTCTGGCATAGACTGGCAGCTACAGCTCCGATTAGATACCCCTCGCAAACCTCCATATGCCGCGGGTGCGGCCCTAAAAATGATAGAAGACAAAAAAAAAGATTTTAAAGTATTTTAACACTTTAATTCAACTAAAATTCACTGGTATGAAGTGTGAATCTAAATTTACTTCTTCCATATTCCTTCCAAATATCTCAACTAATGAATTTTTCACATAATTTGTTACACTTAGTTTGCCACAAATTAAATATGTACTTTGGCATTTATTTCTGAGACCTCAATTCTATTTCACTTGCTTATTTTTAGGTTAAAAACTAAAAACTAACATAATTTTTAAAAAACTTTCTATGTAAGTATAGTGGTATACAGAAAAGTATGAATTTAAGTATAGTAATATACATAAAAGTATGAATTTACACTCACAAAAATCACACTAGAAAACCTTCTAGAGCCTCCTTCCAGTTGTAAGTCCCCCAAGGGTAATTACATAGCTTATTTTTCCCTGTTTTGGAGATGTGAAATCATGCAGTGTGTAGTCTTTTGTGTATAGCTTCTCCTTCTTCTTCTTCTTCTTTTTTGTCTTTTTGCCTTTTCTAGGGCCACACTCGCGGCATATAGAGGTTCCCAAGCTAGGGGTGTAATTGGAGCTGTAGCCGCAGGCCTATGCCACAGCCATAGCAACGTGGGATCCGAGCCGCGTCTGCAACCTATACCACAGCTCACGGCAACGCCGGATCCTCAACCCACTGAGCAATGCCAGGCATCAAACCCACAACCTCATGGTTCCCAGTCGGATTCGTTAACCACTGAGCCACGACGGGAACTCCATGTGTATAGCTTCTTTCATTTAACATTATGTTTGTGAGGTTCATCCATATGACTGTGCACAGTTACTCATTTTTTTTTTTTTGGTCTTTTTAGGGACACACTGGCAGCATATGGAGGTTCCCAGGGTAGGGGTCCAATCAGAGCTATAGCTGCTGGCCTACACCACAGCCACAGCAATGAGGGATCCAAGCCACATCTGTGACCTATACCACAGCTCACAGCAATGCCAGATCCTTAATCCACTGAGCAAGGCCAGGGATGGAACCTGCATCCTCATGGATACTAGTCAGACTCATTTCTGCTGAGCAACGACAGGAACTCCAGCAGTTACTGATTAATTCTCATTGCAGTGTAATATTCCATTACTGAACACACTACAATTTATCAACTCCTTGTTGACAGCATTTTTTCAGTTTCCAGTCTGGGCCTATTATGAATGGTGTCACTATGAGCACTCTAGCACAAGTCTTTTGGTAAACTTATGTCCACATTTCAGTTGGTTTTGTGCTTAGAAGTACATGACCAGGAGTTCCCTTCGTGGCTCAGTGGTTAACGAATCTGACTAAGAACCATGAGGTTGCGGGTTCGATCCCTGGCTTGCTCAGTGGGTTAAGGATCCAGTGTTACCGTGAGCTGTGGTGAAGGCTGCAGATGCGGCTCGGATCCCGCGTTGCTGTGGCTGTGGCGAAGGCCGGCAGCTACAGCTCCTGTTAGACCCCTAGCCTGAGAACCTCCATATGCCGCGGGTGCGGCTCTACATAAAAAGGCAAAAAGACAAAAAAAAAAGAAGAAGAAGAAGTACATGACCAGGCCACAAGATGAAAGCATGTTCAGCTTTAGTATATACTGCCAAAGAGCTTTCCTGATTTGCAGATGGCCGCCTTCTTGCTGCATCCTCAAGTGGTGAAAAGAGAGATTATCTCTCTTGTGTCTCCTCTTATAATCCCATAATGAGGGCTCCACCTCATGACCTAATTATCCCAAAGGCCCCACCTTCAAATACCATCACATTGGGGATGAGAACTCCAACACAGGAGCAGGGTATAAGGAAACTTTTTCAAATGATGAAAATGTTACGTATCACAATTGAGGTGATGATTACATGCATATATACATATATCAAAGCTTGTTAAATTCTACTCTTATAATTGGTGATTTTTGCTGTATGTATATTATGCCTTGATAAAGCTGACAGAAAAAAGATGACAGTTTTTTCTGAGTTTATGACAAACTTTGTAATTTATGAACTATTTGTTTCTGAAGGCTCAAAAAACTCACCAATTTGCATATTTTATTTTTATGACTTAATTCTATTTTATATTTTCTTTGCTTTGTTATTTTGTTCCTTTTCTAAACTCTTTAAGTTTAATTATCTGTTTATTTCTCATTAATTTAAATATTTATATCAGTAAATCTTCCTCTAAGTACTGCTCAGTAAATGCCCATAGATTTTAATTATGCTGAGGTTAAAAAATGGTTCATTATTTTCAAATTTATTATCTAACCCAGCTGTAAAGGAAAGTAATTTTTTTTTTTTTTTTTTTTTTTGCTTTTTAGGGCCATACCCATGGCATATAGAAGTTCCTAGACTAGGGGTTGAATCTAAGCTACAGCTGCCAGCCTATGCCACGGCCACAAAAACACAGGATCTGAGCTGTGTCTGCGGCCTATCCCACAGCTCCGGGCAATGCTGGATCCCTGACCCACTGAGCAAGGCCAGGGATCCAACCCACTTCCTCATGGGTACTAGTTGGATTCATTTCTTCTGCCACAACAGGAACTCCAAGGAAAGTAATTTTTAAAAAGTATCCTTGTGAGGAGTTTCCCCTGTGGCTCAGCAAGTTAAGAATCCGACTAGTATCCATGACGATTCGGGTTCAATCCCTGGCCTAGGCTTGCTCAGTGGGTTAAAGGATGCGGCATTTCAGCAAGCTGCGGTGTAGGTCGCAGATGCAGCTTGGATCTGGCATTGCTGTGGCTGTGGCACGAACCAGAAGCTGCAGCTCTGATTCAACTACTAGCCTGAGAACTATCATATGCCATAAGTCCGGCCCTAAAAAAAGAAAAAAAATCCTTGTGGTTAGGTACTTTTAAATTATACTTTTATTACCTCTAATTTTATTGCATTATACCTTAAGGATACATTATATATAATGTCTGCATCTTATTAACTTAAAACTTCTTTGTACCTTATATATGATAAATATATATAAACGACCCATATATCTCTTTCAAATTTTCCCATTTAGTCTTTTCCTAAATGTTTTAATTTTACCTTATTGTTTATAATGTCAAATTTATCGAAAGAGATACAAATCACACTTTCTTCACAAGATAAATAAAATACCTAAGTGTACTTCATAAACAATAAAGTACTATACAAATATCAGTTATTTGTTTTGATGATAGTTTAATCCACTTAAATTTATCATACTATTTGTTTAGTTTGTTTCATTCACTCATTCATTGAAACATTGTATGGAAAATTTAGGATATGCTAAGCACTGGGAAAATAAAAACAAATAGAACCATGTTCTCTGTCCTTAAGGAGACAAATAAGGAAAATGACAATTACAATACAGTGAAAACTATGGTTAAGATGTGCATATAAGAAGGAAACCCAGTCCAAACAGATAGGACCAAAGGACCTACTTGGAGGAGGAGACAGTTGAGCTAAACCCTGAACAAGTAGGAACCCATCCTAATAATCATATGGTATCTCAAGTGACCCTGAATAGCCAAAACAATCTTGAAAAGAACAAAACTGGAGGATTCACCCTTCCTAATTTCAAAACTTATTACAAAGTTAAGGAAATCAAAACAGTGTGGTACTGGAAATAAGACAAACCAAAAAACCCAGCAGAACAGAATTAGAAAGCTTAGAAATTAACCCTTACATATATGTCACGTGATTTTTGACAAGGGGGCCAAAACTATTCAACAGGAAAGGGTAGTCTTTTCAATAAACGGTATTGGGAAAACTGGATATCAACATATAAAAGTGGATCCATATACAAAATTAACTCAAAATGGATCAAAGAGCTACATGTAAAATCTTATAAAACTATTAGGATAAAAAATGAGTATAAATCTTTGTGACCTTGTTTTAAATAACAGTTTCTTAGATTTAACACTTAAAGCATAAAAATCAAAGGAAAAAATAAATGCATTGAACTTCCTAAAAATTTAAAACTTTTGTGCTCCAAAAGATATTATAAAGTAAGTGAAAAGAAATCCCACATGGTAGGAGAAAATATTTGCAAATCATATATCTGATAAGAGTCTAATACGCAGAATATATAAAGAACTATTAAAATTCAACAATAAAAAGACAAACCAATTGAAAATAGGCAAAGCAGGACTTCCCACTGTGACACGATGGGATTGGCAAGTACTCTGGAGCACTGGGATGCAGGTTTGATCCCTGGCCTGGCACAGTGGGTTATGGACCTGGCATTGCCACAGCTGTAGCGTGGGTCGCAACTGAAGCTCTCAGATCTGATCCCTGGCCAGGGAACTGTCCAGGAAAACCATATGCCACGGGGTGGTTAGAAAGAGAAAGAGAGAGAGAGAGAGAAAGAGAGAGAAAGAGAGAGAGAGAGAGAGAGAGAGAGAGAGAAAGGAATAGCCAAAGCATTTGTACAGACATTTTTCCAAAGAAGATATATCAATGGCTAATAAACACATGAAAAGATGGTCAATATCATTAGTCATTAGGGAAATGCAAACCAAAACCTCAATGAAATATTTCTGTACACCTTCTAAAATGGCTATAATCAAAAAGACAACAACAAGTGTTCAAAATGATGAGAAACCAGAACTCTCATACATTGCTAGTGGGTAAAATGGAGTTAGCCACTTTAGAAAAATTCCTCAAAAAGTTGAAGTTACCATATGACCCAGCAATTCCACTCCTAGGTATATACCTAATAGAAATTTAAAGAGGTGTTCAAACAAAAATTTGTACACAGCTATTCATAGCAGCATTATTCATAATATCCAAAAAGTGGAAACAATCCAAATGCCCATCAACTGATGAATGAATAAAAATGAAGTATATCCATATGACCAAATATTATTTAGCCATGAAGGGGAATGAAATACTGGTATTACAACATGGATGAATCATAAATACATGCTAAATGAAGGAAACCTGATATTAAAAATTACATATTATATGATACCATTTATATGGAATGTCCAAAAGAGGCAACTCCATAGAGACAGAAAATAGATTAATGCTTGACAGGAGATGAGGATGGGGGAATCGACAAATGACTACTAATTGGTATAGACTTTCTTTTGGGGGTGATGAAAATGTTCTGGAATGAAATCATGGTGGTGGTTACACGACTTTGTAAACAGACAAAAACACACTGAATTGTATAGTTTAAAAGGGTAAATTTTATGTTATGTTAATTATATCTCAATAAAGGAAAACAAAGACTCATAAAGATGGAGCTAAAGATGGCAGCAGATAAGAGATGTTAAGAAAATTTTGAAAGATAGAAATTAGACAAACAAGTAATAACTATTGCAGTAGACTAAAAGAAGCTAAACATTAAGTGGCTGTATTAAGGAAAGATGACAAGAAGCAAGCCCATCCTCTTACATAATACCAGAGCTTAGGAACTATAGGTATAAGAACCTCTGAAGGCATGGATAAATAAAGGTAAAAACAGAAAGCTGATGTTATGGACTGAATGTTTGCAGGCCCCCAATTCAAATGTTGAAGCTCTAACCCACAGTGTGGCTGTATTTTGAGTAAAGAAGTGATTAAGGTTAAATGAGGTCAGAAGGGTGGGGCCCTGAAACAATAGAATTAGTGTCCTTATAAGAAGAGCTCCAAGTCCTTTGAGGACACTTATAAGAAGAGCTAGCAAGCTCCCCCACATACTCATACACACTGAGAAGGGCCATGCGAGGACATGGATAGAAGGTGACTATCCATAAGCCAGGAAGAAAGCTATTACCAGAAACCAAACCTTGCTAGACCTTGACCTTGGACTTTGCAGCCTGCAGTACTGTAAGAAAATAAATTTCTGTTGTTTTAAGTCATGCAGTCTATAACCTTTTGTTGTGGTAGCCTAAGCTAACTAATATAATTGGGTGAAAAGTCTATATAGGAAGCAATTATAATTCTACATCCTCTCCCCAAACATGTAGCAAAGTTACTACCCTTCCTTCACCCAAAAATGACATTAAAGATTTATTCTCTACTAAAGAGGTTGAATCATTAGGACTTTGAACTTGGGCACATCAAGAACAGTTGAAGACAGAGGTGCCAGATGATTACATTAAAGTCTACCTACTGATCTGAAAGACCCTCCCCTGCTTGGGACTTAAACAGATAACCAGGAAGTTCCAAAAGCTTGAGGAAAGCATCTTACATGAAAAACACATCAAAAATAGCAAACAGAAAAAAAGAAACTTCGAAGAAAAAGAAAAAATGCAGGAGACATACACAACAACCAAATCAAACCAAAACATAAAACAACAAACCAAGAAAAGAAACATCACAATGAATATTCTCAGAAAGGCAGGATAAAATCTTGCATTCAAGAATTCAGGAAAAAAATGTGAACAGAAATAGCAGATATTTTTAGAATTCAACAGGATTGGAAAGATCAAACATATTCACATAAAATACAACAACCAAAAAAATATGGAAAAGAAGAAGAAAGGTAAGAAAATTAGAGCATGAATCCATAGGTCTAATGTTTGAGGAACAACAGTTCCAGAGAAAGACACGAGAAAACATCAAACATACAGTTCAAGAAAACTTCTCAGAACTGAAGGGTATAAATATCCAAACTGAAAGGGTATTATGCTAAGACAATGAATGAAAGAAGATCCACACCAATGGACAGCTTCATGAAACAGCATAAGTCAGAACAGCATTCAGCTTCTCAACAGCAATATGGAAAGCTAAAAAATAAGGGAGATGGACTTCCCACCGTGGGGCAGTGGCTTAATGATCCAGTTCATCTCCGTGGTATTGCCGGTTCAATCCCCTGGCAGGCGCAGTGAGTTAAAAATCTGGTGTTGCCACAGCTGTGGCATACATCACAGATGTGGCTCAGATTCGATCCCTGGCCCTGGAACTTCCATATGCCTCAGGGGTGACCAAAAAAGGGGGAAAAAAAGGTGGGGGGAAGAAATGCCTTTAAAATTCTAAGGGAAAGTTATCTCCAACATAGAATTTTATACCTACACAAATTATGAATCAAGTGTAAAGGTAGTGCAAAGACATTTTAAGAAACATTAGGCTCTAAGCCTTTTTCCCTTTCCTTTTTTGGCCACCTATGATGCAGCTCTGGCAACTCCTGATCCTTTCACCCACTGTGCCAGGCCCGGGATAGAACTTGCATCCTGGCACTGCAGAGATGCCTCAGATCCCACTGCACCACAGCAGGAAATCCAAGACTCTAAATCTTATTTTGCATGCACTCTCTCTCAGAAAGCTACTGAAGGATGCAACCTAACAAAAAGAAAGCATATATAAGGAAAAAGGAAAACAGAAGCTTCGGAAATATAGCGTGTAACTTGAGAGAGATAAGTACTATCCATGATAGGGATAAAGGAGTTAGAGAGCATCCAGGCCAGATTGGAGCAGGAGGACGAACTGGTGAAGGAGTACTCAAGGAGACTTATCTTGAAGAAAATAAATTGAAATTCAGAGAATATCTGACATGTCTGCAGAACTGAGAGAAGACTACCCTTTTGGTTAGAGAATTTGGGCAGAAATTGGAGACAAGTTCATAGAAAACCAACCAAACAAAAGACCAGGCTAATGATTAACTCCAGAAGAAATCACACACACACACACACACACACACACACACACACACACACACACACATAAAACAGCTATGAAAAAAAGGAGAAATGTAATCATAGTATACTACATGACTAATGTATACATACCATTTCCTTCATGATAATAAACAGTGAATATTGACTTAACAAAAGAAAACCATAATTTTATTGGAAGGCTAGGAGAAAGGGAAGTCAGAGGGTATAAAAGTGCTAAATCCATCATAAGAAATCATTAGATAACATCTAAGACTGAAAAATCAAGAAGAGCAGTTTATTTTAAAATATGCAACAAGGAGTTCCTGTTGTGGCTCAGCAGTAATGAACCTGACTAGTATCCATGAAGACATGGGTTCAATCCCTGGCATCGCTCAGTGTGTTAGGGATCTGGCATTGTCGTGAGCCATTGTGTAGGTTACAGACACGGCTTCAATCTGGCGTTGCTGCGGCTATGGCGTAAGCCAGCAGCTTTAGCTATTATTCGACCCCTAGCCTGGGGACTGCCACATGACACAGGTGCTGCCCTAAAAAAATAAATAAATAAAAATAAAATAAAATATGCAGCAAAATATCAAAAGACGTGGTGAGGGAGTTTCCACTGTGGCTCAGTGGGTTAAGAACCCGACTAGTATCCATAAGGATAATTTACACAATTGTTTGCATTTTTTTTGTTGTTGTTTTTTTTAGGGCCACACAAGCAGCATATGGAGGTTCCCAGGCTAGGGGTCTAATCGGAGCTGTAGCTGCTGGCCTACCCTACAGCCACGGCAACGCAGGATCCGAGCCACATCTGCAGCCTACACCACAGCTCACGGCAATGCCAGATCCTTAACCCACTGAACAAGGTTAGGGCTCCAACCTGCGTCCTCATGGATGCTAGTCAGATTCGTTTCCAATGAGCCATGATGGGAACTCCATTTTTTTTTTTTTTTCAGGGCCAAACAGGCACATATGGAGGTTCCCAGGCTAGGGGTCCAATCAGAGCTATAGCTGCTGGCCTACACCACAGCCATAGCAATGCAGGATCCAAGCCATATCTGCAACCGACACCACAGCTCACAGCAACGCTGGATCCTTAACCCATTGAGCGAGGCCAGGGATCGGACCCACATCCTCATGGATACTAGCCAGGTTCATTAACCACTGAGGGATCTGGCATTGTCGTGAGCCAGATATATTCCTACAAGGGGAACTCCAATTTACACAGTTAACTTTGTTCCTGTTAATGTTCTTTATTGCTTCCTTTTTTCCCCAAAGGATCTAATTACGCATCCTTACTCCAAATGTCTTAATGCTGCTCAGAGCTCTTGTACTTGCCTCCAGTCAAGCTATCTTTCTTCTTTCCCACAGAAACTAACACAAATTTTCTTTGATATCTTATGCCTTTTACTTTTGTTTCTCTAACTCTAAGGAGATAACCTTGAATCATACTTCAAAGACAAGGTGGTCAGGTAAAGAACAGCAACTTCCAGCTCCATTTCTAAGCTTAACTCTGTCCTTCACCATCCTTACTTTCCGTCTCTGCTGTTTAAATACAATTATTCCTTATAGAGTCAGGTTTTTTCTTTTTCTTTTTTTTACTGATACATAATTGACATATAACATCATATTAGTTTCAGGTGCACAACATAATATTTCCATATATAGTGAAATGATCACCACAGTAAGTCTACTTAACATGCATCATCACACAGTTACAACTTTTTTTCTTGTGATGAGAACTTTAAAGATCTACTCTAGTAGCAACTTTTAAATATATGCCACCGTATTATTAATTACAGTCACTATGCTGTACATTACATCCCCAGGATTTATTTACTGTATCAGTGCAAGTCTGTATGTTTTTCCCACTTTTACCCATTTTGCCCACCCTCCACTCGCTACCCCTTTAGCAGACACCAATCTGTTTTCTGTATCTATGAGTCCAGGATTTTTAAAAAATATATATTAAATATTACATACGGTATTTGCCTTTCTCTAACTTATTTCACTTAACATAATTCTCTGGAGTTGCCGTTGAGGTGCAGGAGAAACGAATCCAACTAGGAACCATGAGGTTGTAGGTTCGATCCCTGGCCTTGCTCAGTGGGTTAAGGATCCAGCGTTGCCATGAGCTGTGGTGTAGGTCACAGACGTGGTTTGGATCTTGGCCATGTAGGCTCTGGAGTAGGCTGGGAGCTGTAGCTCCAATTTGACCCCTAGCCTGAGAACTTCCATATGCTGCGGGTGTGGCCCTAAAAAGTAAATATAAATAAATAAATAAATAACGCTCTGAAGGTTCATCCACATTGTTGCAAATGTCAGGATTTCCTTCTTTTTAATTGCTGAATAATATACCCTTGAAGAGTTGTTTTAAAACCATCTTAGGATCTGATCTCTCACTTGGGAATTCCAGCTAATTGAGAAAAATCTTACCTATAAGCTGCTTTCAAATACAATGTTTGTCCACCCTCAAAGTAACAATAAAAATAACATTACACTATGCTTTATAATTATATAATTAAACATTTATCCATATTTTAGGGTTTATATATACATATATATATATATACTTTTAAGGCCACACCCGCAGCATATGGACATTCCCAGGCTAGGGGTCGAATCGGAACTGTAGCCACTGGCCTACACCACAGCCACAGCAATGCCAGATCCAAGCCGCATCTGCGACCTACACCACAGCTCATGGCAATGCTGGATCCTTAACCCACTGAGCAAGTGAGGCCTGGGATCGAACCTGAGTCCTCACGGATGCTAGTCAGATGCTTCCCCTGAGCCACGACAGGAACACCAATAAATATTTTTAGGTATCAAATGCTTTCAATTATCTCAAAGCAGTTTATAGATTAAGCACAATGCCTATAGCGCCTAATGCATAAACATGGCCCTGACTCCCACCTCCCAAAAAGACCTTGCACCTCTGTCCTTGATCTCAGAATTCCCTCCCACCTATTCTGAAAAAGTTACCTATCATTTAATCATCTTGTTCTTCTCCTGAATCCTCCCCCTCTCCTCTACAAGGACTCCCTTTCCTTCAGCCTATAAACATCCTTAGGTCTCTCCCACCTAAAAACTTAAAAACAATAAACTCTCCCTACTCTTGCTATCACCTCTTTCCTCCTTCCCCAATCCACCAACCTTCTGGAAACAGGTCTAGCCTCCCTATGGCCTCAGATCCCTCCCCCTTCCCATTTACTCTTCAATCCAAGAAAATCTGGCACCCTCCCCTCTACTCCACTGAAACGTCTCACCTAATGTCACAAACAATCTCTTTTGCAGCTCTTATCTCACTTGACTTCTTTGAGGCAACTGCTATCACCGAACACTCCCTCCATCTTGAAACTCACTCCTCCCCCAGTTTCTGCAGCACCACCTTTGCCTTGTTCTTCTAAATCTCTTACCAACTACACTCAATGCCCGAAGATAAATATCTTTATTTATTATAAAACTAGCTCTCTTGAGACAGGATTTAGGTTCCCACAATGGGTCTCTAACTCCCACTCAAAAAAATTTTATCTGGCAGCAAAGTAAACCCCAACACCCAGCAACCAACACAATAACAAAGAACTAAAACCTTAACATTGCATGTGCTCATTAATGTGCAGAAAAGAACTACTCGGATTAGTCAGAAATGTTTACAAAGGACAGAGAAGTGATATAAGAGAAATGACAGGAAACAGAGTTAAGAAAAAATAAAGGGAGTTCCTGTCATGGCTCAGTGGTTAATGAATCCGACTAGTATCCATGAAGTTTCGGCTTTGATCCTTGGCCTCGCTCAGTGGGTTAAGGGCCTGGCGTTGCTGTGGGCTGTGGTGTAGGTTGCAGATGAGGCTTGGATGGGGCGTTGCTGTGGCTGTGTTGTAGGCTGGCAGCTACAGCTCCGATTCTACCCCTAGCCTGGGAACTTCCATATGCCATGGGTGCAGCCCTAAAAAGCAGAAAGGAAGGGAGGAAGGAAGAATAATAATAAGGGAGCAATGAAGCTCAGCTGTACCATAAGGCAAAAGAGAATAGGGACAAGGGATGAACCACTCTGTAGAAGAAGAGATAGAGGTGGGGAAGACAAGTCAAACACCAGCTGGTACGTCCAAGCTTCAGTTCTTTTATTTTCTTTTTGAGGGCCGCACCTGCAGCATATGGAAGTTCCCAGGCTAGGGGTCGAATGGGAGCTGCAATTGCCAGCCTACACCACAGCCACACCAGATCTGAGACGCCTCTGTGACCTACAACACAGCTCACAGCAATGCCAGATCCTTAACCCACTAAGGAAGGCCAGGGATCAAACCTGCATCCTCATGGATAGTAGTCGGGTTCTTAACATGCTAAGCCACAACGGGAATTTCCAAGCTTTACTTCTGAAAAGCGCAAGACGCTACCAACAATACAACCCACTCTGAGTGGAAGAGACACTCCACTGCACATACCAAATACAGTGGATTATTGTGTGCACCTCCCCCCAGATATGTGCTCCTATTCTTCTTACCAACAGTTGGCTGGTTGGACTTCAATTCCCAGGGTCCTCTGCAACTAGCTGGGCCCTTACGTATCAAGTTCTCACCTATGAAATATGAGCACAAGTGATGTTTGCAACTTATTTTTTTCCCAATTTTTAAAGTTTTTTGAAGCACAGTTGATCCACAATGTTGTGACAATTTCTGCCGAACAACAAAGTGATCCAGTCATGCATATACACACATCCATTCCTTTTCAGATTCCCCTCCCACACAGACCATCACAGAACACTGGGTAGAGTTCCCTGTGCTATATAGTATGTCCCTGTTGGTCAGTCATTCCTGACGCCACAGTGTGCATATGCCAATCCCCAAACCCCCAGGCCATCCCTCCCCCTTCAACGTCTGCCTTACTTGTTTAAAAGGTGTTTGCCCTGGATTCAATCCTTCCCCCCTTCCTTTCTGTGGCCAGAAATGGCTACAACTGAGGATCCTCAGAAATCATGTCTTCCAAATGGCATGGCCGCCCTGCTAGCCTGAAGTCCTCTGATGGCTTCCTTGAGTAGATCCTGCCTTCTACATCCTGGACTTGGGTTAAGTTAGAGGGAAATACAGTTCTCTCTTGAATGAGTCACTGCACTGGAGAGGTGGTGGCGACAGTGGTAGATCTTTTTATACTAGCTGCTTAACCATCCCCCTGAGATTAGTGGCACAAAATCACCTAAAGGACAAAATCTCAGTCATCTCAACAGCTTACTGACCTAGTAGAAAACCTTAGTCTGGAGAGAGGGGAGTTTTGAACACAGTTGGGGGAGTTCTTATCATACCTAAACTACTAAATTTGGAATCTGAAGAACTAGAGTTAAATTGCAAATCCACCAATTGCTATCTACATAAACATTGGAAATTTTACTTAAGTTCTCTGAGTCCCTATTTCTTAATATCCACCCTCGTGAGTAAATGTTATAACTTATCTATAGTACAGTACAAATGTCTAAAATAAAGATACTCCATCATCAAGAAAATGTTAAATTATGTTCTATTATGCCAAAGAATCTCAGGAATATATCAGATATTTGGTAGACATTTCTATTAAAATATTAAGTTCTGACCCTTAAATTCTTATGAACCGAATAGAAAAGAGGGCCTTGAGAAATCGGACCCAAAAGTCAAGTAGCTAACAACACAGGCTTTAGAGTCAGATAAACTTCCTTCAAGTTTCATCGCCACATTTACTAGCTCAGTGACCTTGCACAAGTTACATAACATAAATTTAAGTTTCCTCATGGAACAGTGGGGACAGGCTGGTATCAACCTCACAAATATCTCGTAAGGATTAAATGAGACTGCTGACTACCTCCAGTCCTAGTGGACATGAGAATGAACCCATCTGCCATCCCAAGTATATCTCTTTGAATATATTTCCCACTGAAGACAGTACCTGGGGGGCTTAACTCACTTAGAAGTTGAAATATTACCTCTGTATTTTTAAAAATGTAAGAGAAGTAATCTCTGCTAAGGGTTTAGAATTTAAATGAAATAGTGTTTCTCATTTGGAGTCATCTAATAGAAAAGGAAATCTGGGAGGTGAAGTTACCCAAATGTTACTATACTTGAAAACAAAAGGTGAGATTTTAAACTTGAAAATTACTTGATTGTATCTTCTCAGGTTTTGTTGCCTAAAATCTTATGAAAATACCAACAAAATGGAAGCAGAAACGTCAGTGATAATTTTGTCATTTAAATACATAAATTATTTTCTGGTATCCCTTCTCCTCTAAAGATAACAACTGTTTTTAATACTTGGCTGAGTTTAAGAACTTTCCAGTTGGGGAACTCGATGTTAGGTCCTTCAACAATAATTATTTTCTCTTAACTACTAAGAAATATGATAAGAAAAGTTCACAGTGTGAGACAAATCAATCACTTCTTTTCCTTATAACTTTGTTTCTTCTTTAGAACCATGAGATCAAAACCAAATATTTACTGGAAGAACAAAGGTCAAAACAGTCCTTACCTATGTCCAGACATGGCAACAGAGATTAGCAAGATTCCAAAGACTATTCCCAGGCATAACCTTGAAGAGAAAAAAGGCAAAGCCATTCTTCCTGAAGACCTAGTCTGTTTTCTTCTACCCATCTATTTACTATCCTCTACCATACCTATCCTTGAAGACAAGGCAAAAGATTGATGGCACATGTAAGACTACAAATTAATCATGTGTCTAAACATCAGGTTTGGTGGTCTATAGATTATCAAGAAAAACAATTTTAGGTCTCATCAAATACTTTAAAAATACTTGACATATATTAATTCATCCTCTCAACCCCCTATGACGTAGCTTTTATCAACTCCATGTGTTGGGGAAATATGATCAAGGAGAATAATAACGGCATTTTCTATTTACAAAATACCTTTCTTATAAAGAGCTCCACATGTTTATCTTCTCGATCTTCTAACATTCCTGTGAGATAGGTGGTAATATTACCTTTTCCTTTCTTACAGGTAAAATTCTATGGCTCAAAGGATTTAATGTCTTACTCACATTATTTTATCCACTAACCTGTATTTTATCCACTAACTAGAATATACTGCTTGGGATTAACACTAAACCATGGACTCAAGTCTGAAATGCAGTTCAAAAGTATCAAGCTTCTAGTTTTCTCTACAGCCATCTTTCAACACATCACATTCCAAAAAGGACTGGGATCACGGTTGTTGTTCAAGCTCATGCATTCACTGTTTATACAGCTTATCATCATTTCTCTAAATTGGACTATTTAAGTTTTGTCTAAATGCCTGAAAGCTAAACTATTTTTTGTTTACTGTCTGTGCACTAGCATTATAAATGATGTCATCAGGAATGTACAAAACTCTTAGACAAAGGTACAGGGCCAAATGAAAGCAACTCGCTTGGGGAAGAGTGTTACTCCCCCACCCCCCGCAACCATGCCGATCTTTTCTTTTTTTCCTTCTGTTTTTTGAAGTAGGCATCACACAAAAAGATGACTCATTAAGCCCAGAAGAGTTGACTATGCCATGTAAGGGCTTCTTATGCAGCCTTCCAACAAAGAGACCTGAGTGGCAGCATAAGGCCTCCTCTTCTGTGCATTTTCCTCCAGGCAGAATGTGCATTTGTGTGGCTACATACACAATTATAATCTCCCCTGAAAGGCAATTCCTTCCATATGACAGGTTGAACAGTGGCCTGAGTGCTAGCCTCATGTTGCCTGTACAGTTAACATGGTGAAATACCAGACACATTTAATCTCTCCTTTCTGAACAACTAAGATGGGACAGAAGAAGCAAAGCTAGAAAGAACTCCACACAGAGAGAAAGGAGGCCAGCCCAAGCGCCCAAACTCACTTTCTCATGGGCTGAGCTTCTTTGTGTGTTGCCTACTTACGTGTCAATTTGCAGGACATTAGGGCATGAGAACCATGGAGCCGAGAGGTTCTGGCAGCCTCTCCATTTGACAAGCAAAGCCAGAGACATGTGGCCTTTTGGTACATTTCACATTCAAAAGTGTTATTGTTTCAAGCATGCCTATTTTAAAATATATACTTTTCTTCTTTAGCGCACATGGTGTATGTAAGTTGGCCACAGGAGGAGTTCTGCCACATTATTAAAAAAAAAAAGGGGGGGTGGGGGCAACGGCTCTAAAGTAGCCCTATCCCTGCCAGATACCCCTTTTTACTGGAGGCCAGCGGGACTATCCCAGGTGAGAGATGTCTGAAGTTAATAAACACCTGCTATGAAGGCCAGGGCACAAACAGATTTCTGAGATTACAGAAACTGAAGCTTGTGTTTTATCACAATTACCTGTAATCTCAGGGCCAGATAATAGTATTAACAAGACCTTGAGCTACACAATAGGACAGCTGGAAAAAGGCTCTTACTCTCTCCAAAGAATAGCGCTTTTAAAAAGCTAATTCAATGAAGAAAAAGAAAGCGCTCTGAAAGTGCCTTCTCAAACAATATTTACTTTTACTGGGTTCCTGCTAATCAAACAAAACTTAGCAAAAGCTTTTATGAAAAATACATTGGATGATTTCAGCAGCAATGACTTTGTTTAAAGAAAGGTGCTTAAGAGAAAACATAGCTAATGGGATCAGTAATTTGGTAAGTTCAGATGTGTTTGGGAAAATCCCTCCTCTCTTTGATAAATCATTAAAATTCTGCTCAGATAAATGTGTTTTGACTTGAAATTCCAATCATAGAATGAGCTATTTCCTAAGGCCTGCAGGGAAGTAGTGCAAGGGCTTCCCCACACAGAGCACCCGCGGATTAGTTGACAAGGGTAATTCCAAGCTTAATCGAAGTATATTACAACACCCAACTGAAGACAGGATCTCAAGGAAATGTCCCCAAATTGTATACGATTTCCTCCCTTCGTAAAACGCCATTTTAAAAAATGAATGAAATCTTACTGCTGGGCAACTAAAACAAAGAAAATATGGTATCAACAAAGAAACTAAATTCACTCATTTAGTAAATGTGATATTTATGCAAATAAACAAAGAAAATATGGTATCAACAAAGAAACTAAATTCACTCATTTAGTAAATGTGATATTTATGCTGTCCCCAGCTTCTGGACAGCATTCGGAGGAATGATTTTAATGTCATTCTTTTTGTGTCAATGGAAGGAGGGGAAAAAAAAGCCTACTGTCTCTCACACAGTAGGAATTCAATAAATATTTGTTGCCCAGATTCTTTTCTTCCATAAAAAAAAAAAAACAACTATTCTGCTACTTAAAGCAGACTATTCATTTAACAACTGAGCACTTAACTTGGGCCAAGCACTGTGCTAGATTTTGAAGATACTGAGAGAACAAGCCTGCCTTAATGGCTGACAGTCTAGTAAGAAACAGATAATAACAAAATATACAAACAGATAAAGAAGATAATTGTAATAAGGGCTAAAAAGGATATAAGTAGGATGATGAACTAAAGATAACCTAATGGAGCATTTGTCTCTTCTGAAGTACTATTATTACTTCTTAAAACTTTACTCAGCTTCCTAAATTTACTCATTTAAGCAATTGTGGTATGTATAACATAAAAGAGTTCCCCAACTTTTGTACAGTATTTGTAGCAAACATTTTAAGATTACTTGTATATATAAATGGTAAGCAAGGTAAAAAATTTCCAAAACTATTTTTAAACCCTGGAATAACATTATCACCTTAGAGAAATGGGGGTGAGTAAGGGTTGATAAACAACATGTCTTAAAACCCACTTGCTCTTTTCTCCCCCAACAAAAACACTGACTACATTTATTAAGTAACTACAGAATCCCTGGAAAGGTGAAAAAAACAGACTGTAGTCTGAACTCCCAGGAACAACTCCCAAAGGCACATCCCAGAACTGAGCTACCTAGGGAATTGCTGCCTCAGACACAATTTCTCTTTTTTTTCTTCTTTCCTTTTTTTTCTTTTGGATGAATTCTCATAAGCAAACTTATTTTTGTTTGAATATAATTAGTGAAACTTCCAAACCCAACCCTATGCTAGGAAACATTGCTATTTAAAAAAAGTTAACAGAAATATTCAGGATTTTAGAGTGTTTGGGTTGTTGCAGAAAGATAAAAAGAAACGTGACAGATGTTACACTTTCTGTCTTTGGAAACTAGGATTAATATAAAAAACTGGTCATTTAAAAATAATAATGAGTTCCCACTGTGGTACAGTGGGTTAATGATCCTGTCAACCAAACTGGGAAAGCACGAAGACACCTGAATACGTACAGTTTACATGCTCTGTAATGGTACCTATTACACTGTCACTTTGTGTTACAGTCATTTATGAATATGTCCCATCTCCCGTCCATGGCCTAAGTTTGCTGCAGGGCAGGAGACTTCATACTCATGCTTTGCTTTATAGAGAGAAGGTATTCAGGAAGGAAGAAAGGAACAATAAGGAAGAAAAGAAAGGAAGGAGAAGGGGGGAGAAGAAAATAAAGACATGATTTTGTGAACATGTTCATTACTTCTTTTAAGTGACTAGCTTTTATATATTATAATCCTAGTTTCCAAAGATTTAGGAAGTCAGTGCAACATCTGTAATATTTTCTTTCCCTCTGCAACAACCCAAATACTCTAAAGTCCTAAGAGTATTTCAGTTAACTTACAGCAATGTTTCCTAGCATGGATTTGGAAAGTTCACTAATTATATTCAAACCAGAATAAGTTTGCTTATCAGGATTCATCCAAAAGCAAAAAAGAAAAAAGAAAGAAAGAAATTGTGTCTGGCAATAAGACAAGTAAATATCATGCTATAATACCAGCAAATGCAAAAAAAATAAGATTAGTAACACCTAACAATCTTCAACAGAGTCATATGTCAGAACCTTTGCCAAGGCTTGAAAAAACTATATTAACCTCATGACTGGAAGGGACTATAACAGTGACTGCTGGCTGTTGTCTTTGTCCAGGTACTTCAAGAAGCAGAAAACAAGACAGGATCCGACATGCAAGAGATATCCTGGGGGTAAAGCCCATGAGGAAAATGAGGAGGGAGCTGGAAGAGGCTGGGGAAAGCTGATGGATCACACTGAGTGCTGACAGAAGTGAGAGTGAGAGTATTAGACTACAATGCAGTGGGTGTCCTCAAGCCTGGAAGTCATCATCAGAGGACTCAACCTTTGCTTAAAATGACTCCCACCCAGTCATCTGGAGCAACCTGCAGGAAGTATGACCTCGGTGTGAGCAGAGTATTGGAGTGAGAGCTGGGGTTGGGAGTCAGTTACTCTCCTGTCCCCCAAAGTAGATCTGAGAAGTACAATTTTATGGCTGCCACAGATGCACTACATATTTTTATAAAAGTATAGTAATAATAATACCATTTACTATTTATTGAGCACCCACTAGGTGCTATAGAAGGAAAGACATCTTACTTATCTTTGCATACCCTCTTTTTTTACAATTTAGATACAGTGCAGCAAACAGGTATTGCTCTAAAAGATTACATAAGAGGTAAAGTGCCATTACTATCCACAGATAAGGAAACTAAGGCACAGAGAGGTAGAGTAACTTCTTCAAGGTCACACAGCTATCCCAAGTACATCAATTATTGTCATTAAAACTATTCCAAATGGTTTATTTTTAGAAATTATCTTCCATCCTGCCTACCTTTGAGAGATGAGTCCAATGGCAAGAGGTAACTGGAATTTTACTGCTCTCTGATCCATCCTGGAGCCTAGGATGCCCCCTCCTGGCAGAAATGTTAAATCAATCTCTTAGAAGCACCTGATCATATTCTTGAATCCATGCAATTATTGCATGCAGGCCTACACAATAGTTAGAGCCTCATATTTGGAGCTGCAAGGTATTCAAAGCATGGAGTTTAACAGCATGGACTCTGGAGTCAGACTGCTGGATAAGAATTCTGCCTCCAGGAAAGACAGATGTCATATGAAATCTCTTATAACTGGAGTCTAAAACACTACACAAATGAACATCTCAACGGAAAAGAAAATCACGAACTTGGGGAACAGACTTGTGGTTGCCAAGGGGGCGGGGGAGGGGTGGGGGAGGGGTGGGAGGGAGTGGGGATAACTACTGCTTTAATGATGGAATAGCAAGGAGCTCCAACTG
>PVHT021183666.1:4968728-4984121 GCA_004024745.2 Catagonus wagneri
AAAAAAAAAAAGAATTCTGCCTCCAGGACTCATTAACTACTTATTTAATACCTTTGTAGTATAATTTCCTCATATGTGAAATGGAGATAACAAACTATCTTCATGTGCATTACTATATGTAGAGCACATAAAATGTTATCTGGTACATAGTAAGTGCTTGATAAGTCAGTTATTATTGTTAGCTGCTCACATTTGGGGTACCCTACAATCAGACTATTCATATTCAATGTAACACATATTCAAGTATAAAGTGTCTATATTGTGAAAGGCATGTATGAGTACTTACAACGATGAGTAAGATACAATTCCTGTTCTTAGGAAACTTATTTGCAACTAATGAACTGTTTCTAAGAGCTCCCTTAAAAGGGAAGCAAGGATCACTGCCCTTTACAGGTAAAAGATGTTTTGGTTTGTTTATTTTTATTTTCTTGGTAAAGAGGAAAAAACATGCATGGAAACTGATAAACCTGGGTTTGAATCCCAGCTTTGCTATGCATCATAACCTATGTGACTTTGTACAAGTCAATTAGCCTTTCTAAGCCTCTGTTTCCTTATCTGGAAAATGAGGAGCCGATATTAACAACTACCGAATAGGACTAATACTAATACACACCTTGTATAGTGCTTTTGAAGATTAAATGAGTTAAGGCACAGTGCTAAACATTTATGAAGTACTCAAAAATTATAGCTTAAAAAAATCCAATTAATTGGGATTCCTCTAAAAGTATAGCCTCCGAAGGAGAAAGACCATCTCTGATTTCCTAGAGTTATCTATTATGTCAATCCACGACCAACGTTAGTGAGAATAAGCAGTTTCCATGGAAACAAGAAGAGGCAAATTAGAGCATGAGTGAAAGCAAGCACAACACCAATTTAGGTGGGGTAAAGTAATAAATATCACACCCTCACGCTTATATTTGGGTCAGCACGTAGGTGGTGTGTTTTGCAAACCTGGGACCAGAACAGGCTGCTCTTCTGCTCTAGAGAGTTCTCCACACCCAACCAAATACACAGACACACCTTAGCCTCTGGCAGAAGCTTCCAATAAGTAACTTTCATAATGCTGGAAACCTTTCAAGGGTTCTATATTTATTTCATCTCCTTACCAGTCTCTCCTCTCTCTCTTCAGGCCTGGGCATTAACACAGTTTCTGTCATTCCATTTTGACGAATGCAGTCATGAACATAATTGAGCTGATACTGTAATGATGATCTTAAGATCCTCAGCCATTCCAGGCCATGATTACAGGTTCCTAATCCACAAAGTCGGCAGGGAATGCATCAGTTTACTCAACATGATGAAAGATTGTTTTCTTTACTAGTGGTCAAAAAGGCAAATGTAAGCCAAGGCTAGCAGGTAGAAAGGAAAATCTACAGATGTTCACTGAATAGACATCCCTGTAATTACACCAGAATACTAAACAGGTCTCCAGATACACTTACCAAGGGACAGTGAACTTTCACTTTTCTGATGCAGTGAATACCTAGAGCTTTCCTGTCTCTACAATTTTCTTTTTCTACATGTAGTTTCTTCTCTAGGCCTGGACGTGTAAGTGACTTTACAAAAAAAAAAGAAAAAAAAAACAGAAAAGCCAAGCCAAGCCAAAAAAACTTCCACAGGTATTTAAATTTTCAAATCAGAAAATACAATATAACCTATGTGACTTTGTACAAGTCAATCAGCCTTTCTAAACCTCCGTTTCTATAATCTATAGTAGATGATGATCAGTGGTCATTAAATTGAGGGTGACTGTTTCAAAACAGCAATAGCATGCCTCTAAAAGAGACCAAATTGTAATGGGCAGCATTGTTCTCAACTAAAGACAAAAGCATTTCAGCAGAGTTGTATGGTCTGACAAACTATGAGGAAGCCAGTGAGTAGTATGACCTTGCTTAGGGCAGTATGAATGTCCAGATGTTAACTAGGACAAGGAGTTAAGACACTTAAATACACAACATAACCCAAAGGAGCACTAGTCCAGGGCAATCTTTAGGTAAGTGGTTGGACATTAAAGCTTTTTCAACCAACATGAAATTTTGTTTCTGTTTATAGATTATTGCCGACATTGCCACTGAATTAGTCTTTCTGAAAAAAAGCCACCTACTGAGGTACCACCAACTTCTACTCACCAAAGCACTAGTATATTAAATATGTCAAGCCTTTGAGGCATATAATTTAAATATGTCAAGCCTTTGAGGCAAACATCCAGGGAACTGAACAATGGATCAGGCTTTTCAAATATTTCATGAATTCATTAGCACTGGATAAATAAGATAAAATACATAACATCCTTAGCAAAGTCTAGGCATTGCTGGACACTTATATTATTATTCATTAGATACAAAATTATCTGCGATATAACTGTGTTGTTTCAATTGATTAACTGATGTGGTCAGTTAATCTCTCTCTCTCCCTCTCCCTGTTTCTTTGTGTGTGTGTGTGTGTGTGCGTGCGTGCGCACGCGCGTACAGACAGATACACACCTTTGAAAAGCCAAATAAACTTGGTGAAAAGATGCTTAACTTCATAAAAGAAATGCACATTAAATCCACCTTGGGACTATCTGTCACTTAACAGATTGAAAATATCTGATGCTTTGAGTTTGATATATTTTGTTTTAAAGACTATTGGGAAACAGACAGTTTCTTACATTGCTGGTGGCAGAGTAAAATGGTACAACCCCTGTGAAAGACAATTTCGCAATATCTATCGATATTTAAAATGTATATACCCTTGACCCACCAATTTCACTCTGTGGAATTTATCCTTATAGGTATACTAGTAACGGAACAAAATTTCAGTTTAGTCAGTGGGGATACTTTCAATAATAGCAAAAGGCTAAAAACAACACCTCTACAAACAGATAATTGGTCAAATAAATTATTTAAATACTATGTAGCTAAATTTTTGTTGTTGTTGTTGTTGCTATTTTAGGGCCACAAGTGCAGCACAGGGAGATTCCCCGGCTAGGGGTCAAATCCGAGCTACAGCTGCTGGCCTATGCCACAGCCACTGTAACACAGGATCCCAGCCACGTCTGTGACCTACACCGCAGCTCATGGCAATGCTGGATCCTTAACCCACTGAGCAAGGTCAGGGATCGAACTCACATCCTCATGGATCCTAGCTGGATTCGTTAACCACTGAGCCATGACGGGAACTCCGCTAAAATTCTTTTTAAGAGAATGAGAAAGCTTCCTACTGACACAGAATCACTCTGAGATACATTAAATGAAAAAAGTAAATTCTCCCTTATATACATATGAAACTAAACTCTGGAAAGATATACAGAAAACCAGTACTAGTGGTTATTAGAGGGGGGCATGGGACAGATGGAAACTGGCAGATGCAGGGAAAGGGTATAAGAAACTTTTTATATTTTTAATTTTAGTTTCCATATTGCTAATTCAAAATATTAAACTAGAATTGTTTCTCATTAAAAAATGTATATAGTACATCCATACAATTGAATACTATTCAGTGATAAAAAAGAAATGAGCTATCAGGCTGGGAAAAGACATGGAGGGAACTTAAACGCATATTGCTTAGTGAAAAAAGTCAGTCTGGAAGTTCCTGCTGTGGTGCAACGGATAGGCGGTGTCTCTGGAGTGCTAGGATGCAGGTTCTATCCTGGGCCCAGCACAGTGGGTTAAGGATCAGGTTTTGCCGCAGAGGCAGCATAGGTTGCAAATGTGGCTCGGATCTGATCCCTGGCCCAGGAACTCCATATGTCGCCAAGGCAGCCATAAATGAATGAATAAATAAATAAATAAACGTCAATCTGAAAAGATTACATACTATATGAATCCAACTATATGAGGCTACATACTGCATGACTCCAACTATATAACGTTCTGGGAAAGTAAAATTCTAGAGACAGTAAAAAGATCAGTGGTTGCCAATGGTTGGGGGACAGGGGTAAGGAGGAACAGAGCACAGAGGATTTTCAGGGCAGTGAAACCATTCTGTGTAATACTATATGGTGGATACATGGCATTGTGCATTTGTCAAAACCCATAAAACTGTGCAACACACAGACTGAATCCTAATGTAAACTCTGGATTTTAGTTAATAATGCATCAATATTGGTTCATCAGTTGTAACACATGTACTACACACATGTCAGATGTTACAGGGGAAACTGGGTGGGAGAGAGAGGGTGTACATGGGAACACTCTAACATCTGCTCAATTTTCTGTAAGCTTAAAATTGCTGTGAAAAATAGTCTATTAATATTTCAAAAATGTATGCATAAATGTATGCACACACACATACATCCTTTTTTCACCCAGTAAATGCCTTACACACTGAAGGTACTACAGTGTGTCTAAAGCATTACAGCCAGTCTTAGTGGTCAATAGCTCATGCTCAGGAGTCGGCATATTTGGTTGTGGTCCTAGCTCTACCATTTTCTAGCTGTGGCCTTACTGGTGCACGTTAGCTCTTCAGCCTCAGTTTCTCTGTCTGCAAAATGGAAGAAAAACAGTTTCCTCCTAGGACTGTTATGAAAAGTCAATAAAGAATACGTGTAAAATGTTTAGCACGGTGCCTAATGTAAAAAAATGCTCAAAACTTAGTTGCCGCTCACAGAATGACTGATTTGGCACTTCAAGGTTTCAAGGTTATTCCACCAGCAGCAAGTCAATAATTCCCCCCAAAGGGCCCCCAATTCTCAACTCCAACCTGTCTTGCTTTGAGAACAATCCACGTTGCCTGAGCTGCAGTGGGTACACTTCAGACCTTCTTTACTCCCCAGATGCAGTATTTTCCTCCTCGCTGGGCCCGACTCGGTCAGGCCCTGAACCGTCCCCTCCCCCTCCCCGCCCCTCCCTAGCCCACCCTACTCTTTCCAACTCAGACCCCGCCCCCGCCTCCTCCCTAGACCCTAGTCTAATTCGTCAGCTCGTCTTTCCTTCCCCAAAGCTGAAGGAAGCGCCTACCCAGATACTCGTAGTCCGGTAGGGCTAGGCGCTCCGGACTCAGCATCCTTTGACCAGGGTAGCTTCAGAGCTGCAGCTCTCCGGCTTCCGGAACTCAGGTCAACGGCTCTCTCCGTTGCCATGGCACCCGCGCGGCGGGAGGGGAGGCGGGAGGCGGAGGTGGGTGTCACGCAAAGAGTCTCCGTATCGCAACGCCAAGCTGGCCACACCAGTTCCGGCATCTGTCGTTTAGCGGCGGTAGTAGTTTCTGGGGACTCCTTTTCTAGAGGCTTTGCTTTTTAGAGGAATTTGAGGTGAAGAGTTCGTTTGAAGTCATTATATTTGCTTTTCAGAGGAATTTGAGGTGAAGAGTTCGTTTGAAACCATTATATTTCGAAAAATTACTGCCAGTCCTCCAAATAGCCAAGTTTCTGAATTTAATAACTATTCCTACTTTATACAACTTTTATCCTAACTCACAATAATAGTTCCCACCCCTAAATTCACATAAACATTTAATATACATTACCTATTTTTCTCTATTATTTACCATCTTAAATTACTACAGAGTGCTTTCACATGCATATATCTTGGCTTCTCCTTGAGGTCAAGGATGTGACTTTTCTGCCTATGACAAGGCTGGGCATCGAGAAAGTGTTCATTAAATCCTCTCTGACTTCATCGATATTTCCTCTCAAATTCCTCTTTATCGTTATAGCTCCTCCTTCTACTTCTATTCCTGTCCTTTTTTTTTTTTTTTTCCGCCTACCGAGACACTTATCTTCTTGAAACAATGAGGGGTGCAAACAAGGATACCTCTTGGATTTTTTTTTTCTCATATCCCTAATTGCTCACTTTTCCTTTAAGAGGGGGAGAACATTCATTGGTTTTCAAGTTCCCAGATATTCTGATATTTCTCATTTTGCTCCTCTCCACTCCCGACAGCAGGTTAATGGTGTATATCACTTGTCACAGTTCAAACCTTGCAGAAAAAAGCCACCCCTTCTCACTTTTTTAGTTAGTTCTCCCACACACAAGGTGAGGTTTTGTGGAAAGAAAGAAAAAACAAAAATCGTTCTATCAAAGGAATGATTGGGAAAGCAGTGGACCACCTACACTGGGAGGAAAAGGGAAGAGGAGGTTCTTCTCTTTGTGTTCTGAGTGGTCTATTCTTAGCCTTCTCCAGCAGAAGCTTCTAACCTCCTAATTCCCCCTTTCCCTTAAAATTGTACGTGTGTTTCATTTCTAGGCTCCTATGAGTCACTCTGAGTTTACATGCGGTAAGGATAAAAGGACAGAGCCAAACTCAGAGCAGCATTTGTTATCTTGAGGTAATAAATCAACTAATTTGGTATTTGATGTGGTCTTGCAAATTTGATAAAATGTTTGCCTTTTTCCTTCACCCTTGCCTCCTACCTGCCAAGCCCAGTGTAACTTGAAGGTATGGGTGATCACACCTGTGACTTTTTACTGTATTATAAATAAAGGAAAGGGATGGTAGTTATTAAGGATTACAATTTCAGTCTCTTCCCAAGCAACCTGAAGCTACTTGCAGGTCATTTCATTTGTTCTTATTAAAACTTTCTAATGCACTTCTCCCTTTTCCAAGTAGGAAAACTGAGGAACATGTCAGGAACATGACTTGTCTAACATCATCCAGCCAATCAGTGGGAGAGCTGGAACTGGATTTCAGTGATCCCAACCTCCAGGCTAGTGGTCTGACCACTAAAACACTCAACCTCTTTTTTTAGGGTTTGTTGGCTTGGTTTTTATTTATTTATTTTTCCTTTTGCTCTGCCCTGCCAGCAATTGGGAGCTCCCAGATAAAAGAAGAGAATTTTGAGCCCTGGCCGAACATTTGACATCCTCTTATTTGTGGAGCATTATCCTGGGACTTGGAGGGTGCTGCTGTTGGGGTCTGTGTGGTGGAGCTGAGAACCAGCCCCAAGAATATAGCTTTGTTTGGGCATTAACCCATTTGCGGTTATAATAATGATAAGTTTCAGCACCAGTGGCGCCCGACTGTTAATGACTCAAAGAAAGCTAAATAAGAACAAGATGTCATCTCTGGAGCAATTTGTAGGTTTTTCCTAAACTCTAGCCCTTCCATAAAAATCCCAAGGGCCCTTATATTTAAAGTCAGTCTTCCACTCTTAATGTCCTAAACAGTCTATTGAGGAGGAACACTTAGAAAAGGACAGGTGGTCGCTTGGCTAAGTCTTCAAGAAAATTTGGGGCTGCACAGAAATAGCAGGTAACCTTTTACTGGTGGTGGAATTACTGTTTATATTTTTCTTCTTTATACTTTTCTTCAGTCTTAAAAATTTTTCTGTAATAGGCATGTATTATAACCTGAAAACAAACAATGAGTGGTTTGAAAAATCTTTAAAATGTTTTTTAAGCAGAAGTGATGACCTTACAGATAGCGTTTGTTTTTCCCAAAAGAAGCAGCCATTACTTTTAGATTTCTTTTCTGCCATTTAGTACATGAGTAGGTTTTGGCAACCTGTCAATGGCGAAGGAAGTTTTTCAGTGAAACATACACAACATCGGGTCTTAAAGGGAAAAATACACACAAGAATGGTTAACATCACATGTATTTCTGTGTCCCCGTCCAGTGTTAAGGAAAGAAAAAAATTCTTTTTCAGCCTTCAATTTAGATGATCTTTTCTGGTTCTTAAATTGCCATTACATACTTCTGAAAATTTTACCTAAACAAATAACCATCCAGGTAAAGAGGTAAATCAGAAATCCACTCCACAATCCTGAAAATAAGCAAGTGATATGAAATTGATCAAAACAGAAAGGGCATGCAATGTGATAGTATTTCGGCGTAAGGAATGGAAACATTGAACTCAAAGCAACTGGAAAAATACGAGAGGATATGTTGAGACATCAATTTATCAGATTACAATTCCTAATTATAAAGAGAAAATTAATAGACATCTCTAGCTCTGCAGAGGACCTATGAAGAAACTGATAGGGAAGAAAATCCTCCCTGGAATTGAAAACTACAGAAAAGCAGACATAAATGTACCCAAAAGATTTAAACCTTGAGGAAACAATAAGGAAAGAAAAATGCAGTCTGAATTATTGCTACAAAACAGTTTCAAGAAACTAGGACAAGCTTTTATCAACTCATCAAGCAGAAAGATGCTAAAGGCAAAGTAGCTACTAAGAAATGCAGGTCATGAAATTCATGCTGAGCTACTAGGCTCTTCTTAAAAGACTTATCTTCCATAAGAACAAAGCAGAAGCGAGGTGTGATACCATTGTATGAGATTTATGTATTTAGTTAAAAGTGCTCTTTACAGACAAATCATTTTAGACTGCCAAAGATCGACAGTCCAGAGTGCTGGGAGAATTTACAAGGAAAAAGAAATATTCACAAACTCTTGGACACAAGAACAACTAGTGTAAGAAAGTGGTTAAGAGGACATGGTTTAACTTGAACTGGAGCACAAAGGCAATTACAGACTTAGTGCCTTCTTGTTATTTTATATTTTTGAATGCTGCAAAAGAGAGTTGGGAATTACACTTTTTTTTTTACACAGTTTAAAAGGGAAAAATGTTTTGTATTATTTTGGGTTTTTCTGTTTTGTTTTGTTTTGGCTGCACCTGCTGCATGTGAGGGCATCTCGACCGGGGATGGAGTCCATGCCACAGCAGTGACCTGAGCTGCTTCAGTGACAACACTGGATCCTTAACCCACTTTGCCACAAGAAAACTCCCAGGGAAGAAATTTTCTGATCTTTCTTGGTAGCCCACAGAATTTAGCTGTGCCTTCCTCTGTCCTGGAGTATGCACCTTGATAAACATTTATGTCATTAAAAACAAAAAAATGGAGTTGCCATTGTGGCTCAGTGGTAATGAACCTGACTAGTATCCATGAGGACTCGGGTTCCATCCCTGGCCTTCATCAGTGGGTTAAAGATCTGGCGTTGCTGTGGCTGTGGCGTAGGCCAGCAGTTATAGCTCTGATTCAGCCCTTAGCCTAGGAACTTCTATATGCCGCGGCTGGGACCCTAAAAAGACCACACACACACACACACACACACACACACACACTATTTGAATTCTGCTACTAGATTTTGAATTCCTGGAAGAGTTTTCATTCGTCTTTATATTTCTAGGATCTTGCACAGTAATTGACAGAATAAATAATAAATGCCTGTTAATTAGACTTTTCTCCCTACTTTAGATTAAAAGTCTTGAAATGAAAGCCATCCAATACATAGGACTCATAGGAACCAATTCATGAAACAAACCCATTAAATAAAAAGGCCAACAAATGGCAAGGCATCACTGAGAAGGGGATTTAAAGATCAAAGAAAAAAAGGAGTTCCCTGGGATCTGGCGTCATCACTGCTGTGGCTCAGGTTCTATCCCTGGCCCAGGAACTTCTGCATGCTGTGGGCACAGCCAAAGGAAAAAAGGAAGAAAAATCAATCAGCCTTGATGTTTCCTCCCGACACCTAAATATCGTGTGTAACAGGTCACCGTATCTTAAATACCAAGGGAAAAAGCAACTAACTCAACAAAAGACACAGAGACAATCCTGCATGTAGACAAGCTAAGAGAACTAGTTCAGGAGGATGAGAGAGAATCTACTAAGAATCATTAAATAAACTTAAACTATGGAAGTTCCCACACTTTAGAATCTTAGGATAAAAAGCTGCAGTCTCCACTGTCAATTTTTTTCTCCCACAAGCCATCCTCTACATTGTTAACAAGAGTTTATTGTTCTAAAATTCAAACTTAACTATATTACTTCCTTATTTTAAAAACATTTTTAACTCACCATTATTAGGATGAAGCAAAATTCATTAACACGCAGACATATATATTCCTTCACAGTCTGCTGTCAACATACTTTTCCAGCCACTTTGCCACTCATTCTTCCTTACACAGTTAATACTCTAGCTGTACCTTCCTACGCACTATTCCCAAACATACCGAGCTCTTTCACACCCTTTTGCTTTGGCATAAGCACTTCTCCACACCTAGAACGTACCTCTCTCACATTTCTGCCTAGTAAACTCTTATACAGCCTATAAAACGTCGGCAAAATGCCACCACTTCCATGAAACTTTATCCAATCTCCTAAATAAAATAGAGTAAATTCAGTGCATGAAAACAAGGCAAGTGGCGGCGGGGGGAGTGGGGAGGGGTGGTAAGCTATGAGGCTGTGCACTGAGCTGAAACCAGCCATGGAAGAGGCTGGGGAAACACATTCTAAGTAGAAGAGACAGCTCCTGCCAAAAAAAAAAAAAAAAAAAAAGAGGAAATGATAGCATATTGTAGAGCTGAAAGCAAGCCAGTGTGGCTAGAGCAGAATGTGGAAGGGGAAAAGCAGTCAAAGAGGTAGGCAGAGGCCAGTTTGTGAAGACTTTGAAGGACACGTGAAAAGTATGGATATTATTCTAAGTGCAGTAGGCAGCCATTGGAAGGTTTTAAGCCCAGTAATGACGTGACCCAGATCTGGTTTTTAGAAGTCAGTGTGGCTGCTGTGTAGAAAATGAATTATAAAGGGGCATGTGTGAAAACAGACCGTTTACAAAGATGATTGATTCATGTTTGTTACTAAAAAGTATTTCTTCATTGATCCTTTTGTTTGTCCACTACTCTGAATTCATCTTTGCTGCTGAAATATGCAAGATGTGCTAAGATGTTTGCTACAAAGCTTCTACTTACATGTGCCAGGTGTGTATTGAGCTTTCAGAATATAAATTTGCTAAGAAGTCCCACTTTTCAGGGCATGCCCCAAGTTAGGCCAGGGAACTGACACAGCCATGGTACCCAGATCCTGACTCAAATAATACTGCTGAGCTGGAACGTGAAACTGGTGGTCCTAGAAGTGATGGCATGGAGGGTTTGCAATTAAAGTAAGCACAGAAAACAAGTTAGACTATGGCTTTATACTTTCACTTTTCCCTCTGATCTCCGGAATAAGGTCCCTGAACCTAAATAAAAGCATACCATTGCTAAAAGTTAATGATATTTCTCTATAAATCCTATAGATTCCTGGCTCAGGGCATTTGTACATGCTGTTCATTCTGCCTAGGAGACCTGCCCCGTCCACTCTTAGCCTGATGAAACTTTTTTTTTTCCTTTTTCGACTGCACCCATGGCAATACAGAAGTTCCCAGACCAGGGATCTAACCTGAGCAGCAGCTGAGATTTACACCACTACTGCAGCAATGCCCAATCCTTCATCCACTGCATCACAGTGGGAACTCCCAGCCTGATGAATCTTAACTTAAGCATTAGTGTCTCTTTCAGGCCTTGAACCCCCAAATCTAAACCATCTGTCTTTTCATAGATCTCTGTACTTTTTCTGTACTTTTCCCTATCATTTGTAGCTTGTTTTTTGTTTGTTTGTTTTGTGTGTTTTGTTTTGTTCTTTTTTTTGGCTGCACCCAAGGCATGCAAAAGTTCCTGGGCCAGGAATCAAACCCAGACCGCAGCAGTGACCTGAGCCACAGCAGTGACAATGCCAGATCCTTAAGCCACTGAGCCACCAGGTAACTCCTCATTTGTAGCCTTAAATTCATTTGTGATATCATTCTTTCATTGCTTCTGCATACATGTAATCTTCCCAACCATCAGACTGTAAATTCCAGGGACCCAATATATCTGTCTACCCCTGCTACTACAGTATCTGGCACATAATATACCCATAATAAATACTTACTCTTACTAAGTGAGTTAATACTAGAAGTAGGCATACCTAGGCAGATAGGTCTAGGACTCTTTAGCTCCTTTAGCCGTGCTTTCTTTAGTTTTCCTTTCTATAACTTTAATAACCCTTTACTTCCATTTACACAAGAAAGTGATTCTACACAGAAGATGGAGCAGTCCTTTGCAGACTCATGTTTTGTTTTTTTCCCCATAACTTAATGATTTTTATTACAATTATGGGTGTACAAAAATCATCACCTCAATTTGACAGCATTTCCATCCCAAACCCTCAGTGCATCCCTCCACCCCCCCAGATTGTCTCATTGGGAAACCATAGGTTTTCCAAAGTCTGTGAGTCATTATCTGTTCAGCAAAGAAGTTCATTGTGTCCTTTTTTTAGTTTCCACATGTAAACAGTAGCATTGGATTTTGCTGTCTAATTGTCTGACTGGTTTCACTTCGCATGATAATTTCTAGGTCATCCATGTTTCTATGAATGTTGTTATTTCGTTCCTTTTAATGGCTGAGTAATATTCCATTGTGTGTATGTACCATATCTTCCCTATCTATTCCTCTGTCAATGGGCATTTAGGTTGTTTCCATGACTTGGCTATTGCATAGAGTGCTGCAATGAACACTGGAGTACATGTGTCTTGTCGTGTCATGGTTTCCTCTGGATAGATGCCCAGGAGTGGGATTGCTGGATCAAATGGTAATTCTATTTTGAGTTTTCTGAGGAATCTCTATACTGTTTTCCACAGTGGTTGCACCAATTTGCATTCCCACCAACAGTGTAATAGGGATCCTTTTTCTCCACACCCTCTCCAGCACTTACTGTTTGTAGACTTTTTGATGATGGACATTCTGGCTGGCATAAGGTGGTACCTCATAGTGGTTTTGGTTTGCCTTTCTCTAATAATGAGTGATGTTGAACATCTTTTCATGTGTTTTTTGGCCATCTGTATGTCTTCTTGGGAGAATTGTCTGTTTAGATATTCTGCCCATTTTTTGATGGGGTTGTTCGTTTTTTTTGGTATTGTGTTTTGTTTTGTTTGTCTTTTTTTAGGGCCGCACCTGCGGCATATGGATGTTCCCAGGCCAGGGACAAATCGGAGCCATAGCTGCTGGCCTACACCACAGCTATTCCAGATCCAAATCGCATCTGTGACCTACACCACAGCTTATGGCAAGGCCGGATCCCCAACCCACTGAGTAAGGCCAAGGATGGAACCTGTAACCTCATGGTTCTTAGTCGGATTCATTTCCACTGTGCCACAACGGGAAATCCAGACTCAAGTTCTTAATCATTTAAATCAGGACCCCTCAACTCCAGCACTATTACCATATGGGGCTGGATAATTCTTTGTTGTGAAGAGGGATGTCCTGCTTATTGTAGGATATTTAGCAGCATCCTTAACCTCTGCTCATTATTTGCCAGTAATACCCACTCCCCAAAATGTCTCCAGGTATTGCCCCATGTCAGCAAAATCACTCCTGATTGAGAACGACTGTTTCTAAGTGTGAAATGAAAGCCATTTTCTCTTTTAGAAGAGTTATGTTTCAGGTTGATGATACCTGGGATCCAAGAGGACTCTACCGACCCAATTGGATCCAAACCATGCCCATTTCTATCTTGTTTCTGTAGCACTCCCTGTATTCCCTTTGAAAAGGCCATTAGTGATGGTCTAATTCAGGACAATATTCTGATCTTGGAAATTCAGTCCCCTGATCTGTCCTAGAAGGATGAAGGAAAGGGGTAGTGTTTCTGCGGAAACCAATGCCTCTGAGACCCCTCTGGAATTGGCAACCCCCTACAACTTTTCTAGGGGAATGTCCCAAAGGACAATAAAAGGGAGACAAACAGCCCATTCTGGCATGCTTTTCAGGATCTTTCACTCCAAACAAGAAAGTCTGAGAGGCCTGGTAAAAATAAATATGGCTTAGCACTCCTGGCACAAGAGCAGTTTCTGACAGCCAAGATTTAACTCATCCTAGGGGGTGACCCAGCCAGGGACTAGGCACAAGCTCCTTTCTACCCATTGATATTCCCAGTGACTCACAGCAGCTAGGGATGGCTCTGTGCACCAGAACTGTGCTGAACTATGGAGGAGGAGGACTTGGGATGCACACAGAAAATGCAGTCTCTTGAGCCTGAGTCAGACAGGGACAGCCAGCCTCCCTGTTCCTCCTCAATCCCAGAAAAACAACACAAATCATGCCTTCTGGAAAGGAACCTGTCCTGTGAATACAGAGTGGAAATTGTTTATAGATTCTTAATCCCCTGATATTGAAAGTATGGTGACTGCTTGTCTTGGATTTGGGGAGAAAAATGTATTCATTATACCACATGTCCTTAGTTTTCATGTGGAAAAAAAAAATGCGTGGTCTCCAGAATCATAGTCTTCCTCAAGAGGTTGAAAAGTGAATCTTCATAAGCAACATTTATTGAAACCCTGAGACCAAAGAAGGCTGCCTCAAAACCGTTGTTGGGAGAGGGTATTGAGAATCAGTCTCTACTTTTTCATTTTCTTGGATTTTAGGCTAAGATGACATAGGCCTTAAAGATTGACGTCTTTCCTAGCAGTAAGATCTATAACCATGACCTGACTCGACTGCCGCCTACAGTCAGCAAGAAGAACTACACACACAGAAAATGCCTCCGTGTTAGTTACCATGGCGATATTAGTTCAACCACATTTCATCTGCTTGAAAATTTCAGGCAAAACAGAATAGAGAAGTATCAGCTAAGAATGAGTTAACACCACTTTTTTTTTTTTTGGTTGCTCTTGCAAAGTTAATGTTAGTTTTGGCCAAAGATGGTCATTTGAAGTGAAAGCCTTTGAAAAATTGCAAGGTTGAAATGGCCACAAATCCACTGGAGAAATCTAATATCCTCTTTGCACTATACCAAATTACTTTCCCCTCCGTGAACACGGGGCATTTGGATCTTCCTGACTCTATTGAATAGTGAGAAGAAAGTGGTTTAACAAAATGGCAGATGATCCAAAGCCAGGAACCCTTGGCATACTAGCTTGGAGGGAAAAGTGGTTCATAGGACCCTGAGGAAGCTGGGGACTTGGACAAAAGTAGCAAGACAAGATTCAACCTAGAAAATGGAAGGGAGTAACAAAATTAATCCATATTATTAATATGCACTGGGGAGAGGCATAGGCCACAATGCTGACAAGAGAGGAATTTATAACTTTAGGTTATTTAACCCAAGAGTTAAATATTGCTAGAAGGCCCCACAGACTGGAGCTGGAAGGAGGCTGAGGTCTCTGACAAGAGTACAACTGCAAGTAAGGACTTACTTCCTTACCCTCTTCCTTCCTCGTCAGGCTCAGAAAGTCAAAGAAGGTGAAGAGGCTAACTACGCTGATTTACAAAGACAGCGAGGAGGAACTACGTCTGGGCCAATTCTGGACGTCTGAGCTGGGGCGACAGGGCCCAGACAACCACCTCAGGAAATGAGTAAATGAAAAGGAGAGGTCGTGGAATGATTTAGCCCCAGAACAACGCTGCCTACACGGGATGGGGGGAGGGGTGGAGCAAGAAGAAAATCTCAGATGAGGAATTTTGACGGTGAGAACTCGTTAAGATACAGCACTCCAGGCCCCCTGATGGCTCTTGTTTGATGTCCATAAAGACCGGGAGGATTATGCATTAGCAAGCCTTGTGTATTCTGAGACATCAATAAAGTCTGCACTTGGAGCCGGTAGGGGGGCCGGGGTCACGTCCAGACGACTAGGGTCAGCCCGGGTGCACCTCTCTGGCATACAGCTAGAGTGAGCGG
>PVHT021183666.1:4984221-5050044 GCA_004024745.2 Catagonus wagneri
CGGTGGACCCAGACGCTTCCCCTCAGGGACCCTCCTCCAACTCCCTCCGCCGCGCCGTCCCGCGGGAGCCGGCGGGACCCCAGGCCGGCAGGGAGCGCCGGCGGCGGCCGCGGCACCATGAGGCGGCCGTGGGGCGCGCTGCTGCTTGGCGCCCTGCTCTGCGCACACGGTAAGCGGCGCCGCCGCGCCCGCGCCGACCGTCCGGCCGGGAAAGTTTGTCCCTGGGTCCGGCCGCTGCAGGACCCACCTCCCGAGAGCGAAACGGTTCAGGCTGGGGCCTGAGACCCCTCGCCCTCACTCCAAGCAGAAGCCGGAGATTGCATGCCGGGGAGGGGACCGGGAGCACCCTCAGCTCCTCCAGTCCGAGACCGGGCAGCGGCAGAGGAGCTCCCCGGGCGCGGGTCTGGGCCAGGCTGGGGGAAGATCCGAAGGGCTCGCTCGCTTTCCCTCGCTGCTCTTTGAGGAGCCTGAGGTGCTTCCCGTTCAGGTTTAGACAGGGTCTCTGTGTCCTTGGTGTGAATGAATGCGTGCGAAGAAAGGGAGGCGGGGAATTATGGTCGCTAAACCATAAACTGTTAAAAGCCCTCCTTCCAAGGGGTCTCGGGCGGATTTCGGAGAGAAGCCCCAGTGGAATCTGAATACGTGAGCTCCGGGGGTCCCTCCACTCGAGGAACCGCTCGTCGGACTCCAGACCATGCTCCGGCCGAGGGTCTCTGGGCGCTGCTTACTCGCAGCATCTCCACTTACTGGTGTTTTGGGTTCCCTCTCGTGGCTGCGACCAATCAGCTCCCTGCCCTGGCTCCTTCATGGGGCGGGGGCCGGGAGTTGGGGGGGGCGAGACTGGGTTGGAAAGGGGGCAGAGGAGGGACAGAGGGAAGAAACTGCTGGAAGGCTCCCTCAGATCCGTCCTGGCCGGGATAGGGGGGCGGGTATCGCCGAACCTGAGAAGGAAGCTTCCTGGCCTGCTCGGTGGCCCTCTGGGGAGCTGGAGGGATGGCAGCAGGACTGCTGCTTCATCTGCTCCTTATTAATAACTTGTTTGGTGCCCGTACGCAACTGTTATGTGTGATTAGGGCTCCAGTGGAATCTTGTTTCTCTGCAGCCGCCTAGGACCGTGGGGGCAGCCCGTGATTTAGCATCTGCCTCTAGTTTGTGCCCAAAGATCAAGGAAGTTTGATCTTTGAACCCCAACCGTGTTCACCCACCTTTGTTCAGCCGGGGGAGATCTGAATCTTCCCATTCTCCCCGTAGCCCGGATGAAGCCGTGGGGTTCGGAATGGAGGGGTCCGTAGACCACAGCCTTGCCCTGATTCTTTCTTTAACATAAAGGGAACTCGTGTGAAAATAGAGCAGATCTCGGAACTTGCCTGGCAGGGCGTAGAGATGCCTGAGCACTTGTTTTAAAGATTGGTTTACCTCCCAAATCCAAAACAGAGTTCTCGCGTCTGTTATTTAAACTACCCGTGGGTTTTAAATGACTTTTTCCATGCCCGCTCTAACCCGACCGAGTTCTTAACTCTTCCCCTCCGAGTCGCCTGGCCGACCCGCGTTCCTCTGCGCACTACGCTCTCCCCCTCCCGGGCTCCCTCCTAGAAGGTTATTTGTAGCCTCTTTGGCGTGTCGGGACAGCGGCCCTACTGGGGTAGGAATGTAGCTGCTCTTCCCACCACATGGGCCCCTTAAAGGGACAGCTATGCTTTTTGGGGGCTTTCCCCCTTCGGGCCGCAAGGGAAGGGGGATGGAACTTTCCTCTTGGCCCCCTGGAGGAAGTTTTGAAAAAGATCAAGGGAAATGGCACTGCGCTGAAAAAAGGGACTCAAACGGATACCAACAAAGCCAGAAAGGAGATCGTCGCTTTCTGCCCTAGGGAAAGAGGAGCTGGAAGGTTCCGGGTTGAGACTGGCCAAAATGATTTTATTGTTCCAGAGCTGTCAAAACTGCATACACTACATCTGCACTGAGAATGGGGATAGCAAATTGTGTACATTTAATGCTTTACAGAAGAAGGATGGGAGGGCTTTTGGTAACTCTATGGGTTCTTTTCAAGGACAAAACATTTAATGGAAACTTCTAAGCATGGGAGGCTTTCTTTGCGCATGCATAAGGTCACTCAATGGCACCAAGATCTGAACTTCCCCTAGCTTGATACGGAGCCATCTTCAGAGTCCAGGAGGGGACAGATTCATGGTTCACCAGTGAGACTGAGCAATTGCTCAACCAAAAATACCACCGTGAGGATCCCACACTATGTTTCAGAGGCTCAGGGAGAAGACAGTGTGTCATAGTAGATCAGTTTGGCAGATCTGACCTTGGCTAGGAATGAATTCAATGCACTAAAATTTAAGGTGCTTATTTGGATGCTGCTAGTACTTGGGGCTTTTCCTAGAGCCTGTGGGTTTGGCTTGAGCCTATATAATCCTCCAGTCTTAAAGACTTTGGAAGGAAATTTGATTGCTGGTAATAGCCCTGGGTATCTTCCTGCTAAGGGTTGAAATGAGGCTTCAGACAAATCTACGACCATTTGAAGAGTAGAAACCCTCTTTATCTTGGAGATCCCAGGTAAGTGAAAAGTTGAAAATACTGCCCAGAAGTACTTTGGTAGACAGAGTGTTGCTTCTGAGGATGACTGCAAAAGAGTAGAGCTGAGGAGTTCCCTTTGTGGCTCAGCAGTAGAACCTGACTAGTATCCTTGCGGACTAAGGTTCAATCCCTGGCCTAACTCAGTGGGTTAAGGATCCAGTGTTGCTGCGAGCTGTGGTGTAGGTTGCAGACGAGGCTTGGATCTGGCATTGCTGTGGCTGTGGTGTAGGTTGGCAGCTGCAGCTCTGATTCGACCCCTAGCCTGGGAACTTCCAGATGCTGCAGGTATGAAGCCCTAAAAAGACAAGAAGAAAGAAAAAAAGGAAGGAAGGAAGGGAGGGAGGGAGAAAGAAAGGGAAAGAGAGTGGAGCTGAGACTGATTTCTTCTCCATCCGGTGTTGTCATGGTGCTTGGTTGACCTTGTCCCTGATCTTACTGAACTTGTGAAAGATGCTTGGCTCGTCACTGATTTTGGATTTCCTCTTCTGTCCCCTGTTGACTATCAGATAACATCTTTGAGACTGGCACATGGGATTAAGAATGACAGGTGCAAGGGAACTGAGTATGGCAGTGTCTGACGCAGAGCATGTTGGCCATGTCCATCTTCTGGGCCAGCAGAGAACACAGGTTGTCACAGAGGACAGTATGTCTTACAGGTCTTTCTCAATCTTTCTATTGATTGGCTACTAATCTTGATCCCTAAGGAGAAGGAAAATGGGAGAGACTAGCTATGTTGCTTCATTGAAGAGACTATCAATCCTAAGAGCCTCCTGAATAGGAAGAGAATTTCAGAGATTAAGAAGCAGTCTTGCCTCTTTTTTTATGATTGGACGCATCTCATAATTATGAGGCTGTTCCACGTCCTTGGCTGACTAGGTCTGTTAGCCTGTTGCAGTCACAGTCTCTACATTCCTTGATGCATGAGTTTTGTCACAGTTGCCTAAATGTGGGGCATCTGGGCCCCAGACTATGTCTGGATTACCATCTCATCCTCAGCGTTGGAAGCCCTTCTCCCCTTCCCAGCCTGGTGGGATTCAGTGTCCCAGGAAAGACTTCATGCTGACTGGCTGGCTGGCAGAGCCAGGGTTTGGCCCTATAAATATAGCTCTGATGAATGCCTGTGCTTGCTGCTCTCCTTCCAACTTCGAGCTGACGGGGTCAGGTTCTTTCTCCCCAGCATACTCAGGAGCATTCCCTAAACTGGGCTCTGCACCCATTCATTTGTTCATTCATTCCACAGACACACATTTATCAAGCACTAATCTAATCACTGCATATACATAGCTCCGTGATCAGGAAACACAGGCAGGCCTGGGTTTGAATCTTGGCTTGAGCACTTCTTGGTGACGCTGTACAAAATGCTTAATTTCTCTAAAGTTTAGGATTCTTGGCTTTCAGTGGGGGGAGAGATGGAGTAGGTATACATTATCAGGTGATGATATCGTCAAAATTAAATGAAACAGGAGTTCCCGTTGTGGCGCAGTGGTTAACGAATCCGACTAGGAGCCATGAGGTTGCGGGTTCGATCCCTGCCCTTGCTCAGCGGGTTAACGATCCGGCGTTGCCGTGAGCTGTGGTGTAGGTTGCAGACGCGGCTCGGATCCTGCGTTGCTGTGGCTACGGCGCAGGCCAGTGGCCACAGCTCCGATTAGACCCCCTAGCCTGGGAACCTCCACATGCCGCAGGTGCGGCCATAAAATGACAAAAGGCAAAAAAAAAAAAAAAATTAAATGAAATAATAATATGTTCAGACCTTCTGCACAGAATCCAAAAACTGCTGTGTTACTATATACCCAGGTAAATGTTAGTTGTTTGTTATCGTGCTTGCAGAAATGGGTTCGAGATGGTTCTTGCCTTTGGATTATGGGAGCTGAGCAATTATATTACAGTGTCATGTGCTAAAATGGAAATGTGGCTCTTCATTCATTTCAGCTGGTTCTCCCCTTCTTTCTTCCTTTCTCTCTCTCTTTTTTTTTCTTTCTTTCTTTCTAAGATTTAGCCTTCTTTTTCCCTTTGAAAACCCAATGAAACCTCAGCATAGTCTCTCCTGTCCACACTTCAGAAAAGAATTCTGTTAAGCTCTACCATGAATCTAGGGGGCCCACTCTGCCTTAGTTCTCTTGGGAGGAGGCCTGGGAGGTGGGGCTTTTCTCTGAGAGCTTCCCTGTTAAAAGCCTGGTGGTCAGGGATGCAGCCAGGCATCTCACCCTCAGGTTGCCGTGACCCGGGGTGAGAGGTGCTGGCTGGGGTCTCTCGTAGCTGGAACAATTTAGAATTCCAAGCTCTCCCTCCCACTGGCCCGGGAAAGGAGTCAGGTCCCAGAACTCATAAGGTAGTAATTGCCCCAATTTGGGGGCTGGGCTGTCACGAAGCCGCCTTCCTTGTGACTACTGTCTTCAATCAGGAATCCTGTCAGCGTGGAGAGATAATTGATTCGGATTTCAAGCCTACGACTCACCAACACCCCCCCAGCTCCTCCGCCCCCAAGTTTGACCCCTGTTGTCTCTTTGTTTCTTCCATTTAAGTTCGTGCCAGTGATGTGATGTTTTTGGTGGTGGGGGGGCGCTGCAGAAAGTTGACCGTAACCCAGAGCGGCTGTTAAAAAGAGCTGATTCTCTAGCTTTCCTGGCGGTCATTTGACTCCATTTTCTGTTCTGCATTTTTGATTTAGCAAGAAACAAACATCCTTGGTGCCCTTGGGCACCTCTTACGCCCTCCTGAGCAAAATTCTTTCTTTCCCAGCACGTAGGCATTCGCATCCTTGCTCACAGCTGAGTGGATTGCCTGCAAGATTCCCTAACGTCCTGCTCCCCTGCTCATTCAGGTTAGAGTGAGGAGGGGAAGGGTGCTGCCTGAGACACAGCTGGGGAAAGCCTTGCTGAGACTCGAGACAAGCCCTGACATGGCCTACGGTAGCTCCCCCCTCACCTCTGTACAGAGCCGGGAGGATTGGAGTTGCCGGAAACAAAAGGCTGGGAGCAAACCTCCCATCTGGCTGAGAAGCAGCACAAAGGTGCTGTTGCATAATTTATCACCAGAGTTTTCTGGGGCCAGGAAGCTCCTGGCTCCAGGCAGAGCCTTTTGCGGGGAGAGGGACCCAACCCTCCTTGCCATCTGGGTGTAGGGCCAGGTCGGTATGGGGTAGGCTGTTGGGAGAGACACCTGATTAGCACGTGGAAAAAAAGAAGCTTCCAGATTGGAAATGCCTCCTCACCTAGCAGCTCCACTTCCGGCCTGGCCTGCAGGGCTGGGATGGAGGAAGTATGCTGAACCTTCCCTTCACTGGCCCCAGCCTTGGGAACCCGACTGTCACCATGGCACGGATGAGGACAAGAGACAGTTTCTCTGCTGGTTTGACTACAGCCTTCCGGAAACCAGATACAGATGTCAGGTTATAATATCCATAAGCTTAGCAAATAGGAAAGGGCAGTTCCCTTCTGTTCTTTCCACTCCCTGCCACACTCACCAGGCAGTTTAAATGAGACATGTCAACCACAGGTTCAGGGAAGCAGTAAAAGTGAACGGCTCTTCACCTCTCATTCTCCCCAAGTGAGAATTTCTGCTGCTCTGGGAATGATCTCTGATGACCGTTTTTACACATAAGTCATTTTAGACCACTTGTCAGGCTGGGACATGTGGTCCGAAAAGTACAAATGTACTTCTAGGGCAGTCAACATTTTAGAGTCTTTTGCTCTATGGCTAGTACTGTGATAAATGCTAGTGTGTTTTATCACATTTACTCTTCACCTTATCCTTATGAGGTAGATTCTGTTGGATTCTCCTCTTACAGATGGGACACTAAGGCTCAGACCATTTCTGTCACACAGCTAGTGAGTGCCTGACCTAGGACTTGAACCCAGAGCCTAAGCTATTTACCCTCTAACCCATACTACCTCTTAGAACAGAATCTTTTGTATCCAAGCTATCCTAGAAGATCTAGGTTGAGACTGCCTATATTTTATCTTACTTTGACATCTCCTCTCTGTTTTCAGTCTTCATCTTCTCAGGATACCTCAGTGCATAAAGAATTACCTTTCAGGTGCTTTTTGATGGAGAGGCTTCAAAAAGCTCCCAGAAGGGGAGATGTGGTTTGTTGCTCCCTGAAGCCTTGTATTACCCTGTGGGCCTTGTGATGTAGAGGCAGAGGAAAGCAGTACATCTTTGAGATGTAGAGGCAGAGGAAAGCAGTATTTTGAGCAGCCATTCACAGAGCAGCCATATCCAAGCCCAGTTGGATTTGTGAGATCTGTTGACTGAGCTCCTAGGCAAGGTAAGTAGACCTTTGAGGTCCTATATGGAGACATAACTACAGTACTAGGTGGAGAGAGAGGATACAGATGAAGGTGATGGGGTTCATACAACAACAACAACAACAAGAACAATAGCTGCTTGCTATATACTTTATATGAATTTAAATGAATTTCATTTAAACCTCCAAGCATGAAGTCAGTCCTATTATTACACCCATTTTACAAAAAAAGGAAAGTAATCCATTTCTAAATTGCTCTGTAATTTATGGTTTTTTTTCTTTTCTTTTTAGTGCCCCATCTGCAGCATATGGAAGTTCCCAGGCTAGGGGTCAAATTGGAGCTGTGGCTGTGTGTGACAGTGCAACCGCAGCAATGCCCGATCCAAGCAGCATCTGCAACTATGCCACAGCTCGGGGCAACGCTGGATCCTTAACTCACTGAGCGAGGCCAGGGATTGAACCCATATCCTCATGGATACTAATTGGGTTCTTAACCCACTGAACCACAACAGGAACTCCTATAATTTAGGTTCTAAATGCTCTTTTCTGTACTTACCTCCTAGGAATTGGTTGATGATAAGTAAGGATAAAGGAAACCATGTACTCCAAGCTCCCCCAGAGAAGAGCAGTAAAGCAGGAGTCTTGCCACAGGACTCTCTCCGCTCACCCCCCATCCTGTGGTCACTCATGCCGCCAACGTAACACATGGGGGCAGCGCTGCAACTTGGCACACAGTCAGGTTTTTAGACATCTCAATCCCTGAAAAATTAGGGATCAACCATGGGGTGGCTGGATAGGACAGTTGCGGTAAATCAAATTCTGTAATAGTAATAGTAGGCTCTATCATTTACTGAGAGCTTAGTGTATGCCAGGCATTGTACTGAGGGCTTTGTATGACTCAACTAATTCATTTCTCGTGGGAGGTAGGGGCTCTCATATCCCAATTTTCCACATGAAAAACTAAGGTATAAAGAGATTAAATAACATGCCCAGGTCAGATGGCCAGGAATTAGCTTAGTTTTGTTCCCATGTTCTTAACAATATGCTCTTCTGCCTCCTCACTTTGGAAGCTGGCCATTAACGACTTCTTTTCCGTGTTTAAGAGTGGCCAGAGAGGGCTGAACTTGCTAGAACCAATAATCATGTGTTTCAGAGTTCCTGTTGTGGCTCAGCAGGTTAAGAACCCGACATAGTGTCTCTGAGGATGCAGGCTCAATTCCTGGCTTTGCTCAGTGGGTTAAGGATCCACCAGTGTAGGTCATAGATGCGGCTCAGATCTGGCGTTGGTGTGGCTGTGGCTTAGGCTAGGCCGATAACTGCAGCTCCAGTTTGACCCCTAGCCTGGGAACTTCCATATGTCTCACATGTGGCCCTAAAAAGAAAAAAAAAAGTGTCTCATAGTATCACTTTTGAGAGGGCTCACTAGGAGAAGACTTTTTCAGATAGATTTTTCAAATCAGGTAAGGCTGGCCTCTAGGAATCTAGGGACAGAAATAAGGAAAGTCGTGGCATTTCTCTATTACAGCCGGATAATACAGCCAGTGAAAGGAACTCTTGCTAGCACAGGGAGTGAACTTAACCTGGGTAGGACTAGGAAGCCACCTTGAAAAGAAGATTCCTAGTCAAAGGAAAATCTACTTCATAGTTTGTAATAATGTGTATGGGAAAAAAAGAATGGATATATTTATGTATAAGACATTCACTTTGCTGTACACCCAAAACTAATCTGTTGTTAAGTCAACTATACTCCAATAAAATTCAATTAAAAAAAATTTAAAAAAAGAAGTTTCCTGTTTTCTTAAGTATAGCATCGGTAGGAGATAACCACTTTTATTTCTCATATTCTGGGGTTCTCACAAGACTCTAAAGGAATATGTCATTAATTCCTTTTACAAACTTATATTGGTCATCGCTACATACCAAGCATTGAACTATGCACTCTGAATACAGATACAAAGCTCTGTATTATACAATTCCAATGGTCAAGAGGCTTATGATCTAGTATGTGAACCATGGTCCTACAGGTGGCTAAATGCTACCATTCAAAGAGACACCAGGGCCTCTGGGACATAGAGCGGGGGCTTTCAGTTCAACTGAGGCCACATGGGTCCAAGTGGGGCAGCATCAGGAGAGGGTTCACATCTTGGCCTCTTGCTGCCAGCCTCGTTTGGTATTGATTCCACTGTTTTCTGTGCAAACTGAACTCTCTATACAGTGGCTCTGTAGGCACCCAGGTCTTTCCAGATTCCAGGTATCTCTTGGGTGAGGCCAGACCCATTCCCATGTGGCTTTTTGCTGCTATCCCTTTCAGTTACATCAGGTTTTTGTTGTTTTTTGGTTTTGGCTGCACCTGCAGTATACAGAAGTTCCTGGGCCAGAGGTCCAACCTGCACCACAGGCAGCTACTGAAGTCCCAGTGACAATGCTGGATCCTTAACCCACTGCACCATAAGGGACTCTAGTAAGGTCAGTTTTGTCTTGCTGCATGGGCATCCGTTCCAGTAAGAGGCATTTCCTGAGTAAGCCGCCTAAGGAGTTGAAGCCAGTGGATTGGTCCCTTGATTGACCTGGTTATAGTTTAGGGTCATTTCAGATAACTTATCCTCATTAAACAAGGCTTATGGAGTTCCCATCATGGCTCAGTGGTTAACGAATCCGACTAGGAACTATGAGGTTGTGGGTTCGATCCCTGGCCTCGCGCAGTGGGTTGAGGATACGGTGTTGCTGTGAGCTGTGATGTAGGTTGCAGACGCAGCTCGTATCCCTTGTTGCTGTGGCTGTGGCGTAGGCCGGCAGCTGCAGCTCTGATTGGACCCCTAGCCTGGGAACCTCCATATGCTGCAGGTGCGGCCCCAGAAAAGGCCGAAAAAAAAAAAAAGACAAGACAAAAAAAAATATATCAGCAAGGTTTATATTCTCACCATTGCTGACAGTTGATAGGAGGAGAGAAGAGAGCTTCGGTATAAGAAAAACATCCTATGTTCATATGAGTGATGACTCCTCCCTGCTCATTGTAATCCCTTCCACACAGGGGTAACCAGCATCTCTCAACACTCACAAGACACTCCTTGAGCCTCCTCATTTCTAGTTCATCTTGAAAAAGCTGCTGCATAGCTGTGTATAGTCACTGTGTGCCTTGGGCCTCCAAGTGGTGTGTGGTCCACCTTGAGCTGAGCATTCTATGGGATGGTGGTCAGCAGGGCCTCTCTAACCTGAGTGTGCATCTGTGGGAAGCTTTATTGAAAAGTCCAGGAGTTCCTGTCGTGGCGCAGCAGAAATGAATCCAACTAGGAACCGTGAGGTTACGGGTTCAATCCCTGGCCTCGCTCAGTGGGTTAATAATGATCCAGCGTTGCCGTGAGCTGTGGTATAGGTTGCAGACGCGGCTCGGATCTGGTGTTGCTGTGGCTGTGGCTGTGGCCGGCAGCAATAGCTCTGATTAGACTCCTAGCCTGGGAACCTCTATATGCCGCAGGTGCAGCCCTAAAAAGACCAAAAAAAAAAAAGAAAAGTCCAGATTTTGAGATCAAATTAAGAGAAGAATATTGGTTTAAGTGCCAGAATGAGGCTGCCGTCCTGGTTCTCCTGCTCACCCCAGGACCTTTGTGATCTTACCTATTACAGGGATAGTACTGTAATGATTAAACGAGAAAGTGAGTGCGTATGCAAAAGTAGCTTGCAAACTATCAAGAGAAATGCAAAATATAATCATTTGTTTTCTGAAGCCCTGCCCATTTCTGGACCAAAACAATACCAAAGCACTTGTTATAAGGACTAGGGCTCTGTACTGTCCCTGCTTTACTACTTTAGTTCAGGCCAAGGGAAATTGCTCTTTAGCCTTGTCAGTAGCCAGAAGGAGAGGTCACTGCTTGAGATCCATAAGCTTACTTTATATTTTCTTTCTTTTCTTTTCTTTTTTCTTTTTATGGCCACACCCATAACATATGGAAGTTCCCAGGCTAGGGGCTGAATCAGAGCTACAGCTGCTGGCATTCGTCACAGCCACAGCAATGCCGGATCCAAGCCACATCTGGAACCTACACCATAGCTCACGGCAACACCAAATCCGTGATCCACTGAGTGAGGCTGGGGTCAAACCCGCATCCTCACGGATACTAGTCAGATTCGTTTCTGCTGCATCACAATGGGAACTCCATAAGCTTACTATGTATTTCCTAACAAGAATGCATAAAAGAGAAGGACTCAGAAGTCCGAGTATTATAAATCTCTCCCTCTTTTTTTTTTTTTTTTTGGCTTCACCCACGGCATGCAAAAGTTCCTGGGCCCGGGATCAAACCTGTGCCACAGCAGTGACTCAAGCCACAGCAATGAAAATACTGGATCGTTAACCCCTGGGCCACTAGGGAACTCCTAAATTCCCTTTTTGGACCTCAGAGTATTGGAAACTCTCATAATAGCATTACCATTTACTGGGAGGCAGTATCATGAAGTGATTAAGAACAGAGCATCTGGAGTTCCCATTGTGGTGCAGTGGAAACGAATCCAACTAATATCCATGAGGATGCAGGTTCAATCCCTGGCCTCACTCAGTGGGTTAAGGATCCAGTGTTGCCATGAACTGTGGTGTAGGTTGCAGATGAGACTCGGATCTGGCATTGTTGTGGCTGTGGTGTAGGCCGGCAGCTACAGCTCTGATTTGCCCCCTAGCCTGGGAACCTCCATATGCCTCAGGTGTGGCCCTGAAAAAAAAAAGGGGGGCGGGAACAGAGCATCTGGGATTGACCTGCCTGGGTGTAAATGCTGGCTCCAACCATTAGTACCTGTGTGACCTATCACAAATCTCACCTACCTGTGTCTTCACTGTCAAGTGGTGATAAAAATAATAGTGCCACCTCCCAGGGTTGTTGAGAACATTTATGATGTAGCATAAAAGAAAAAACACTTAGGGGAGTTCTGCCATGGCTCAGCAGTAACGAACCTGACTAGTACCCATGAGGATGCAGGTTCCATCCCTGGCCTCGCTCAGTGGGTTAAGGATCCGGAGTTACTCTGAGCTGTAGCACAGCTTGCATACACAGTTAGGATCCTGCGTTGCTGTGGCTGTGGCTGTGGCGTAGGCCAACAGCTGTAGCTCCGATTTGCCCCCTGGCCTGGGAACCTTCATATGCCACAGGTGCAAGGACTCCCCCCGCAAAAAAAGCACTTAGAAAAGTATATGGAGGGCATTTGGTATGCACTTGGTAAATGGTGACTATATTATTATGAAATTCCAGCCCTGTGCTAAGCAGCCTGCATGGATTACTTAATCTTTAGAAGTCCCTTTGCGGTAGAACTATTGTTATTCCCATTTTTATGGATGAGTAAACTGAGACTCGGAGACATTAACTCGTTCAAAGTTGTAGAGTTGGTGGTAGAGCCAGGACTTAAACTCCAGCCACTCTCAGTCCAGAATCTGTGTTCTCTCACGTGTTACGCTGTGCCTTGTATACCAGATGGACATTTGTCTGCTTTCCTTCTAAAGAAAGTAGTGAGAAAATAGTAAATGGCTGAAATTTTTCTTAACCTCCCAGGAAGGCCCTAATAGCACATTAGCTTGTATCCTAAAAGCTGGACCAGGGAAGGTGAACACTTTGGGAAGAGGTCTTGTCCTTATTGACTTGCATTAGTTTGAAGGGCCCGTGCCCTTTGAGGCCAAGGGCGCATACAGTGTGGCAGGCAAATAGCTTTCAAGGGCAGAAGCACAGCCGAGTGTTCTAACTGAACACTTGTTAAAATGAAGACCGCGTTTTGCCACCCGCAGTCATTTGTTTCCTTTCTTCACTCACCATTCTTTTAGTTAAAAAGGGTTAAAAGCTCTCCTTTATGATCACAGCCAGGACTTGAGTGAAAAGACAGAATTCCACCTCCCAGGGGCAGCAGTTGTCCAAAAGAGCTGAGTTTTGTAGAATGTGTCTGTTTACTGTATGAACATCCAAGCCAAGAGTTTCCCTGCTTCTGGCTGCCTGACCTTCACGTGCTGACATTCAGATATTGCTCAGACGTGAGGGAAGTCGTGACTCTTCAGCAACTAACTTGATGCCCACCGGATGGAACGCTTTGTTCCTGAAGTCTGCAGGGGGAACTTAGGACTTCTGCTATCACTCAGCCAAAGGGGTGGGGCAGAAAAAACTCTGAAGGCCCGTCTGGGTTCTCTGTCTTTTTTTTTTTTCCCGCTTTTTAGGGCCACCGCTGTTGCATATGGAGGTTCCCAGGCTAGGGGTTGAATTGGAGCTACAGCCGGTGGCCTACACCACAGCCACAGCAACACCAGATCCGAGCCATGTCTGCAACCTACACCGCAGCTCACAACAATGCTGGATCCCACTGATTGAGGCCAGGGATTGAACCCATGTTCTCAGGGATGCTAGCCAGATTCGTTTCTGCAGAGCCACGACGGGAACTCCTGGGTTCCTTTTTACTTGCGTGTAGCCTCAAGGTGCTATTGTCCTTGCTCTCCTGATCCTGGTTCTCAGGTTCTTAAAATCAAGGCTTTCTGGAAAAAGCTAGTCTCCAAGTCCTCATGTCCCCACCCTCCCCTGCATTTATGGAGCATCCTTGGTGTGTCAAGGCACAGAATGAGCCTCTTCCACATTTATCTTCTTGTCCAGTCCTTGTGGCCTTTTACATGGGAGGAAACAGGCTAAGGGCAGGGCCCATCGGGGGAGTAGGAAAGATAGAAGAAAACAAGCAGGGGAGAGGTGGCCCCATTCTTTCCCAGCTACAGCAGCCCCGTGGTCAGTGGGCCCCAGCTCTGTCTGCTCCGGATCCGGTGCTTCCTCCTCTTCCCCTCCCCCAATGTCCCCTCTTCCTCTCTGTTCTTGGCATCTTGGCACCCGTTAACCCTGAGCTCCCATTTGGTGTAGCCCTGTTCCTTGTTGTGTGTGGCTAGCAGCATTTCTCAACCTCCCTTGACATTTTAGGCTGGATAACTTCTTTGTGGTGGGTGCCTGTCCCATACGTTGTAGAATTGTTGCTAATTGTCGCCTTTATCCTCTAGATGCCACCACTACTGCTGACTACAACCCAAAATGTCATAATGCATTGCCACCTGCCCTCCAGGGAGAAAAACCCTCCCTCGTTGGGAAGCTCGTAGCCTTTTTCTTCTTCTCCTCCGTTCTTCCCTGTGAAGGGGTCATGGAGGGAGCCCCATGGCATGGAATCCTCTGGAATAGTTGGTTGCTGTTCTTTGATCCTAGCCAGAGTTAGCTACCGGGAGCTGTAATGAGCTGGTCACACTTACCCAAAGTTCCTCAGGCTCCGGTGCCCAGGGTCTGAGCAGAAAAAGCCCCCATCCCTTCTCAGTGCTCTCAGAACAGGCCCAAGAGGACGGGGCTGGGTCTTCACTGGTTCCCTGGGAAGAATCCTCTGTCCCGTGCTTGCAGAGACCCCTTGGGACGGGAGTGCTGGGCTTGGAGCGGGGCCTTTCTGTGAGCTATGGAGCTGCCGCACCCCTCAGACGGATTCCCGTGGCTTCCACAGGAAAACCTGTGTATTTTCTGGGGCAGCCTATTCTCTTCGCCTGTGGAAGGGCGAGCAAGGCCTCAGCTGAAGATTGGGTGAAAGCTGTGGCCCTTCAGTCCACAAATGTACATTCTGTCTATAGTTTCAGGGGTTCACAGATCCTAAAGGTTATCCGTCTACCCACCTGTCCCTTTGCGGGTTAGGAATCCCTGCTTTATGCTTACACTTATCCCTGGGATTGAAGTGGAGAGGGAGGGGTCTAGGGCTCTCCTTTTGCTTTTGGTGGGCATAGCGTGCCCCCTTCCATTCCGGGCCCTAAGCCCTGGTTAAGCTGGCCCGAGTAACGCAGTATGAGGTGAGGATGTACGTCAAGGAGATGAGCCAAGACAGAGAAGCTGGGCCTGATAAAGAGGAAAGGAAGTGGGGGTGGCAATTGGGTAGCTGACTTCTTTCCTGTTCCAGCCCAGCCTGAGGGCAGAGCCAGCGGAGGGGAGGAAAGGAAGAAGAAAGCAAGCGGGGGAGATGAGCGAGGAAGAGGTGGCCCCCTTCTTTCCCAGCTGCAGCAGCCCCATGGGTTAGATGAATGCTGGGAGGGGGGAGAGTGACCCTGGCAGAACCCTTTGTTCCAGCTGAGGCTGGCGCGGGGGCACCGAGCCATTCACACGCCATCCCGGGGCATCCTGCTGGGCACGCTGGGGAGGAGGCACAGCAGCCGGTCATGGGACTTGGCCAGGCAGATAGCTGGATGCTCAATAGGGAAGCCCAGCTGCGTGCTGCTGAGGCTGGGGGAGGGGCTGCTTCTGCCATCACCCCTCTGGGCTGTGGCCAGTCCCACGGACAGGAAGGCCCCGACTGGTCCCAGCCACTGTGCCCTGAGGCAGCCTGGTCCCCCATCCCTGCTCCTCCTGGTCACCCTCCTTAAAATTGAGTTCTTAATGGGGAAATCATATCAGCCTTACCGCTTCGTGCTCCCCCGTGTGACATCTTATCCTTAAAGGGACTCTAGCATTTTAATTCCTCTCTTATTTCTTGCCCTCCCTGGCCAACATCCAATGGCCTGGATAGAGGCACAAGCATCCATAACTCAATCTAGCTTTGGAGGGGAGGAGATGGAAGCCTTTCTCCATCACCCCGCCTGCCCCAGGCTCCCCTTCCTCAAGACCACTAACCTTCCAGGTGGCATCCACCTATCATAGAAGAGGTACCGGGACTGTTTGTGAGCCCAAAGGCAGAGGGTATCTTCTTGACCATGTGTGCCGGGGGTGGAGGGTGGGTTGTGGTGGGGCACGATTACATCACCCACAGCTCCCCGCAACGTCACTGCTAGGCTTGGCTTGGCTCCTCTGCCTTGCCCTCCTGGAATGGGCTTTGGTGGGGTGGGAGCTGAGCCCTCGCTGATTCCTTTTCCCTGTGCCCAGGCCTTGCCAGCAGCCCCGACTGTGCTTGTGGTCGGAGCCACTTCACGTGTGCCGTGAGTGCCCTGGGCGAGTGTACCTGCATCCCTGCCCAGTGGCAATGTGATGGAGACAACGACTGCGGGGACCACAGTGATGAGGACGGATGTGGTAAGAGCCCCCCACAGGGCGGTGGGGGGGAGGGACCTGGGGATGTGGGAGCAAGGCCAGGTGTGATGGAGTGTTCTGTGCGTCAGCTGTGTCAGACTCAGGGTCAGACTCTTTCAGTGGTGACACATATTGACAAATGGGTGGTTTCCTCAGCATTGTATACGTCTTCAGCCTTCCCGTGTTTCCCATATTTCCAGGCATGTATGGCCAGTGAAATAAGTATAGAAGAAAACAGCCCCTTGTCTCTGAGGCAGCGTGGGTTTGATCCCTGGTCTGGTACAGTGGGTTAAGGATCTGGTATTGTCGCAGCCATGGCATAGGTTGAGCTGTGACTCGGATTTGATCCCTGGCAGCTACAGGTCTCTTTAATTAAACAGATCTCCCTGAATTGATGTCAATATATGTATTTGCATTACACACATGCATTTTTTAGTGGGCATGCTATATGTGGATTGGATGCAGAATATTTCTGTGTTTCTTCTGTGGGTGTTGTGTGTAATCACACCTCTTTTTTTTTTTTTTTGCTTTTCAGGGCCTTATCTGCAGCATATGCAAGTTCCCAGGCTAGGGGTCAAATCAGAGCTACAGCTGCCGGTCTACGCCACAGCCACAGCCACGCAGGGTCCGAGCCACGTCTGCTACCTACAGCATAGCTCATGGCAACACCGGATCCTTAACCCGATCAAGGCCAGGGATAGAACCCACATCCTCATTGGGCTCGTTAACGCTGAGCTGCAACAGAAACTTCCCACACCTTTTTAAATAACATGAACTTTGTAAGAAATCTTATGTCCTCTTTAAATCTCCCCTCCCCCCTAGTGTAGCAACATGCTCCCCAGGCAAGGGTGTCCTGCCTTGGAAGTTGTCTCGGTTCAGGGGTGCAGCCTCCAACCTGCAGCACCTGCATCTAAAGGAGGCTAATTAGTCTCAGAAGAATGAAACTACAACCAGGATCTTATTAACCCTAACCAGTTGAGCTAATTGTGATGATGGCAAATGGCTCACTTTCATGTAGCACTTTCATATGCGTTATCTCGAAAGACTTCTCTGAGTCAATTATAATTATCCCTGGAGTACAGTGGAAGAACACGCGGCTCAGAGAGAGTAACGACTTGCTCTGTGTGGTGAGTAATGCCTTCGAGAACTTGAAACTGAGCCCGGACGTGTCAATCATCATATAATGAGAGGAAAAAGGAAAAAAACACGTACTCATTTCTCTTCTCATGTTTCCCTTAACTGCTTTCTTAGGGGTTTTGAGCTCCTTGGGCTCTTCGGCCCTGTGAACCCCCGACTACAACTCCTTGAGGATGCTCCGACTTCTTAGCTGCTTTTCTGCCTGGTTCTCCATCAGCTGGGGGCAGGCGTAGGAGTCCGTGAGGAAGGACTGTAATTCAGACAGGGCTTTCGTTAGGAAAGGATTTCTGGCCTGGTTGAGCCTGAGGAAGCATACCAGACTGACAGCCGTTTCGCTTCTTTTCCCGGGGCTCAGTGCTGCCTACCTGCTCTCCTCTTGACTTTCACTGTGACAACGGCAAGTGCATCCGCCGCTCCTGGGTGTGCGACGGGGACAACGACTGTGAGGACGACTCGGACGAGCAGGACTGTCGTGAGTGCTGGCGGGACCGGACGGGTTCCATCTGGCTTTGCTGCGAAAGGATTTTCAACCAGAAAAATGAAAGGAATTCCTATTGTGGCTCAGCGGATTAAGAACCTGACACAGTGTCCGTGAGGATGTGGGTTCAGTCCCTGGCCTTGCTCCGTGGGTTAAGGATCCGATGTTGCCCCAAACCGCAGCATAGGTCGTAGATGCAGCGCAGATCCCTCGTTGCTGTGGCTGTGGCGCAGGCCGGCATCTGCAGCTCCGATTTGACCCCTAGCCTGGGAACTTCCATATGTTGCAGGTACGGCCCTGAAAGAAAAAAAAAGGGGGGGGAAGAAGGAAAAGAGAAAGAAAATGATGCCCCAGCCCTTGGTCTCTGCTTCTTGTCCTTCCTCCTCTCCTCTTGGTCGGATAAGCCCCCAGGAGACAGCCCCTCCTTGGGTCCCTTGGGAAGCATCAGAGCTGCTTGGCTGGGCTTTCTGCTGAGCTTCCAGGCCCTGGTCCTGCTGCCTGTTGCAGCCCGACCGCTCTGTGCCCACAGCCCCCCGGGAGTGTGAGGAGGACGAGTTCCCCTGCCAGAACGGCTACTGCATCCGGAGCCTGTGGCACTGCGATGGTGACAATGACTGTGGCGACAACAGCGATGAACAGTGTGGTGAGCCGTGCTCCGGGAAGGCGGGCGGGGTGGCCGGTGGATGGCGTGGCCGTGGAGGGAAGGAGCAGCAGCGGCTCCAGCGCTGCCCGAACCTTGAACTGCCCAGGCGTCTGGAGCGGCTGGAGGAGAGCAGGCAGGGACAGACCCTCCTGTCCCCCACCCCCACCCCGGGAGCCACAGAACAGGAGCTCGAGGCCCAGTCTCTCCGGGCCCTGGGGCGTCTGCGCCGAGTCCCCCATGCTTTGCAGGGGCTTTGCAGGGCCTGGGTCAGACTCCCAGGGCCGGCGAGGGTGGGAGTCAGGGAGGTGTGCAGGATGGTTGCCCGCGGGGCTCCCACAGGATGGTGGTCCCATCGCGTCTCCCCAGACATGCGCAAATGCTCGGACAAGGAATTCCGTTGCAGCGATGGAAGCTGTATTGCTGAGCACTGGTACTGTGATGGTGACACCGACTGCAAAGATGGCTCTGACGAGGAGAACTGTCGTGAGTGGCCTCAGAACTCAGGCGTCGGGTTCTGGGTGGGGGCAGAGGGCTGCATCCCATAGTCTGAGGGCCGGCTGAGGAGTGCATGGACAATGGGCAAGGAGGGCCGTCCTTAAGAAGCAGCTCCTCCTAGGCTGTGGGAACAGGATCCCCAGGTGGGAAGGGAGGTCTCCTTTAATCCAGAATGTGGGCGTCTGTAGGGGCCACCTCAAGTGAAACCCGACTTTGTCATCTGAGCTTCTTGCCCCTTTGAGGAGTCAAGGCTCCTCTCCTCTGTCCAGGACTGAGTGTATGCACCCCCGTCCCCGCTCTCCTTCCAGCCTCGGCAGTGCCAGCGCCCCCCTGCAACCTGGAGGAGTTCCAGTGTGCCTACGGCCGCTGCATCCTCGATATCTACCACTGCGATGGCGATGATGACTGCGGAGACTGGTCGGACGAGTCTGACTGCTGTGAGCGCCCCGGTTGGCTGGGTGGGGGAGGGGAGGCCAGGCTGGGAGGAACTCCTGGGATGGCTAGGCACAGGTGCCAGCTGGGCCAGGAGCTCAGGGGAGGAGCTGCCGGATTCCCTGGTCCCTACTGGGCCAAGATGGAGGAGCCGGGGTGCTGGCACTGTAGATTTCTGTTCTGGCATGGGACACTGTGTGCACTGACTGGCTAGAGACAGGAGTCCGTCATGTTTTCCCAGCCTCCCACCAGCCCTGCCGCTCTGGGGAGTTCATGTGTGACAGCGGCCTGTGTATCAACGCAGGCTGGCGCTGTGATGGCGACGCGGACTGTGATGACCAATCTGATGAGCGCAACTGCAGTGAGTGGGGGATAGTGCCAAAGGTCTGGGCTGGAAGTAGAGGAAGCTTGAAGACAGGACAGGACCTCTGTACAGTTGTGTAGGTTGGGCACTGCACAGAGAGGTGCTAGATCCAAAGGATGCCAGTTCCACAATAGGTTTATATATTCCATTATTATATAGATTTACATATTCATCAGGGCAGGTTTCCAGCAGATGGCAGTAAAGTGTCTTGAAGAAAGGGCACCTTTTCCTGATTCCCACAGAAATGCCATATAGACCAGCTGTGCACGTGTCAAGAAGAGTGGCATGGGGAGTTCCTGTTGTGGCTCAGTCAGATGTGAACTCCACTAGTATCCATGAGAATGTGGGTTCGGTCCCTGGCTTCACTCAGTGGGTTAAGGATTTGGCATTGCTGTGAGCTGTGGTGTAGGTCATAGACGGGACTTGGATCCCGAGTTGCTGTGGCTGTGGTGTAGGCCAGCAGCTGTAGCTCTAATTGGACCCCTAGCCTGGGAACCTCCATATGCCACAGGTGTGGCCGTAAAAAAAAAAAAAAAAGAAAGAAAGAGTGGCACAGGTGCTGGCATAAAGTGCAGTTTGGGGTGGCAGGGTGGCGCTTTGGGCTGAGGTGGGGCCAGCCTTTCATTAGACCTTTGCTTTGCCCAGCCACCTCCATATGTACAGCGGAACAGTTCCGCTGTCGGTCAGGCCGCTGCGTCCGCCTGTCCTGGCGCTGCGATGGGGAGGATGACTGTGCAGACAACAGCGATGAAGAGAACTGTGAGAACACAGGTAGGGTCTCCTAGGGGTACCCCAGGCCCCTTAACCCAGAGTCGGGTTGGAGGACCGGGGTGGAAAGAGGGTATTACTGCTGTCCTTCCAGTTGGGCCAAGGTGATGCTTTTAGTCAGATCTCGCCCATGACCTGGATTATTCCCGCCCTTCTCAGTTACCAGTGTCAAATCCAGGTGCATCTGCTGAGCTGCAGCCTCATGGTCAGGGCTGCGAGTTTCAATGCCTTCTCACATTCTAACTCTGCCTGCTGCTCTGGCCTAGTGAGCAAGGACTGCTCTCCTGCTGACAGCCTCCAGGCCCTCTCCCTTAGCCACACTGATGCCAGACACATGGATGCACTCTTTCCTTCCATCCCACACCCCTCACCATCCCACTGTGGTGTCCTGGGAAGAAGACGCACGCATTCACCCGGCCCTGTCTGAGCTGTTTCCTGCCTTGGACCCTGACCCTCCCACCTTGAGTTTCGTCTGTCTCCAGCTCACCCTGGAAAATGACAGGCTCCCATCCTTTTGTTGACCCAAGCCCTGCCCTGCTGTGACCTGACTCTCCCTCCCACCCCGTGTCCCTCCCTGCTCCTCTAGGAAGCCCCCAGTGTGCCTCAGACCAGTTCCTGTGTTGGAATGGGCGCTGCATTGGGCACAGGAAGTTGTGCAACGGGGTCAATGATTGTGGGGACAACAGTGATGAAAGCCCACAGCAGAACTGCCGTGAGTGTCCCCCATGGACGTGCCTGGCCGTGGTTTGTGGCTGAGCCCCACCCGTACGCTTCAAAGCAAATCCTCCCCAGGGACTCTTGCAGCCTCGGGAGCTGCTCTTCGTGGTGCAGGTGGAATGCCAAGTTGGCTGTCTGCGGGAGGCTTCTGGGCTCAACTCCCATCTCTGCCTTGGCTGGCACAGGGCCCCGGACGGGCGAGGAGAACTGCAATGTTAACAACGGTGGCTGCGCCCAGAAGTGCCAGATGGTGCGGGGGGCAGTGCAGTGTAGCTGTCACACGGGCTACCGGCTCACGGAGGATGGGCGCATGTGCCATGGTGAGCTGGGGCCTGGCTGGGAGCAGGGCCAGGCAGCTGTGTGTCCCATGGGTCAGGCATTTGGTGGACGTGATCTCTTTTCATGATCGCAAGAGCCCTGGGAAGTGGGGATTGTTTTCCCTCCCATTTCAAAGATGGGGAAACGGAAGCTCAGAGAGGTTAAGTAACTTCCTGAAAGCCACAGAGCCAGCAAGGTGCAGGGTTGGGATTCCAGCCCAGCTCTGCCTAACCTCAGAGCCCTTAACCACTTGTTATGTAGTCTTCCCACTAGGCCTGGAAAGTGGATGGGTGTGTGGGTAGGAAAGCAGCCGGTCGCCTTGGGAGCTGGGGTGGAAAGACGGTGGAACAGAACTCTCCTGACCGCCTCCATCCTCACAGATGTGAATGAATGTGCCGAGGAGGGCTACTGCAGCCAGGGATGCACCAACAGCGAGGGGGCTTTCCAGTGCTGGTGCGAAGCTGGCTATGAACTCCGGCCCGACCGGCGTAGCTGCAAGGCTCTGGGTAAGGGGTGTTGGCATTCAGCTGGGTGGGCAGAGGCCTGAGCATGGAGACAGCCGGGTGCCCCGGTGCTTGGGGATTGGCTGAGACAGAGAGAGATGTTTCCATCTCAGGAAACTGGAGCTGTGAGTTGCAATCTGGGCCCCAAAACAAATCTTACTGGGATGGGCTGGATACCTCGCAGGCTTCCTCTCTTCTAGTACTGGTGCTGACAGCTTGAGACATGCCCTAGTGGGCCAGGGGCCCCTTGGAGCTGGGGGTGCATGCTGATGGCGGCCAGGGGCAGCTCTGGAGCCCAGTGGGGGCCCCATTTCTGTGCCACGTCCCAGGGCCGGAGCCTGTGCTACTGTTCGCCAATCGAATCGACATCCGGCAGGTGCTGCCGCACCGCTCTGAATACACACTGCTGCTTAACAACCTGGAGAACGCCATCGCGCTAGACTTCCACCACCGGCGTGAGCTTGTCTTCTGGTCCGACGTCACCCTGGACCGGATCCTCCGTGCCAACCTCAACGGCAGCAACGTGGAGGAGGTTGTGTCCACAGGGCTCGAGAGCCCAGGTAGGAACGAGGCCCTGTGGGGGTGGGGGTACGGACACACCACGTGAAAAACCACCAATGAAGGAGCAGAGTGGTGGCTACAAACCTTAGGCAGCAGAACAGCTTCTTCTCACGGTGAAATCTGGCATGGAATTCTAATAGAGAAAACAGTTGTTAGTCCACATGCATTTTATTGGTTCAGATTTATAATAACATTTGTTCCTTGTGGAGCTCAATCGGTGAGAACAATGAGACCGTTTTGATGAATGCAACCATTTGAAATCAGTTTTATGGTTGACAGTTATAATTTTCTATCAGCCTTGTATCTAGTGTAATTCTGAATTTTGTTTTGATTACTTAGTATTAGGAATAGCCTGATGACCCAGATAAATGTATCCAAATGTTTGCAGATTAGAAAAACTGTAGCTCATTTTGCAATCTCAGGCAGGCTACTCTACAGGCAGGTGAAATGATTCCAATTTGGTATTGAGCACATCTGACTCGAATGCTTACGGCACCTCTGGATGTGCCTCAGCAAAACTCTGAGCCACAGTTTGCAACCCCCTGGGCCAGTGCAATCAGGGATCCTGGGTGTGGATCCGGGAGCCAGAATTCAGGAATTGGAATACAATTGGCTGAGAGGAGGAAATGAATGACCTTGGACGCTTACTTGATTTCTCTATGCCTCAGTTTCTTCATTTTCATGGGGATGATAGTACCTGGTTCACACAGTTGTTGCACTGATTAGATAATTCATCATATGCAAAATGATTAGAACAGGGCCTGGCCCAAGAAACTGCTGCATGTAGGAGTTGCCCTTGTTATTATGGCACAGAAGAGCCGGGGCTGAACTCCCGGCACTTTTCTGCCACCTCTTTCCATCAGGGGGCCTGGCTGTGGATTGGGTCCACGATAAACTCTACTGGACTGACTCGGGGACATCAAGGATCGAGGTGGCCAACCTGGACGGGGCCCACCGGAAGGTGCTTCTGTGGCAGAACCTTGAGAAGCCCCGGGCCATTGCCTTGCACCCTATGGAGGGGTGAGTGACTCAAGCTCCCAAATTCCTCTTGCAGCCTCTAGGGCCAGTTCCCAGGCCACCTGGGTCAGACTTTTACTGAGTGTGGGGAGGAAGGGTGGAGGGTGGGGAGGGCAGTCCTCACAGTGTAGTGTTAACAGCCTGAGCTCTGCACCCAGACACATCAGGATTTATAGCCCTGCAGTAACTGGCTATGTGGCCCTGGCCTAGTTAACCTCTCTCTGCCTCCATTCTGTTCATTTCTAAACCGGTGACAGTGAAAATTAGATGATGCACTTTAAATGGCACGATACACATTAGATGACTTGTAGATGTTTAGTTGTATTATTATTAGTTCATAGGGTTGAGCTATTAGAATAAAGTTCTCCTGAAATGCAAGTTCTCAGCCTCTAGCTTTTAAAAATTAAATGCTTTCAGGGAGTTCCCTTCGTGGCTTAGTGGTTAACGAATCCGACTAAGAACCGTGAGGTTGCGGGTTCGATCCCTGGCCTTGCTCAGTGGGTTAAGGATCCAGAGTTGCCGTGAGCTGTGGTGCAGGTTGCAGACGCGGCTCGGATCCCGCGTTGCTGTGGCTGTGGCCGGCGGCTACAGCTCCTGTTAGACCCCTAGCCTGGGAACCTCCATATGCCACGGGTGCGGCTCTAGATAATGGCAAAAAGACTAAATAAATAAATAAACAAACAAATAAATAAATAAATAAAAGTTAAATGCTTTCAGGAAGTTCCCTGATGGCCTAGTGGTTAAGGATCCCACATTGTCGCTGCTGGGGCTTGGGTCGCTATTGTGGCTCAGGTTCCATCCCTGGCCTGGGAACTCCCACATGCTGTGGCTATGGCCAAAAAAACCCCAAACAAACAAACAAAAATTAAATGCTTTCCTTTCATGAGGATGTCCCCTAAGATCTCACAGCTGTAGGTCAGCTGTTTTAGAACAGCTGTGTGTGTGTGTGTGTGTGTGTGTGTGTGTGTAAATGAGAAAAGGCAATGGCAGAGATTGTGACAAAGAAAAAAGTACTTGTCCTAAGTAATATTACACTAGTATATGGTCAGTTCCAGAAGGCCCAGATTTTTGTCTGTTTTGTTCACTGCTGCACCCACAATGCCTTAGATAGGCCTTGTTCATAGCAGATATTCCCCAAAGTTTTTTGTTAAATGAGTGCATGCCCTGTCAAGGTACATTTCAATTCAAACATTGAAAAAAACACTGTGTAGACCAAACAGAATGTATCTCCTACCAACTGGAGTCCCCTGGGTTAAACTGATAAAAGCCACCCCTACCCCTCCGCCTGATGACTGTCCTGGGTGCCTAACCTCCCTCTACTGCCTGCCTCCCAGTATCCGTTTCTCTCTTCCCAGTACCATCTACTGGACCGACTGGGGCAACACACCCCGCATTGAGGCCTCCAGCATGGATGGTTCTGGACGCCGCATCATCGCCGATACCCATCTCTTTTGGCCCAATGGCCTCACCATTGATTATGCCGGGCGCCGTATGTACTGGGTGGATGCCAAGCACCACGTCATTGAGAGGGCCAATCTGGACGGGAGTCACCGCAAGGCTGTCATTAGCCAGGGTGAGGCCTTTCCTTCACTTTCCTTCGTCTCTCATCCTCCTTCCCCCGTCCCAGCCCCCAGGAACCTTGGCAGAGGGTAAGATTTGTATAGCTGCCAGGCCTGGGCCCAGGCGGCAGGCAGGCCATATCCAGACGGAGGTCCTCCTGGACTTTCCCCAGGCCTCCCACATCCCTTTGCCATCACGGTATTTGAAGACAGCCTGTACTGGACCGACTGGCACACCAAGAGCATCAACAGTGCTAATAAATTTACTGGCAAGAACCAGGAGATCATTCGCAACAAACTCCACTTCCCTATGGACATCCACACCTTGCATCCCCAGCGCCAGCCTGCAGGTAAAAAGCTACCCACCTGGTGAGCCTCCAGGGCTTCTGAGAATCTTCCTTGCACCTGTCAGAGTTGCTGTTGTTTCCACAGGAAAATTTGAGGTTGGCACTGACATGGGCTGATTCCTCCCTCTGCTGGACATTGGGGGTAGTACAGCATTGAGACTTGTGAAAGACCCATTCAGCTTCACTGTCCCCATGTAATTCATGCAAACATGTTCTGTGTGTCAGGGGTGGTCACTCTGCTTACAGGTAGGGCATATATTAAAAATAATAAGACAGAAGTTCCCGTTGTGGCGCAGCAGAAATGAATCTGACTAGTATCCATGAGGAGGTGGGTTCGATCCCTGGCTTCACTCAGTGGGTTGGGGATCCGGCATGGCTGTGAACTTTGGTGTAGGCTGCAGACATGGCTCGGATCCTGCATTTGCTGTGGCTGTAGTATAGGCTAGCAGCTGTAGCTCCGATTCGACCCCTAGCCTGGGAACTTCCATATGCCGCAGGTGTGGCCCTAAAAAGCAAAAATAAAAATAATTAGACATAGTTCCTCCCTTCAGGGAGCTCATACCCTAGTTAAACCCCGACTCACCAACCTTGGGACCACTTCTGCCAGCCTTTGGTCTTATCTGACCTTTTTCTCTGGGTTTTCCGAGCAGGGAAAAACCGCTGCGGGGACAACAACGGAGGCTGCACCCACCTGTGTCTGCCCAGTGGACAGAACTACACCTGTGCCTGCCCCACTGGCTTCCGCAAGATCAGCAGCCACGCCTGTGCCCAGAGTAAGTGGGTCTAGGGCACCTGCCTCAATGGACATGCCTTGTGAGGGTGGGTGGAAGGTACATGAATAGGAGCTGGGGGCATTGCCAGGCTCCTCAGGTAGCCTCTGGAGAGGAAAAACATAAGAGGCTGAGGGCTCCAAGGTCAAAGCTGAGGGGTCCCAGCAGTAGTCCCCAAAGTCTCAGTGACACCACAAAGGCAAGTACGAACTCCTGCAATCAGGCTCGTGTATCATTTCCCCAGGAAGGATGCTTTGTCTATAGGCAGCAAGAGGGTTCAAGGCCTTTCTAGAAAGCAGGGGAATAGCTTCCTGGTTCTTTACCTTTAGCTTCACCCTATTAAAGATTCTCTCAGGCCCTAAATCAGAGAGCTAAGAACAAGACTTCTCATGATGCTCTGTATACACAGGCCCTGGATAAATAAGTACCTAGTGAGTGAAAGATAATGACATTCCCCAGTTGCCCCCTGAATGCTACCTTGGCTTCCTTTGAGCTCCTGCAGGGATATTGCCTTGAGAGGGTGGCCTTGTGTAGCTCAAAGAAGACACAGGCCGTTTTCCCTAAGAACAGTCCAGAGAGGAGTGGTCCTGGCACAGTCAGCCAGGGGCCGGGTGATTGCTCACGCATCGCAGCTCTTCTCATGTACCGCCGTGTGCCCACTGATGTTCTTATTTCTGGTTAAAATCATATTTCTCTTGGGATCTGGTGAAATTAGGGAAACTACTCAGAGGAACAGGCACGGTAGCCATTTAACGCACATTGACTGAGAACCCCGTTTCCTTGCATTCTTTTGTGTGCAGCTCTTCCTGTGTTGTCTTGATGAGATGCAAGGAACTTCCCTTAACTTAAAGGTTTCCCAGAGCTTAAAAGAAAACAGTTGATAAAGTTAGGCACTTCCAGTTAGGCAGGACGTGCCTTTCCAAGCAGCAGAGTATACTGGGAAATATTCAGACAGGCCAACCTAGGGGCTGGGGATGGAGAGGAACCAGCTGGGAAGAATCTGTGCAGGGGTGTGGCCAGAGCTCCGTCTTTGGAGTCAGACTTGGGTTCAAGTCCCTGCTCCGGTGCTTTGTAGCTGTGGGTTCTTGGGTCAGTTACTTGGCCCCCGTGAGCCTCAGGGTTGCTCATCTAGAAAATGAAAATTAAAAAAGAATTTAAAATAAATCAAGGAGTTCCCATTGTGGCTCAGTTGTAATGAACCCTACTGGTATCCATGAGCACACGGGTTTGATCCCTGGCCTTGCTCAGTGGGTTAAGGATCCAGCATTGCCATGAGCTGTGGTGTAGGTCGCAGATGCGGCTCGGATCCCATGTTGCTGTGGCTGTGGTGTAGGCTGATAGCTATAGCTCCAATTCCACCCCTAGCCTGGGAACTTCAATATGCCACAGGTATGGCCCTAAAAAGCAAAAATAAATAAGTAAATAAATAAATAAATAAGAATAGAATGAACCAGAGCTCCCTCGGTGGTGAAACGGGATCGGCAGCGTCTCTGGAGCACTGGAATGCAGATTTGATCCCCAGCCTGGCACAATGGGTTAAGAATCCAGCACTGCTGCAGTTGTGGCTTAGGTGGCAACCATGGCTCAGATCTGATCCCTGATCCAGAACTCCATATGCCATGGGGTGGCCAAAAAAAAAAAAAAAAAAAAGAATAGCATGAACCACAAAGTGTTGTTATGAGGGTAAAGGAGACATGGCAAGAAAAACAAAGCAAGCTCGGTGCCTGGCAAGGAGTAAGTGCTCAGCAATAGTCATTAGTGACTGAAGTGGTGAAGACGAAGGGATCTGGATGACCAAGCGGACGTGGAAGGCAGAGAGGCAGGGTGGGGCTTGACGCTGATCTGGCCAGTACACAGGAGGAGACCGAGCGCAGTAAGAGAAGAAGAAAGCTGAGATGAAGCTGACAGACACTTAAACAGGAGGCACTTCTGGGCCCTTGCAGAGTCTATTTCCTTTGGATCCTGAAATCTGACTCTGCCAGCACAGGCTGCCTGGTGCTCAAAGGGGGCCTGAGGTGTGAGAAGTAGGGGACAGAGGGCACCAGATCCCAGGAAGGGTGATTGAACCAGATGTCACACAGGTGAGCGTCTGTGTCTGTCACTCTTATTGGATTTAGAGCATTAAAAGGAGACCCCTTTCGGCCTTTGATCAGGTCTTGACAAGTTCCTGCTTTTTGCCCGAAGGATGGACATCCGTCGGATCAGCTTCGACACAGAGGACCTGTCCGACGATGTCATCCCACTGGCTGACGTGCGCAGTGCTGTGGCCCTGGACTGGGACTCCCGGGATGACCACGTGTACTGGACGGATGTCAGCACTGACGCCATCAGCAGGGCCAAGTGGGATGGAACAGGACAGGAGGTAGGGCCAGTGTGGGCCCAGGCCCTCGGGGAGGGCAGGGATCAAGGGGTGGAACCAGCCTCTCCTGGGTAAGGGCGTACCATACCCGCCTGCAAATTGGGGGAGTTTGGGCCCTAGGGCTGGGGAGCATGTCCAGTTGGTGATACAGCACTGCTTCCTGCCTAGGTGGTAGTGGATACCAGTTTGGAGAGCCCAGCAGGCCTGGCCATTGATTGGGCCACCAACAAGCTGTACTGGACAGATGCAGGTATGTAGAGGGCAGCTGTGCCCGGCTCTTTGGGATTCTTATTTAAAACCTTGGCTTCAGGTACAAAGGACCCAATGCCCCTCCTAGACCATTTCTGTCTTGACCTAAAATCCTTAGTAGCTCAGGAGTAGTTGGGCTGCTGTGGAGCTAAAGGGAGAAGCTCACATCTGAGGGTTTGGCATTTGCCATTCAAGTGGCTGCTCCTTCTGCTGTGCAGCCAATGCTTGAGAAAGTTTTGAGGCATTGCAGATAAGTAACCTATGCCCTGTGATTTTCCTTCCAGCACATTTAACCAAAATGCCTTGGTAAAAGAGGCATTTTCTAGTAGCCAGGTAAGTTTAGGAGGCAAAAAGGAATGCCTTAAACCAGAGCTACTCAAAGTGTGGCCTCTGGACCAGCAGCATCAGCATCACCCGGGAACTTGCTAGAAATGCAGATTCTTGGAGTCCTGTTGTGGCTCAGTGGAAATGAATCTGACTAGCATCCATGAGGACACAGGAACATCCCTGGCCTCACTCAGTGGGTTAAGGATACGGCATTGCCATGAGCTCTGGTGAGCTGTGGTGGCATTGCCATGAGATGCGGCTTGGATCCTGCATTGCTGTGGCTAAGGTACAGGCCAGCAGCCACAGCTCCAATTGGACTCCTAGCCTGGGAACCTCCATATGCCACAGCCCTAAAAAGACCAAAAAAAAAAAAAAAAAGGAAAAAGGAAAAAAAAAGAAATGCAGGTTCTTGTTAGAAATGCAGGCCCCACACCAGACCTGCTGAATCAGAATCTTTCAGAGTTAGGCTTAGGAATCTGTATTTTCACAAGCTCTTCTGGTTCTTGTACATACTAAAGTTTAGAAGCATTGCTTGAGGTTATAGGACAGAGTATGTTGCTTGGGTTGAGGAAGGTTCCAAGAAATATAACCCATCACTTCTTTGAATTTCTTCTCAAAATTCCATTGCACATTTATCACAAAGTACTTCTTGAACGTCTAGACATGCCAAGCTCTGGGCTGGGCAGGGAAGGTGAGAGGGCGAATGACCAAGACTAGAGTTAATATCTTTGCCCCCTACTTCTTGGTAGGGACAGATCGGATAGAAGTGGCCAACACAGATGGCAGCATGAGGACGGTACTCATCTGGGAGAACCTTGATCGGCCCCGGGACATCGTGGTGGAACCCATGGGCGGGTGAGCATCTGCCCCCTTTGGGACAAGCTCTCCTCCACCCCTAGATCTGGGTACTAGAGGGGAGTCTGGAGGTTAGCGAGAGTGGCTAGACCTTACGGGCACACCCAGGAAGCAAGGGCAGCTGTGGAAACTGTAGAGCATAGTGACAACTTTCTTTTTATATTTTTTGTTTTTTTTTCTTTTCCTTTTGGTCTACTTACAAAAGTAATTCGTTGCTTAAAAAATTAAGTTTGGTGAGTTCCGTTGTGGCTCAGAGGTAACAAACCCGACTAGTATCCATGAGGCCCCCGGTTCAATCCCTGACCTTGCTCAGTGGATTAAGAATCCAGTGTTGCTGTGAGCTGTGGTGTAGGTCGCAGATGTAGCTTGGATCCCATGTTGCTGTGTCTGTGGCATAGGCCAGAAGCTGCAGCTCCGATTCAACCCCTAGCCTGGGAACCTCCATATGCTGCACCTGCTGCCCTAGAGATAAACAATTAAAAAAGTAAATAAAAAATTAAGTTTGGATTTCCCTTGTGGTACAGAGGGTTAAGGATGCAGCGTTGTCACTGCAGAGGCTCGGGTTCAGTCCCTAGCCTCGGAACTTCCACATGCTGCAGGCATGGCCAAAAGTGACAAAACAAAAAAAATAAACAAAGTTTGTAGACAGTGAAGATTCCTTATAATCTCACTCTCCAGCAGGAATTGTTGTTACAGTATAGGGTATCTTTTCCAGATTTTCTTCTATGTGCGTACGTACATGTGGTGGTGTTGATGGTTTTGGTTTTACAGCAATGACATACTGTTTTGTAACGGTTTTTTCACTTGGCTATATATATCTTAGATATCCCTCCATTTGATCATACAGGTCTATTTTGTTCTTAATGGTTATATAGAATTCTGTTAAGTTGATACACCATAATTATTTAATCCGTCCAGTCAAGACAACATTTAAGACCCTAGAGTACTTTTTGATAGTGATATAAGACCTTCAGAGACAGCTCTGAACCGAGGAGGGGGCTGGGAACTGAGGCAAGAGGCTGGGACAGCTATTGCAAGTGGAAACCCTCAAACCCTAGGACCCCTGAATCCCTCCTGGGTGTTGATTATAAGGCTTATAGGACCTCCCTTTCCTGTGCCCAGGTACATGTATTGGACGGACTGGGGTGCGAGCCCCAAGATTGAACGAGCTGGCATGGATGCCTCGGGTCGCCAGGTCATCATCTCTTCTAACCTTACATGGCCTAATGGATTAGCCATTGACTATGGGTCCCAGCGGCTATATTGGGCTGATGCCGGCATGAAGACCATTGAGTTTGCTGGGCTGGATGGCAGCAAGAGGAAGGTAAAGGTGACACTGTGGCTTCCCTCCACAGCCCTGACAGCCCCCAGGGTGGCACTTCCTAGCTGGCAGCTGTTGGGATCCGAGAGGACCTTGGGGTGAGCCAGCCTGGGACGTGTGCTGTTTCTCAGGGGCTGTGGCTGCCCCACAGAGCCCTGGCATCCTGCAGCTTGATGATGAAACGAAACTAGGGATCAGGTGGATTGTGGGCTAGGGATATAAGTGCTTTCCTAATAAACATCACTAGTAACACCGATTAATCTCCGTTTGCATGCTGGGCCCATGACCTCTCTCTTTGTTTTTATCATTTATTTTGGTACAATTCAAAGCTACAAGTTGTAAGAAGCAATAACTAATTTTGCCACATTGTTAGACTATTTTCACTCCCTCTCTCCCTCTGTCTTTCTCTCTCTCTCTCTCTCTACACACACACACACACAATTTTTCTGAACTAAGATTAAATTGAAATTATCCTACCCTTGAACCCAAAGTATTCTAGTGCATGTTTCCTAAGACACAAGAACATTATATCACATAATCAAAGTACAATGATCAATATTAGGAAATTTAACTTTAATATAATATCACTATATAATCCACAGTCCATATTCAATTTTCCCAGTAATCGTCCCAATAATGTCTTTTGTAGATTTTTTTCTTTTTTTGTGTCTAGTCAAGGATCCAGTCCCAGATCACAATTGCTTTTAGTAATCGTCTCTTTAATCTCTAATCCGAAACATTTCCTCAGACTTTCTATGTCTTTCTTAATGTTTGTATTTTTAAAGAGTAAATGCCAGTTAATTGTAGAATGTCCCTCAATTTGTCTGACATTTCCTTGTGATTAGATTCAGATTATGTATTTGGGGCAGGAATTCTACACTAGGTGAAGTAGTGGCCCAACTTCCCAGTGTGTCTTAATCAGTAGCCACAGATGTCAGCTTGCCCCATCATTGTATACCAACCTTGATGGTGTGGTTAAGGTGGTGTCCACTGTAAAGCTGCCATTTTTCCTTTTGTAATTAACAAATAAATTGTGCAGAGATACTTCAGACTATGTAAATAATACATGATCTTTTACAGTCATCACACAACCCTTGGACCCAGACCCTATCACAGATTGACAGACCGAGGCTCAGAGAGACTTTATAACTAGCTCTAGCTCAGGGTCACCCAGGCAGAGCTGCCTTCTGCCTCCTCACTCGAGCCCTTGACCACTGGCAGACCTTGCCCAGGGCATGACACCAGTGCTGGGGCCCTGACAGGTACTGATCGGAAGTCAGCTGCCCCACCCTTTTGGGCTGACCCTCTATGGAGACCGCATCTATTGGACTGACTGGCAGACCAAGAGTATACAGAGTGCCGACCGGCTGACGGGGCTGGACCGAGAGACCCTGCAGGAGAACTTGGAAAACCTCATGGACATCCATGTCTTCCACCGCCGTCGCCCACCAGGTGAACAGCTCTTAGCCCACCCTGGCTTCTCCTTGGCTTCCCTCTGCCGAGGTCCTCCCCATTGATTCTCCCTCCTCTCTACCCAGTGTCTACACCATGCGCTACGGAGAATGGCGGCTGCAGCCACCTATGTCTTCGGTCCCCAAATCCAAGTGGCTTCAGCTGTACCTGCCCCACAGGCATCAACCTGATGCCTGATGGCAAGACCTGTTCACCAGGTAGGTCTAAGCATCACAGACCTGGATGGAACCTCTCTGGGAGGGACAGTGGCTCTCTTCCTTCTCTGCAGGTAGACTCTGATGTGCTCTAAGAAACCTGAGCTCCTAGAGGCTTAGGGGTGAGAGACAAAGCTTTTAGAAAAAAGGAGGAGCAAGTGGACAGAATTTGAAGCAGAGTCTAACTAGGTCTCATGGTGTCTTCATGCATTTTAGAAAAAGATGTTCCTTTCTTGGGAGTTCCCATCGGGGCTCAGCGGTAATGAGCCTGACTAGTATCCATGAGGACTTGGGTTCGATCCCTGGCCTCGCTCAGTGGGCTAAGGATCCGGCATTGCTGTGAGCTGTGGTGCAGGTCACAGACGTGGCTTGGATCCTGTGTTGCTGCGGCTATGGTGTAGGCCAGCAGCTGTAGCTCTGCTTCGACCCCTGGCCTGGGAACTTCCATATGCCATGGGTCTGGCCCTAAAAAAAAAAAAAGGCAGAGAGATTCACTTCCATGATATTAATAAAGATTTGTCATTTATGACTATGTATCAGACCCAATGCTAAGGGTTCTTTGTATTTGATTTCTTTCATTCCTACAGCCACCCTGTTATTGTTCCCATTTTACAGTTAATGAAACTGAGGCTTAAACCATTTAAATAATTTGCCCAGGATCACACAGCTAGAAACTAATGGAGACAGGACCTCAATTTCCATTTGTCCTGCCCCAAATACTTTTTTTTTTTTTTTTGTATTTTAGAGCCGCACCTGTGACATATAGGAGTTCCTGGGCTAGGGGTCGAATCGGAATTGCAGCTGCCAGCCTCCACCACAGCCACAGCAATGCAGGATCCAAGCCGTGTCTGTGACCTACACCACAGCTCACGACAACACCGGATCCTTAATCCACTGAGTGAGGCCAGGAGTCAAATGCGCATCCTCACAGTTACTGTTACCACTGAGCCAGAGTGGGAACTCCCCAAATCCTCTTAATGGCTGTGCTTGGGTGACTGTCCTCTTTCCTTCTCTCCCAACCTGGGCAGGCATGAATAGTTTCCTCATCTTCGCCAGGAGGATAGACATACGCATGGTCTCCTTGGACATCCCTTATTTTGCTGATGTGGTGGTGCCGATCAACATTACCATGAAGAACACCATTGCCATTGGAGTGGATCCCCAGGAAGGTCTGTGTGACCCTCCCTTCTCTCCTGTCCTGCTGTCCCTGCCCTGTAGCAACTGCTGCCCTTGCTTTTCCACCGCCTCTGCTTCCTGCTAACAGCCTGCGGGCTCCCTGTTCCCTCCAGCACAGCCCCTGCCCTGTCTCTATAGCACTTTCTCTTTGGTTATAAGGGCGTGGGGTTTGTTCCCTTCCTCTTCATCTCTGCCTAGAGCTATCCTATTATGGTATTTCTGTATTTCCTTTGGTTTCCTCTACTTGGGGGGTCAGGGCCCCCTGACATGCCCTGGTATCTCGGGGCACGAATCAGCCGTGTGTGTTCCTTTGGGGGAGGTGAAGGTCCAGAATGAGCCAGGCCTTCCCCTTCCAGGAAAAGTGTACTGGTCAGACAGCACGCTGCACAGGATCAGCCGTGCCAATCTGGACGGTTCACAGCATGAGGACATCATCACCACAGGTGGGCCTTGCTCCTAGCCCAGGGACCACCTGTCTGGCTACAGAGCTGGGGAAATATCCCATCTGTTTTAAGGCAGGAGCCAGTGTGCTCTCTTGACTTCATGCAGGGCTGCAGACGACAGATGGGCTCGCAGTGGATGCCATTGGCCGGAAAGTGTACTGGACAGATACGGGAACCAACCGGATTGAAGTGGGCAACCTGGATGGGTCCATGCGAAAGGTTCTGGTGTGGCAGAACCTTGACAGCCCCCGCGCCATTGTACTGTACCACGAGAAGGGGTGAGAGGGGCTCTGTGGCCCTGGGCAGCAGGATGGGCCGGCCCGGCTGCAGCTATGGAGCGGGGGTGGAGGCGGGCCGTGGAGACCCAGCATGCTTCCCAGGAACATCCAGACTGACCTCCTCCCTGGGGCTCTTCCACTCCCTCGTGACTTCTTTCAGGGTGGCAGGGTAGTGTAGAGGTTAAAGCATGAGCCTTGGCATCAGAAATTCAGGTTTCAAATGTCTTTACCATTTATTAACTGTGTCTGCCACTTGGGGTCCAATGTTTAACCTTCCTGCTCCTCAGCTTCCTTCCTTGTCAGTGGAGGTGAAAATGAATATGCACGCCTCTTGGCCCATGTGAGGATTAAGTGAGATAATGAATGGAGATAGTGCTTTTTTTAAATTGTAAAAAACAGAACATAAAATTTACCACCTTAGCCATTTTTAAATGTATAATTCAGTGGTGTTGAGTACATTCACACGACTGTGAAACAGATCTCCAGAACTTTTTCATCTTGTAAATCTGCAACCCTATACTCCTTGAACAACAGCTCCCATTTGTGCATAGAAAAGATTTTTCACAGTGTTTGGCATTTTGTTAAGTCCTCATAGTATACAAAAGCTGTGGGAATGACCAGCTAGTATCGTTCCTTGCCCAGGTTCATGTACTGGACAGACTGGGGGGAGAATGCCAAGTTAGAGCGGTCCGGAATGGATGGCTCAGACCGTACCGTGCTCATCAACAACAACCTGGGCTGGCCCAATGGACTGACGGTCGACAAGGCCAGCTCCCAGCTGCTCTGGGCTGATGCCCACACCGAGGTGAGGGCCCTGCTCCTGCTGCTTCCCAGAAGCCTGGGACTATGGGAGAGGCCTGTCTGGGATCTCCAGTGAGGGCTGCCGGTCAACTGATAGCGACCTGCCACCCTCTCCTTCCCCTCCAGCGAATTGAGGCTGCTGATCTGAATGGTGCCAGTCGGCACACACTGGTGTCACCCGTGCAGCACCCGTACGGCCTCACCCTGCTCGACTCCTATATCTACTGGACTGACTGGCAGACCCGTAGCATCCACCGGGCCGACAAGGGTACTGGCGGCAGTGTCATCCTGGTGAGGTCCAACCTGCCAGGGCTCATGGACATCCAGGCTGTGGACCGGGCACAGCCCCTGGGTGAGAAGACCCGTAGGGCTGTGAGCCAGAGCCTCTGACTTTCTAGGGGTAGTTCAACATCAGAGATGTAGCCAGAGCATGGAGATACGGGGACCTGCCTAAGCCTCCTTCTAGGATCAGGCTGTGTTCCCACTGGGTATGGCTGGCACTGCAGCTGCAGGGTGCTGTCAGCTTCTAAGGGCTCCTGAAGACACCCCGGCTCTCTCTACCTCATCCCTGCCAGGCACCGAATCCTGTTAATGTAGAACAGCAGACCATGAACACAAGAAACTAGGGCCTTTTTAAGGTTCAGACCACCTTCCAGGCGGGGTGTCAAAAGTGTCTCTCTCACTCCTCCCCAGGTTTTAACAAGTGTGGCTCGAGAAATGGTGGCTGCTCTCACCTCTGCCTGCCACGGCCCTCTGGCTTTTCTTGCGCCTGCCCCACTGGCATCCAGCTGAAGGGAGATGGCAAGACCTGCGATCCCTCTCCGGAGACCTACCTGCTCTTCTCCAGCCGCGGCTCCATCCGGCGCATCTCACTGGACACCAGCGACCACACAGATGTGCACGTGCCCGTTCCTGAGCTCAACAACGTCATCTCCCTGGATTATGACAGTGTGGATGGAAAGGTCTATTACACAGATGTGTTCCTGGATGTTATCAGGTACGAGTGTCCCCGAAGCCCCCAGAGGACAAAGACCTGCTTCCGATCTCTGATGGGTGAGGTCGTGGTCTGTGCTGATCTCTAAACGGACTGGATGATTCAGCAGCCTGGCTCGTTTCTTCTGACCCTGACTTGTTCACTGTATAGTGTTATCGCTTAGGACAGAGTTTCGGACACTGGGTTTTGTTTATTTAAAGAGTGATAGAAACCCGGTATGTAAAACAAAGTCAGGCTGGGGACCTGGGGGCTTCTACTCCAACTGCTGGGCCCCCAGGGGCTCAAGGATCCTCTAAGGCTCCTTGATCAGTTGGCCATGGAGCTAAACTGAGTCTCTGGGTCATAACACAGGAGCACTGGCTAAATGCCAAGGCCTGCGGTTGTTCACAAAGTTGTGGGGTTTTTTTTAAATGTTGTTTGCTTCCATTTTTCTTAATCTTTCCATTTTTTTATCCCAACACGCTGAGGAATGTGATGCCCTGCCATCAGTTAGAAGGTTTTATTTATTTATTTTTGTCTTTTTGCCTTTTCTAGGGCTGCACCCGCGGCATATGGAGGTCCCCAGGCTAGGGGTCTAATCGGAGCTGTAGCCGCCGGCTTATGCCACAGCCACAGCAACATGGGATCCGAGTCACGCCTGCAACCTACACCACAGCTCATGGCAACACCGGATCCTTAACCCACTGAGCGATGGCAGGGATCGAACCCACAACCTCATGGTTCCCAGTTGGATTCGTTAACCACTGAGCCATGACGGGAACTCCAGTTAGAAGGTTTTAATATGGCAGAGCTTTTCGCATAGAAGAACAGGAGTGTTGGAGTTTCCGAGGTGGCACAGCAGAAACGAATCTGACTAGGAACCATGAGGTTGTGGGTTTGATCCCTGGCCTCGCTCAGTGGGTTTAGGATCTGGCGTTGCCGTGAGCTGTGGTGTATGTCACAGACACGGCTCAGATCCTGCTTTGCTGTGGCTGTGGTGTAAGGCCGGCAGCTGTAGCTCCGAATGGACCCCTAGCCTGGGAACCTCCATATGCCGCCAGTACAGCCTTGGAAAGCAAAAAAAAAAAAAAAAAAAAAAAGGAAGCACAGGAGTGTTCCCTTTTGTTTTTCTGAGAGGTGTGTTAGAATCTCATGCTGGAAGCCGGTGGCTATATGTGGTTTGTGATATGCCTCCCAGCATCCTGAACTTGAATTCCCTGATATAGGACTTCTATAAAAATGTACAGGTAAAACTTGAAAAAAAATCTTCCCTTTCTTATAATCACCACCTAGCAATCCTTGTCCCTTCCTAAAGGTATATGGGGTTTTTTAAGCTGTCTTCTAGCAAGGCATGGGCCCAAATGCCCCCTACTTATAGCAGGAAACACCTTGTCCTCCCAGTAATTTTGTTAATAATTCTGAAATTTCCTTTTTCTTTTTAAGGGCCGAAACCATGACATATGGAAGTTCCCAGGCTAGGGGTCAAATCGGAGGTACAGCTGCCAGCCTATGCCACAGCCATAGCAACGCAGGATCCAAGCCACACCTGTGACCTACACCACAGCTCACAGCAATGCCGGATCCCCAGCCCACAGAGCAAAGCCAGGGACCCAACCCGCTTCCTTATGGACACTAGGCGGGTTCGTCACTGCTGAGTCACAATGGGAACTCCCAAATTCTACAAATATTTTGACTACCTACTGTGCTAGATGCTGTGGAAAATACTTCTAAATTCTTGGTCTCTGCCCCTATGGAGCTTGCAGCATAGTGGGGCTCCTATTGTGGGAATGTGGATTAAGGGGTATCGGTCTGTGGCTGGTCAATCGGTCAGTCATCCAACCTGGGCTGTTCCCCAAGGCGAGCAGATCTGAATGGCAGCAACATGGAGACAGTGATTGGGCGTGGGCTGAAGACCACGGACGGGCTGGCAGTGGACTGGGTGGCCAGGAATCTGTATTGGACAGATACAGGCCGAAATACCATTGAAGCATCGAGGCTGGATGGTTCCTGCCGCAAAGTGCTGGTCAACAACAGCCTGGATGAGCCTCGGGCCATTGCCGTTTTCCCCAGAAAGGGGTAAGTTTGGGGCCGGCAGAAAAGAGACCCAGGGAAGAAAGGCCTGGAGAAGAGACCCTTGAAAGATGCCTATATATTAATGGTACCTGTGTGTCCTTTTCTCTGGGTGCCATCTTCCCGTGCCTTGATGATGGCACTGTTGTGTCCCAGGTACCTCTTCTGGACAGACTGGGGCCACATTGCCAAGATTGAGCGGGCGAACTTGGATGGCTCTGAGCGGAAGGTCCTCATCAACACAGACCTGGGTTGGCCCAATGGGCTTACCCTGGACTATGATACCCGCAGGTGGGAATCCCGCCCCCAGCAGCCTCCTGGGTATCGGGTGGGCAGAGGAGAGGCTGGTTGAGATTGAAGTAGTGGAAACAAAAAGGTAGAAAACTTCTTGGTAGGTGGGAAAGACCAATCAGTGGGAAGGGTGAGGGAACATCTTGGAGCAGGAGTTGCTGAATCCAGCTCTCAGCCCTCAGGTGGGCTTTGTTTATCTGGTTTACGTGTGTTTTTTATTTTTGTCTTTTTAGGGCCACACCTGGGGCATATGGAGGTTCCCGGGCTAGGGGGCGAATCGGAGTTTACGCCACAGCCACTCTGGATCCATGCCGCATCAGCGACCTACACCACAGCTCATGGCAACTCCGGATCCTTAACCCACTGAGCAAGGCCAGGGATTGAACCTGCATCCTCATGAATGCTAGTCAGATTCGTTTCCGCTGAGCCACGACGAGAACTCCAACATGTGTTTTTAATTTGAGTGCCTTTAGCAGAGCTTGTTCTCCGGCTGGACCAACAATCCCACTACCCCCATTCATTTAAGGGCTGATTCTCCACATTTGTTGTTTGACTGATCCCATCAGGCATTGGAATTTGAAACTCCTGGTTCAGATTAAAAATCCTGGAGGCCAGAAGAAGAGGGAAAAAGGGGCTCTGAAGCAGTGGATTCCCCTTTCTGCCCTCAGAAGAAGAGAGGAATCAAAGTCACCTGGAGGGTTGGGCTGGAGAAGAGAAATGCCCTCTTCCTTTAACTTCGCTGAGCGCTTTATAGACTGAGTCTCTTCTCGAAGGGCATTCGTAAGAATTTGGCTTAGATTCTTAGGTGGGAATCAAAGAGTGATCAGGATGCTGAAGACGAGACTGGGGGCCGGCTCCTCCGAGGTCACTAGATTTTCGACCCCTCCCCAGAACAGCCCTGGCCTCCCCACGTAGGCGTCACCAACCAAATTCCGCTCTTCAGCTTGGGGATTTCTGATGACCTCTCATTGTCACCTTGACTGCTTACCGCGCCTGCCAGCTCAGCTTAGGAGGAGACAGATAGCTCCATAGAGGGCGGCTCCAGGCTGCCCAGCAAGTGTTTTCAGAACCACCTTTTCTCCTCTCCTTCACAGGATCTACTGGGTGGATGCGCATCTGGACCGGATTGAGAGTGCCGACCTCAGTGGGAAGCTCCGGCAGGTCTTGGTCAGCCACGTGTCACACCCCTTTGCTCTCACTCAGGTACAGGTGTGGAGAGAGGTCACCAAACCACCAAGAAGGGGTGTTTCCTCGGGGTTCTGTGTCAGCAGCCTCAGCCCAAGTGCTGCTGAACAGATGTGCTATGGAAGCTCACATTAGGGGTGTTTCCTGTACACCGAAGCCTTGCTGATGTGCCCTGCTGCTCCTGCCCCACGCTCCCACACTCTGGCATTCCAAGGAGTGGTTCTCAAACAGCAGTGTACAGAATCAGCTGTGGAACTTGTTAAGTGCACATTCCTAGGCCCTGGACGTAAAGAATCTGCCTCCTGAGGTTTAGGCCAGGGATATGCATTTTAACAAGTTCTCCAGCTGGTCCCAATGTGTGGTTCCAACATCCAGGCTCAGGCAGCTACCTGAGTGGCTAGAGGGTAGAGTGGCTGAGAGCCAGAGTTTTGAGGCAGTTGCCAGTCAGTAAGTGTTTATTGTGTGAGTACCTCCAACAGGCCAGCTCAGTGGGTTCAAGTTCTTCCTGTGTCATTAACTAACTGTGCAACTTTGACAAGACACTGAACCTGTCTAAGCTTCACTTACCTATAAAATAAATGAGTTTAATAATAGTATCCTCTGGAAATACACACAAAGCATTAGCACCACATATAGCCCTAAATGTGTGTTATTTCTAACCATTTTAATTATTGTTGAGTGTCATTTTTTAGAGTTCTAACCCTGTAAAATAATTCAGGGAAGATAAAAAAAATCTTCCAAGCCTGGAGCCAAAACAGAGATTCTCGATCACTTACAAATCTTGGTCTCCTGGAGTTCCCCTTGTGGCTCAGCAGGTTAAGAACCCGACTGGCATCCATGAGGATTTGGATTTGATCCCTGCCCATCCTCAGTGTGTCAGGGTTCCAGCATTGCTTAGGTCACAGAAGCAGCTCATATCTGGTGTTGCTGTGGCTGTGGCATAGGCCTGCAGCTGCAGCTCCAATTCAACCCCTAGCCTGGGAACCTCCACATGCAGCAGGTACAGCTGTAAATACATAAATAATACATAAATAAATATCTTGGTCCCTTTTTGACAAACATCCATTCTGTCTTTATTCTGTATTATAACCTACCAGCCAGTAAGATTTTGTCTGGCTTTACTTAATGATAGGCTTTCCCCTCCATACTCCAAATGTAAATCTACAGGATAATATTGAATATAATATTTCAGTCTACGAATTTCCCCTGGGGTTTCTGACGCATACCCCAGGGATGGGAGGGGAACCACCTACACTGCCCCGCCCTACCTGGGGTTGAGAATCTCAGGATCACTGCATTAGAAGACAGCTGCCCGCAGAGGTAACCAGAGGACTCAGCCAGGGTTCTGAGTCAAGGACCCAGAAGAACAGGGTCCTAGAAGGACCACCCCAACACACACAATTTTCTCCTACTTGCTAGGTTTGGGAAGTCATTTATTTATGGAATCACTCAATCAACTGACTGAGAACTAAGTGTTAGTGCTGGAAACTGAGCGATGAATGAAACACATTCTTGTCCTTGAAGAACTAAATTTGATAAAACAGACAGACGTGTAAACAAATGACCAGAGTTTCAAAACTCACTGGTAGGAGTGAGGGCAAGGCACGGAACAGCGCAGAGGAGAGAATGGTGAATTCTCTATGGACTGGGGCGGTGGGGCAAGGGGATTCCTGGGTGATGTCATATCTGGGAATGCAAAGGAGTTGACCTGGATAAGAGATGAAGAGAGTGCTGTGGCAGAGGGATCACATGTGCTGAGTATGGAAGCTGTCCCGGGGTCTGCCTGTTGAGTGATATCTCCTCTTTGCGGGGGGTATCTCCCTACTGAGTAGCAGGACAGGTGGATCTACTGGACAGACTGGCAGACCAAGTCAATCCAGCGTGTTGACAAGTACTCGGGCCGGAACAAGGAGACAGTGTTGGCGAATGTGGAAGGACTCATGGATATCATCGTGGTTTCCCCTCAGAGGCAGACAGGTGGGCTTCGGGGTCCCAGACCTGCTCCCCTCCCATTGTTGGGATTGGTGGGTCATCTCAAGGACTATTAATAACCAAGACAGCTAGAGCCACAGGAGAGCCTTTTGGTTCACATCTTAAGCTCTTAGACCTTTTCAGCCCCTATCATTACCTCCTGCGCCCTGTCCCTGGCAGGGAGATGGCCCCGACTCTCCCCCTTTGGGAGAAGTGTCAAGTTGGGAGATTGATTCTGTCCCAGGCCAGATGTTCATTTGCTTTGCCCCCAGGGACCAATGCCTGTGGTGTGAACAATGGTGGCTGTACCCACCTCTGCTTCGCCAGAACCTCGGACTTTGTATGTGCCTGTCCTGATGAGCCTGATGGCCGGCCCTGCTCCCTTGGTGAGTTGGGCTGACATGGCCCCCTGGAACAGCTGAGCCCTTGGATGAGCAGGGGCTCATCAGCCTCAGCTTTGTTCTTCTGGGTAAGATTCCCCTTCAGGGGGTCTTACAGCAGAGTGACTGGGAGCAATGAGTTTGAGCTTTGGGATGACACAGACCTGGGTTGGTCTGGCTTCTGGCAATTACTAGAATGGGAATCAGGTCTTCTGATTCCCTGATCCCTGCTGTGACTTCTGCATTACTCTCTTCCTGCCCTGTGTGGGCCATCTAGCCCATCCAGGAACATCCAGAAATATTAATATCAGAAACCAGATCCTTCGTCTGTACCATATTAAATAGGACCTCTAATGGGGGTGCCTAGGATTAGGGCAGCTAAAAGATTGCTTTGTAAGATCTCCAAATGCTACTCTTGGACCATATGTAGACATTTTGGGCTCCAGTGGTCCAACCCAGCCCTCGTTTTCTCTCCAGTACCTGGCCTGGTGCCCCCAGCTCCCAGGGCCACCAGCACGAGTGGAAGGAGCCCTGTGCTACCCAACACGCTCCCGACCACCTTGCCTTCTTCTACCACCCGGACCCGCACGTCTCTGGAGGACATGGAAGGGAGGTAAGTGGGCTCAGTATGGGACTGAGGGCTCTTTGATTTGAATCGCCATCTCCTGCCAGCAGAAGACCATAGTCCCAGCTTGATAATTCTGGCAGATGGGAGGTATGTCATATCACTAGCTACCAGTCCCTGCTATGTGGGACTGGAGATGATATTTAGACTTGTAGATTGTTGCAAGCCATTCTCCTTTTAGCTCTGAAGGCAGGAAGCTTTAAGCATAGCTTTAGAGAGAGAAATCACTCGGGAGGCATTTCTATGTGGCATTCCTCCTTCTTCTTTTCTTTCTGTGACTTTCACTCTCGCGTAACAAGTTTAGCACGTGATTCTGTCCTACAGTTTGCTTAGAAGCCACCAAGTCATAGTGGTCTCTGGGCTGTGGCTTTATGACTTGGGATAACCCCAGGGATGTGATGGCCTTAGCTTATAATGACCTGTAACCCTCAAATACACATATAAGTACCTGTTTATACACACACACACACCACTATTAAATAAGCAAGAACAGTTTTCAAAGTAAACATAAAATATTGTATTTCATTAAATCGAAGGTGCTATCAAGTTAAGATGCATCCTGATTTGAGAGCTTAAACCAAAAAGATGATTAATAGCAATTGTGAGATGCTGTTAATTGTAAGACACATTCCTATTTCAGAGATGTTAAAATATAGAAAAATATACATCTTAAAATTGAGTATTCAGTTTTATATATAAAATTTAGAGAAAGTCTTATGAATTTATTTTTTAATTATACTTTGCAAAAAAATAACCTGGAAATACAGATAGGAATAAAGAAGAAACAAGTACCCATATGTAATTATCTTTAGTGTTTTTTTAAAATTTGATATATGTGTATATTGTGAAATGATTACCACAATAAGTCTAGTTAGTTAGTATCCATCATCACACATAGATACACACTTTTTTTCTTATAATGATGACTTTTAAAATCTACTCTCTTAGGAGTTCCCATTGTGGCTTAGCAGGTTAAGGGCCCAATGTAATATCTGTAAGGATGCGGGTTCAATCCCTGGGCTCACTCAGTGGGTTAAGGATTTGGCATGGCCACAAGCTGCAGCGTAGTTTGCAGATGTGGCTCAGATCCAGCGTTGCTGTGGCTGTGGTGTAGGCCTGTGGCTGCAGCTCCATCTTGACCCCTAGCCTAGGAACTTCCATATGCCACAGGTATAGCCATAAAAAGAAAAAGAAAAAAAAAAGTCTACTCTCCTATCAACTTTCAAACATCCAATACAGTATTGTTAACTGTAGTCACTGTGATGTATATTACATCCTCGGGGCTTATGACTGGAAGTTTGTGCCTTTGACTGTCTTCACTCATTTTGTCCACCTCTACCCCTCACCTCTGGCGATCAGTATGGTACCAATTATGAGTTGTTGGGTTTTTTTTTCATATTCCACGTATAAGTGATATCATACAGTATTTGTCTTTCTCTGACTTATTTCACTTAGCATGATGCCCTCAAGGTCCATCCATGCTGTTGCACATAGCAGATCCTTTTTTTTTTTTTTTTGGTCTCTTTTTAGGGCTGCACCTGCAGCATATGGAGGTTACCTGGCTAGGGGTCGAATTGGAGCTGTAGCTGCCAGCCTACACCACAGCCACAGCAACACTAGATCCATGCTGCATCTGTGACCTACACCTCAGCTCACGGCAACGCCAGATCCTTAACCCACTGAGTGAGGCCAGGGATCAAACCCGTATCCTTATGGATACTAGTTGGGTTTGTTACTGCTGAGCCATGATGGGAACTCACCAGAATGTCCTTTTTATGGCTGACTGAATGTTCCATTTTATACCCGTACCATGTTTTCTTTATCCACTCATCCATTGATGGACACTTCTGCATGCTGCAAGGATGGCCAAAAAAAAAAAAGAATCCCTTTTAAAGAGTACTTATTTTAAAACACATTTAAACATGGTATAACATCTTTTGGGGTGGGCATGCCAATGGCATGCAGAAGTTTCTGGGCCAGGGATCAAACCCATGCCACAGCAGCAACCCAAACTGCTGAAGAGATAATGCCCGATCCTTAACCCACTGAGCCACTAGGGAGCTCCATAATCATGACATAGCGTCATGAAGACAATGACTCATGCTGATTCTCTGTATTTCTTGGTCCTGCCCTTTCCAAGCTTCTGACATTTCCCATCTAGTACAGTGTCATATCTCAAAGGCCCACTTCCAAAGTTTTCACTCTGTCCTTCACAGGACCCTCCCCCTTTGCTGAAGGAAAACAAGTTGCATATAAGTAGCCTTCATATTCAGTTTTCTTTGCCCCACAGATGCTCTGAAAAGGATGCCCGGCTGGGCCTCTGTGCACATTCCAATGAGGCCGTACCTGCTGCTCCAGGTAAGCCCTCAGTGCCCAACTGTTTGGAAGAAGAAGATATAAGGAATCTAAATCTCCATTGATATCTTCCAGAACCTTCATGGGGCCCCTTTGGGGTTGATGAACTCTTTTCTTTGACTAAATCCGTAGAAAGAATAATCAGAATAGCTGCCACTTATGGAGTGCTTTCCGTATGCCAGACACTTGTTAAGCCATATTTATGTGTGCCCATACTAGTACATGGATATATATATATCTTTGTATATATACTTTCACCTTTAACTTCCACCAGCCCTATGAGCAATTTATTATTTACATTTAACTGATGCAAAAACAGAGACTTAGAAGTTAGGTGTCTTGCCTTAAGTCATACAGCTAGGAGGTGATGGAATTGGGATTAGAGATGCTGATAGACTGCTAGCTTTCTTCTCAGCCCCCTACTCCACCCCCTGGGGTCTCTCCTCTGAGAAGGAGGCCTCTAGCCACCCTCAGATGGTGTGGGATCCAACACCTGCAAAAGGAGCCCTCCATCTTCCCATCCCTCATACCAGCCAGAAGATTGTCAATGGTCCCCACCTAGTGTCCCTCTGCTCTTCTTAGGGGAAGGACTTCATGTCAGCTATGTCATCGGCGGACTCCTCAGTATTCTGCTGATTCTTGTGGTGATCGCGGCTTTGATGCTGTACAGGTAAACTCAGCCCTGCTGAGGGGCCCCATTAGCATGTCTGGGGACCTCCTGAAGCTAACAGCTCACTGAGTCAACCTTTGACCAGCCTCATTTTCAAGCTGGGTCCCTGGTCAAAGTAGCAGAAGGGAAGGACAGAAGCCTGAAAGTGTATACTTCTTCCTCAATCACAGCCCAGCAGTTTCCTCATTTCATGACCACAGCAATCCCTGGGATTTTCCTTAGAGGCTAGGATACTGAGGACACAGAGGGTGCTACCCAGGGTCACACAGTAAGAGGCACGGACTCTCGCATCTTTGCTTTTTCTTCCACACCACACTACCTTACAACAGTGAAGCTGGAAATGATTTTCTCTTCACATAAACACAACTCTTTACTACAATATTTGGTGATACATCATTGCTCAGTAGGGACCATCCTGGGAAGGAAGGATGTGTAGTTTTCAATTTAGAATCTTCCTTTTATGACCTTTTATCTATATATTTTTCCTAAATGCTTTAAATGCTGCTTGCAGCAAAAAATGTGAGCATTTTGCTGCTGCAGCAGCAGCTTCTGCTAAGAGCAACAACAACAGTAATTATGACTATGTATCAATGCCTCTGCAACCTTGTAATACAAGGTATTATTACAATAATACCATAATACAGGTATTATTATTCCTCACTTTATAGATGAAAATCTAAGGTTCAGAAAGTTTGGGTTATATCTACTAACATCCTAGTTAGTAAGTAACAGAAGTGGGATTGAAACATAGGTCTGTTTTGACTATAAAGCAATAGTTACCTATTGCTGCATAACAAATTACCCCCAAACTTAGTGACTTAAAACGACATCCACTTAATGACATCCACTATGATTTCACAGTTTCTGTGGGTCAGAAATCTGGATGCAATTTAGCTGGGTGCCTCTCCCTCAAGGTGTTTCATGAGGCCGCAATCCAGGAATCAGCCAGGGTTGCAGTCTTATCTCAAGGCTTAACTGGGGAAGGATTTCCTTCCAAGCATAGGATTCAGTTCTTCGCAGGCTGTTAGCTGGAGGCCTCCCTCAGCAGTTCCTTGCCTTATGGTCCTTTCCAAAGGAAAACTTTCAATATGGCAACTTGCTTCCCCCAGAGTAAGAGAGAAAGAGAGAGGGAAAAACAGAGAGAGAGAGACAAAGAGACAGACAGAGAAGAGGGAGAGGGCAAACAAAGATAGAAGCCAGTTTCCTTGTCAGGAGTTTCCTTGTAACCCAATCTAGTATCTGTCACCTTTTCATGTTCTGTTCATTAGAACTGAGTCACCAGACGCAGCCCACACTCAAGGGGCAGGGATTCAGAAAGTGTGAGTTCCAGGAGACAGGAATCACCGGGCCCTCTTCGAGGCTACAGCTTCCCCCAGATACTATCCCCATAAAGATCTGAACTAAATTCTCATCACTTTTCCTCCTAAAGACACAAAAAATCCAAGTTAACTGATCCTGGAATGGGGAACCTGACCTACAGCAACCCTTCCTACCGAACTTCCACTCAGGAAGTGAAAATTGAAGCAGTCCCCAAACCAGCCATGTACAATCAATTGTGCTATAAGAAAGAGGTAAGAATTAGAATTTATATTCAAGAGTTTCCTTTTGGAAGGGGTGGGATTATGCTCCAGTTGCCTGAATAGATGGGTAAAGGATGCTCGTTCATTCATCTACCATTGTGGAAGTTCTAGTGAACAGAAGAACAGAATGTGATTTGGGTTTCTGGAGAGGTTCACAGTGTCTAAGGGACCAGCTTGAAGGACCCTAGTGAGGTCAAGGTTAGAAAGCAGATCCCGAAAATTTAAGGGATCCGAAACTTTCTGGGAGTTTCAGAAGGTGGAACTCGTGTGAATGTACACCTCTCTGGCTCAGAAGTTCCTTCGCTCTTGGAGTTGTCATTCCCCAGCAGTGAGGCTGTGCCCTTCTGAAACAAGCCTAAACTCGTAGAAAACACGCCAAAATCCAACAGCTCCTGGATTCTCTTTTTTTCTTTTTAGGGCTGCATCTGTTATATATGGAAGTTCCCAGGCTAGGGGTTGAATTGGAGCTACAGCTGCCAGCCTACGCCATAGCCACAGCAATGCCAGATCTGAGCCGCATCTGTGACCTACCCCATAGCTTGTGGCAATGCCAGGTTGTTAACCCACTGAGAAAGGTCAGGGATCAAACCCATGTCCTCATGGATACTAGTAGGGTTCTTATCCCACTGAGCCACAACTGGAACTTCTGGATCCTCTTTTTCTAACTTCTGATCTAAGCTCTTGGCACCTGTAATTGAATGTCTACTGTTTTACTATTCTTCCTCTCATCACAGAATCTAAAGGGATTTCTCTAGAATTCTGGAAGTCTATGTACTTTTCTTCTCTTCATTCCTTTGATACTTCAGTGAAAAATTATTTGCTGAGTGTTTAGGCATGAAAAACAGTCCCAATTTCACCAGGGAATATAGCCTGGGACTTTATATTTTCCTAGTCTGATAAGATCCTTGTTTTTTTTTTCTAAAATCCTGTAACCCTTCATCAGAAACTATCCCTTATGAGAGCTCATCCTTCTACTGTCTTGGCCTGTCTAGCACAGCCAAAGCCAGCCCCCACATCTACAGGGCTCCCATGTGTCATGAACACACTTTACATAATAATCACGCACTTTGAGGCTCTATGAATTCCCCCATTAAAAAAGCTTCTAATACAGAAGCTGCCAGAACCTGCAGGGGTAGCTTGCAAATTTAGGGATGGTGGATCCTTCTCTATTAATATCCTTGAGAGAAAGATTTGTGAAGCATCTTGGGTTCCTGGAATGTCTGATGCCCCAAAAAAGAACACTAGTAAGAGCTATAGTTTAGGAATTAAAATCATGTGACCGCTTTCCTCCTGTTGTATGCTTTTTCCTCAGCAGCTCTTTCACCCCTCTGATAGTCTTTCACCCTTTCTCTTCTGATTTCCTCTTGATTTCAGGTACCAGTTGCTGTGTGTTTGTAGAGGGAGTGGTACCCCCCAGCCCCCCAGTTGCTAGTGCCGTGTCTCCAACTTCTCCCTGACTTACCCTAAGTGTCTGTGTGATGATGACACTGAGTGGTCTGCATCTTGTCTGACACCAGTGCAGCTTGGAGGGGTGCTGGGTGCCTGGGCATGTGTGTGCGTGCATGTGTGCTTTGTCTCTCTTTGCTTGATCGAGGGGGCTGTGACTCCCCAAGATTTTAAACTGTGTATTTGTCAAAGTATCCTATTTATTGTGGGAGCTCAGTAAATATCTGTGAAGTTGAATTGTTACTAAAATAGAGCAGCAGTTGCAGGGCTCTTGGCAGGAACATATCCCAGGGACAGAACCCAAGCCATGGCCCATTTTCTCCTGGCAGTGGCAGCATGTTGATTGGTATCCCCCAGAAACCAGGAGTGAGGCTACGCTTTGAGGAATCCATAAAGGGAGAAGCCTGAGGAGAATTTAAGGCTGTCCTTGGAACGATCCCAGGTTGCTTGGGAATGGCCCCAAGGTTCGCAGCAGCAGTGCCAGAATAACCTCCTGCAAAAGCTCATGGGTTTCAGGACCCCAGTGGTTTGACACTTATTTCCCAAATGAAAGGGTTTTCTAGAGCCTTCCTGTCTTAGCTTCTAAACTTTTTAAGAAAATTAGAAGGAAGAGAATTAAGTATAAAATAGCATATGGACCTTATATTCAATAGCTTATGATAAACTAGAATGGAAAGGAATCTGAAAAAGAATTATATAGACACATATGTATAACTGAATCACTTTGCTATATGCCAGGAACTAACACAACATTATACATCAACCATACTTCCAAAAAAGGCAGAATAAAATAGCACAAAGTGGAGTTCCCTTTGTGTCTCCGTGGGTTAAGAAGCCAACACAGTGTCTGTGAAGATGTGGTTGGATCCCTGGCCTCGCTCAGTGGGTTAAGGATCCGGTGTTGCCTCAAGCTGCAGCATAGGTCGCAGATGTAGCCTGGATCTGGCATGGCTGTGGCTGTGGTGTATGCCAGCAGTTGCAGCTCCTTGTCCAGGAACTTCCATATGCTACAGGTGGGGGCCTAAAAAGAAAAATAAAATAGCACAAACGTAGTTTAAAATCCCGAATAAGTGCACATTTAATTGCTTTTGTCAGTTGCTTCTGATCATGTACATCAGCATGCGGTCCCATTAATAAGCCCCATTAACAGTGTAATAAGGGCTAACATGATTTAGTGCATCTCAAGTGCTAAGCACCTAATTGCATTTCGTATATTGCCACATTTAATCCTCACAGCCATTGGTTATGAGGTATGGATGGATGCTTTGTCTCTCCCCACGCTATACAGGTGAGACTGGGTTTTAGAGATGTTCAGTAACTTGCCCAAGGTGACATAGCCAACGTGTGGCTCATGACTGGATGCCCCAGTTCTCCCTTCTCCCTGTACGTTCATGGTAATAACCATCACGGCTGCTCCTTTCCTTTTAGGCTCAGCCTCATAATTTTCTCTGACTAAATTCCCTTATTTGTTTGTGAGATCTTTGCACTCCTCATGCCCACTCTTACCCCATCCACTTCTGTTTTCAGTTCATCATGAGATCCTTTCCAGAGAGCCAACCGACTAACTGTGTCTCTCCATTCTCCACGCTAGGGTGGACCTGACCATAACTACACCAAGGAGAAGGTCAAGATTGTAGAGGGGATCTGCCTTCTGTCCGGGGACGATGCTGAGTGGGATGACCTCAAGCAACTGCGCAGCTCCCGGGGGGGCCTTCTTCGGGATCATGTATGCATGAAGACAGACACCGTGTCCATCCAGGCCAGCTCTGGCTCCCTGGATGACACAGAGACGGAGCAGCTGTTGCAGGAAGAGCAGTCTGAGTGTGGCAGTGTGCATACCGCAGCCACTCCTGAAAGACGGGGCTCCCTGCCAGACACGGGCTGGAGACATGAATGCAAGCTCTCCTCAGAGAGCCAGGTCTGAGCACCCATGTACCCTTCCCTCCCTGCCTCTTCCTCCTCCTCTGTGGACTTCCAGTCCTCGTGCTTGCTTATACAACAGGCCCCTTTCCTATGTGCTCGTCCCACTCCTCTTCCTCCCACCTCGTAATTGCTCCTGAGCCCTCCACGGGAGCTGTTCCCACCTGAGTTCGGAACTACCTGTGCACAGGAAATCATGGCGCATCCTGAGAATTTCAACCCGGATTTTACCACGAACCTCACCTCTCACACTCCGTCCTGAGCCCCCTCGAAACCAGGCTCAGCAATGATTCCTCAGCAGTACAGAGCTCCACCTCCCCTACTCCTGGGACCCTCAGTGCCTGCCCCACAGGAGCAGATGATCCAAGACTGCACGCCCCCTGTCAGAGCTGGCCTGGCTGCTTCTCTGAGAGAACTTGACCCGGGGCTGGGGCGGAGGGAGGCGGGGTCAGGGATAAAGAGAAAGATGAAGGATAGAGGCTGAGAGAAGAAGGAGGAGTCAGCCCAGCTGGGATGGGCACCTGGGAAACCTCCGGCCTCGAGTGCATTGGTAACATGGAAAAGCTGTTAGGGGTGATTGGGCCTGGGTGTCCTGTCCGTTGCTGGCAATGGCTGTTATTCTTGCCCTAAGACTTGTTTTCTTCAGCTGCAGATACTGGTGAGATCGGGGTGTGGCTCAAGCTGTTCTTCCTCCTGCTAGAATGTCTGGAGTCTTTCCTACCTTTAGAGGACTGGGAGTCCCTACCACACGGCAGCTGGCTAATATGAATTTCCTCTGGTGCCTGCACTGGCCAGTACATTTCCTAAGTCATTGACTCTAAGTAACCGGTTGTGAGCCAGTGACTTGAGTGAGTGGGGGGCCCTCAGGGCTGGGTCTTCTGCAGTGTCTGAGAAGTGCTGCTTAGACCAAACATCGGACATTCCCTGAACTTTAATGTTCCACCACCCTCTCCCTCCTCATTCTCTGGGATTCTGAGCACCGACATGGCAAAATAACCTTGCAAAGAAGGGCCGGAAGTTTTCATAAATGGTCAGAAGAACAATCAGGTTGAGAGTTGGGGCACCCTGGGCCTAAAGGGAAGTGGCCGTGAGGCTGACCCTCCTGTGTTCTCTCTCAGGTGCTCAGGGATCTAAGTTAGTGGACAGAGAGCCCCTGTGGCTATGGATGGTGAAGTTCCTGTTACAACTCCTCGCAGCCAAGTGACTTCCTCTCTATGCCGAGTTGCCTTCTTCATGCTTATTCACACAAAAGACATGTGTGTCACACTAGTATTGAGGGAGTTGAGACTTTTCTGTCCTAAAAGTTCTACCTAGCTCTTTTTTTTGGGGGGTGCCTAATTTGATTTTTCTGACCTGGCCTTGTGGGCACCTTGGGTAAAGAGGCCTAAATAAAGATGCAAAGCTAGGGGCAAGGAGTAGAAAGGTAGAGAAAAACCACTGAGGAAGCCCTTTCAGCTCAGAGCCGATCTAGACCTCTTTCACCCAGACATCAGAAGCGACAGCGGGAGCTGGGAATGGAGGGGACAGCTTCAAGGGGACATTTCCTGATTTGAAACATCTCCTGCGGTTCTTGGTATTGAGAAATCAGCTGCCAAACATGTGAGTGAAAAGGAAAGACCAGAGCAAACTTTTCCTGGTCAGTTCTAAAGTCGCTAGAGACAGGTGCCAGGCTTATAGCCCCACTCTCAGTAGCCAGCCCCAGGTCTGGACCCTCACAGGACAGCCAGGCAGACCAGGAAGGCTCTTCCGCAGAGAGGGGCGAGTACACAGAGAGGGGCGAGTACACAGAGAGGGGCGAGTACACAGAGAGGGGAAAGAAAGGTTCTCCTTCTGGGAGGAAAGAGGGACATCTCCCACTTGACGGGCAATAAAAGAAGGAGCACTTTGGGTCCTCAAACTCGTGGTTGGGGATGGGGAGAGAGTAGCAAAGTGGCATTTTCTTGAATGGAAAGGGGGAAAGATCTTATTGCACTTGGGCTGTTCAGAATGTAGAAAGGACATATTTGAAATATCTATTTGAGCACTGATTTACTATGTAAAAAAGCAAAATCTCTCTGTCCTAAACTAATGGAAGTGATTCTCCCACGCTCATGTGTAATGGTTTTAACGTTACTCACTGGAGAGATTGGACTTGCTGGAGTTATTTAACCACTATGTTCAGTATTTTAGGACTTTATGATAATTTAATATAAATTTAGCTTTTCTTAATCACCTGGCCTGGCTTGGAGTCATGACTAATAACGGCACCTGTTCTGTCTGGCAGACCCATGCTGTGGAAGACCTGCTTACGGACTTCACCTCTGAGTCCTTTGGGGATGTGGGGAGAATGAAGAGCAATAAAAGGTGGGAGGTTCCTGGCTGGAGGTACAGCTCATCATTAGAAGATAGGTCAAGACCAGAGTTCATAGGCTTCTGAAATATTTAATTCCTCTAGAGGAGGGTGGCAGATAGGGTTCATCTTGAGTGCCAACTCTGATTGGTTGGTAGTGACTGCCTGAGGTCCTGTCAGACTCAGTGCGAAAAGTGGCAAGATGGTTAGTGACATCTCCTTTGGGTACCAGAAGGAAGTATACCATGTATCTTCCTTTTCTGTTTTAGGACTTTGAGGACTTCAGTGTCACAGAACTTGACTTGGCCTTGCAGTGATGGTCACTGGCAAGACCCATGTAGTAAGAAAAGTTCAGGGTGGGGACAAGGTGGGCTAATTTGAGACCCAGATCTGCTACTAGCTCTGTTTGATCTCAGTCATATTTCTTTTCTTTTCTTTTCTTTTTTGGTATTTTTAGGGCCATGCCCGCAGCATATGGAGGTTCCCAGGGTAGGGGTTGAATCAGAGCCATAGACGCCAGCCTACACCACAGCCACAGCAATGCTGGATCTGAGCTGTGTCTGCAGCCTACACCCACAGCTCATGGCAATGCCAGGTCCTTAACCCACCGAGCAAGGCCAAGGATCCTTGTCCTCATGGATGCTAGTCGGGTTCCTTAACCACTGAGCCACAACGGGAACCCCTGATCTTAGTCATGTTTCATGGTTTACTCTGAGAATGGGTCAAGTGAACACTAAGATTCCTTTATTTTTTAAAAAGCTGGGAGTTCCTGGCATGGCACAGTGGAAGCAAATCTGACTAGTATCCATGAGGATGTGCTTTCGATCCCTGGTCTCGCTCAGTGGGTCAGCAATCCAGCATTGCCATGAGCTGTGGTGTAGTTCACAGATGTGGCTCAGATCCCGAGTTGCTGTGGCTGTGGTGTAGGCCGGCAGCTGTAGCTCCCTTTCGACCCCTAGCCTGGAGACCTCTGTGTAACGTGGGTGCAGCCCTACAAAGAAAAAAAAAAGTTGATTTTCTAAACCACAAAATATATATAGAATGATGCTCCCATTCATTCATTCATCTGCTAGGGACTGGGCACCGCCCAAGCAGGACCAAGAGAGACAGTGTCACAGAGCTTAGAGGCTGTCAACAGCCACCCACCAAAAAAGAAAGAGAAAGCAAAAAAGACTGAATCCTCTTACATGTAAGACAAGGAATCTGAGTATAAACTATAGTGTATCATTCTTCTAACTTTGCTGAGGGATAGCTGTGCTAGAAAAAAAAAACATTGGAAAAGCTCAAGGAAACCATCATCATCTTCACCATTCTTTTTTGAAAAAAAAAAGCAAAAAACAACAACAACAAAAAAAAAACAGAAAAAAGGAGGATGTGTGAAGCAATGAAATCCAGCCTAAAGCACAAGCCTATATATCTGTAGGAAGTACCACTTTCCAGAGCCTCAGAATTATAGGTAGTCCATGAATAGTTGACCACTAGAGCTGGGAACTTGAGAAGAACTTTCCAAATGGGATGGGGGAAAAAAAAGAATACATTGAACACACCATTTACTTGGAAAACTGGAAGCATTTCTGGGAGAAAAAAATTTGGTGAATGCATTTTGCTAACCTGTGACTCCTGTCACTTCAGCAGAGATAGGGAAGGAGGATGGGGCCAGCCTGATAGCCCAGGTCTTGAAAAGAATTTGAACCAGTGGCAAATGAGAATTTAGTAACAGCGTCAAGGACTAGCATCCTCTTTTCAGGTTATGCCTTCTCTTAGTTTCCTGAACAGTAAAATGAAAAGTTTGAACCAGATGATTGCTAAGGTCATTTCTGGCCTGAGACTTGTATTTATGTTCCTTCCAGAAAATCTAGGGATGAAACAAGAAGAGTTGAGAATTTCTTGCCTGGTTTTCTAGATATAAAATCTAGGAGTTCCCATTGTGGCTCAGCGGCAACGAATCCAACTAGGAACCATGAGGTTGTGAGTTTGATCCCTGGCCAAGCTCAGTGGGTTAAGCATCCGGCGTTGCCATGAACTGTGGTGTAGATCACAGATGCAGCTTGGATCTGGCGTTGCTGAGGCTGTGGTGTAGGTTGGCAGCCACAGCTCTGATTGGACCCCTAGCCTGGGAACCTCCATATGCCAAGAGTGTAGTCCTATAAAGCAAAAAACAAACTAAAAAACAGTCACTGCCCTTCTTTCTATATTATATGAACAAACTGTGGACCCTAAGATGAAAAGATCTCTGTAGCACATAGAGAAGCCCCCATGGCATGAATTAAAGCTTTCACCCAACCTAGGCCTAAAGAAAAGAGTCAGTGCTGCATGGGAACCTAGAAAAATTATCTATAAGAACTGAGGGTACACGAGGTTTTAAATGTAATGCACTGACATTCAAGGGCATCTTCAGTCATTTCCACTAATGGATATAATGATAGAAGAAATGTCGAGCCCCTTTTTGTGGCTAAGAAACTTTCTGTGACTTTCCTTCATGTTTGAAGATGACTCAACCGATCCAGTTAATAGGATGTGCATTTGGGGATGTTTCAGGCAGCCTTTGTTTTTTGTTGTTGTTTTGTTTTTGTTTTTTTGCTTGTTAGGGCCGCACCTGCAGCATATGGAGGTTGCCAGGCTAGGGGTCCAATCGGAGCTACAGCTGCCGGCCTTCGCCACAGCCACAGCCACATAAGATCCGAGCCACGTCTGCGACCTACACCACAGCTCACGGTGACGACAGATCCTTAACCCACTGAGCGAGGCCAGGGATCAAACATGCAACCTCATGGTTCCTGGTCAGATTCGTTTCCGCTGCACCGCGATGGGAACTCCCAGGCAGCCTTTGTTTAGAAACATTCCCTTACTTGCCCATTTATTTTCTCTCCAGATCATTCTCCAGTTGACAGAGGCTAAGCAGAGGTTGGCATGGGGAAACAGAGATTTTATTTCCAGTCAAGGCTCCACTCACAACTTTGGACTCCTTGACCTGATGTTAAAACAGATCCAGACAGCCTAATTAAGGGTCTGAGTTTAAACCCCAGGCTGAAGTTAGCCCCAGGATATACAATCTGCTGATTTCATTTTGTAAGACACCAAGAGCCAAGAACTCTCACTTATCTGCATCTCTCAGTGGCTTTTCCTCCAGCCCCTAATAGCCTGTTGACAGTCTGCCCACAAGGTCCCCATCTTCCCTTCCACCTACTTCCTCTTTGGCAGGACTGATGCTTCTGTGGTCTAAGTTCCCTTTTTTTTTCCCCCTAGGGCTGCACTCATAGCACATGGAAGTTTCAGGCTAGGGGTTGAGTCAGAGCTGCAGCTGCCAGCCTATGCCACAGCAATAGCAATGCAGGATCCAAGCCACGCCTGCGACCTACACCACAGCTCATGGCAATGCCCCATCCTTAACCTACTGAGCAAGGCCAGGGATTGAATGCACATCCTCATGGATAGTAGTCAGGTTCTTTACCCCTGAGCCACGATGGAATTCCTGTGGTCTACGTTCTTGCACACCCTCCATTTTGGGGCCTACGGGAAAATGGACTATGAGAAAAGAGAGGAAAAAAAGCTATCAATTCCTTCATTTAACCAGCACCTATTAAGTGCAACTAAGTGCCAGATGGAATAGGCTTTGCAGTCTTGGAGGCGAGTCAAGACATTAAAACCCTAGCCCTTGAGATCTGTGTTAATGTCACCACTACCTCCAGGGAATAATGCAGGGGGTGCCCGGACTGAAAATCAAATTTAATCATTGAAGCTGCTCCTTTTAGGCTGGAACTGTGGATCCATGTCCCGTAGTAGGGATGTTTCAAACCGAAATGTAGCTTGTGATTTGGATGATGGAATGAGCACTGCCCCAACTCTAGAAGACTTTACAGAGATGCCCAGCACAGTTACTCAGCAGCCACAATGTCTGGCATTTCTTTCCTGCTTCACTTAGATATCTAACGCGCACAAGTGTTTCACTGTCCTATTATTAACTTCCTTAGGTAGAGCTGTTGAGAAGCCCCAGAAATAAAGTAGGTACGCATGGCTCTAATAAATATATAGGTAAATGCCATTTGATGATAACCTTGGACTGGCCAAACATTTATTGAACATCTACTATGGGCAAGGCACTCTATTAGATTTCTTCAAAGCTCTACAGAGTCTGCCACTCCCCTCCCTCTGTTATCAGATCTCAGCTCCTACCACGCTCTTACTGCCGACTACTCTGCTCCAGTTCTACTGGTCTCCTCCCTGTTTCTCAGACCAGCCAGATATGCTTCCAACTTAGGGTCTCTGCATAGCTGTTCCCTCTGGCTGGCACATTTTTCCTCTAGATATATTCACAGTGCACTGCTTTGCCTTCTTCAAATCTTTGCTCAAATGTCATCTCAAACACACTCTGGCCACCTTTATAAAATTACAGTCCTTCCGACTCTACATCTCAATCCCTTTTACCCTGTTTTAGTGTTTTCTATTTTCCCATTGCACATTTTGTCTAACATACTGTATGATTTTTTACTTGTTGATAATCTGTTTCCTCAGTGTAATGTAAATACCATGAGAGAAGAGCTTTTTTTTTTTTTTTTGGTCTGTTTTGTTCACTGATAATTCCAAATGCCTAGAACAGTCCCTGCACATACTAGATTCTCAATAAATATTTGTTGAATGAATGAATAAATTAATAGACCCAGACATCTAATGCCCACCTGTAGTGAAGCTACACTTAAACCGTGTAAGACAAAAAGGGATTTTCCCATCTTGTTATAACTCTCAAGGACCTGGACTCCACACATCCTTTATCGACAAAATTCCAGGTTACCATAACTCTCTCCTTAAATGTAATCTTCAGTTTATTTCTGGTAATATTTAAATAAAGTAAACACGCCAATGATCAATGACCGAAGAAGACTATTTCTACGTATTTCTAATCTGTTTCTCAAAGGTTATTGTGACTTTTTTGCTCTGATTGGCTCCCCTCTCCTACCCTTACCTTTGGACCTGTCCTCATATCTCTCTCTCTCTCTCTCTCTCTCTCTCTCTCTCTCTCTCTCGCTCTCTTTTTTTTCTTTTCATTCATTCCACTCTTCCACTCTGAGGTCTCATCCACAATTTGATCTTTTCACTCTACGGATATGATTCCCAAATCTTAATCACTTGAGTCCTAATTTCTTCTCACAGCTTTCATCCTGTATTTCCTAGAACTACTTACATGATTCCATTTGAATGTCTCACTGGCATGTAAAAGTAAACAGGTCTGGAACTAAACACCTTGTGCTTTCTTTGAGACTGGCTTCTCCTGACTTTCTACTTACATTTGGGCAATCACTGCCTCCCAATCCTTAGGCTAAGATCATGGCACTCTTTGACTCATCTCCCTATATGAGCCCCACCCTCACCTTTCTACCTAATCTAGTCAGTTGCCAAATCCTTCACTATTTCTTGAATCTTTTCTCATCATTTCTACTGCTATTATCTCATTTCAGACTCCTAACTGGGCTCTCAGCTCTAACCAATTTTTAGAATTAGACAATCAAGCTAATTAGTTTTCCTAAAGTGCAATTCTGATTTTGTTACTCCCTTGCTCAGAAACCAGTAGTTCCCCATTGCCTACTTAAAGTACAAATTCCTTACCTAACCATTCAAGACACCCCCCAAAATTGTTCCTAACTTTCTCTGTCAATCGTGTGTCCCACTACTTCCCAACATGAACCTTGTTCTAAAATCAAACCCACATGTTCAGCTCCCAATTTACGATAGTTTGTCTCTCTGCCTTTGCCTGTACTTTTCCCACTACTACATGTTCTCCCTGCTCCTTCTATTAAAAATTTTTTTCTTTTAACATGTCAGTGGTAAAAAAAATTCATTTTCCTTCTAGTGAATCCCACCCCTCTTAAGTCTTTTGAAATTCTGGTAATGTTCTATTTTCTTTTCTTTGTCTTTTTTTTTTTTTTTTGGTCTTTTTTAGGGCTGCACCTGCAGCATTGGAGGTTCCCAGGCTAGGGACTGAATCAGAGCTGTAGCTGCCAGCCACAGCCACAGCCACAGCAAGGAGGGATCCAAGCAGTGTCTGCTACCTGCACCACAGCTCATGGCAACGCTGGATCCTTAACCCACTGAGCAAGGCCTGGATCGAACTGTGTCCTCATGAATAATAGTTGGGTTTGTTACCGCTGAACCACAATAGGAACTCCTGTGTTCTAACCATTTTCAGGCATGCACACAAATACACATATATTAGCCATATATAATAAAGTCATTCTATATATGTATGCTTCTCTACAACTTGCCATTTTCAATTAAATAAAATGTGTGCATTTTTCTAACCGCACATATAGATTAACCACATTCTTTTTAATAGTTGCACAGTATCCTATTGAATGAATATACCATAATTTATGTAATAAATTCCATATAGATGAACATGTAATTTCCAGTTTTTTATTTGTTTTCAGTGCTGCAGTGATTTTTTTTCTTTGCATACATACATAGATCTCTAGGACAAATTCCTATCAGTGGCATTACTTGGTCAGAGATTATGTATATTCTACATTTTAATAACTGCTAAACTGTCCTCCTAAAAGTTTGTACCAATTATACTTCTTTAAAAAAGTGAGTTTGAGTGTCTATTTCTCTGCCCTTTGGCCAACAAACGGGCTAAAGTTTTTCACCTTTGCCAATTTGACAGGTTTAAAAAACAATTGTTTTATTACTGTCACCCATGTCCTCTCCATTTCTTAGCCTCTTGGTAATCGACATATGCTTTAAATCCCAGATTAAAAATCTATCCCCTTCACGGATCCTCCCCCATCTAATTTCTCCCTTCAGATAAACATCCATGGCTTTTCTTTTATATTGTTTTCATATTGCTTTGAATTTTAGTTACTAGTCTGTATGTTTTATTCCTCTGATCGCTGTAGTTTGCAAATTGCTTGGAGGTTAAAAGAAGCTTGATCATAGAAACATTGAATGTAGAGCCAAACAAGAATTTGAGACCATATTAACCAAGCTTCTCATTTATTTTCTTTTTTAATGGTCGAACCGATGGCATATGTAAGTTCCCCAGACAAGGGATCGAATCCCAGCCACAGCTGGGACCTACACCACAGCTGCTGGAACATGGGATCCACAGCGGGAACTTCAAGCTTCTCATTTTTTATGAATAACAGGAGTATTAAGCTTTTGCAGAACACATTACTGTTCAAAGGCCCCTCCTAGACATTCAATTAGTTATATTAAATCTTCACATTAAGGACTTCCTGACCTGGCGCAGCGGAAACGATTCAACTAGGAACCATGAGGTTGCGGGTTCCATCCGTGGCCTCACTCAGTGGGTTAAGGATCTGGCGTTGCCCTGAGTTATGGTGTATGTAGGTCGCAGATGCGGCTCGGATCTGGCGTTGCTGTGGCTGTGGCGTAGGCCAGCAGCATCAGCTCCGATTAGACCCCCTAGCCTAGGAACCTCCATATGCCGTGGGTGTGGCCCTAAAAAGACAAAAAAAAAAAAAAAAAAAAAAAAAGGAAAGAAAAAAATCCTCACATTAAGGTTATAACGGAGTCATCATTATCCCCCTCATCATTATCCCCCTTTACAGGTGAGGAAACTAAACTCCAGATGATATACTGAGACAAGTGGTTTACTCAGAGCAAGTCCAACACCAGAATCCAGCCAGTTCCGGCTCCATTCATCCTCTTTCCATTAAATCCTAGCTCTCTAGTTTTCCTAACACACTTAACTGCAAATCAATATTTGGTGAAGGAAATGAGTCAAAAAAAAAAAATGTGCCAGGTGTTGCCAGCAGTTTAAATATCCGTAGTTAAATAAAGCAAAATGCTGACGGCCAGAGATGCACAGCTCTATATACACCCATCATCCCTTCCCGGGTCGTCTGCAGCTTTGCCTTCAGCTACCCTCTGCCCTACCTGATAGTGTAGCTCCCAGTCCCAAGGGAAGCACGCCTGCGCTGCCCCTTTAAGGCTGCGGGCGGCGCGTGCCCACAGTTCTTTCAAATGGACCAATAGAAGTGTGATGGGCGGTTCGCGAGGAACCAATAAACAACGAGGACACTGCGGGGTGTGCGGCGGCCCAAGCGGTTTCAAACGGCTTAGAGCAGCCCCTCGGTTCTGACCCGGAGGAGGTGAGTGCACTGTGGGCCGGACCCACCCACCTAGGCCCTCGGGTTCTGGAGTCGAGCGCGCGGCGAGGCCCTGAGCCCCAGGCAGGGGGCCTTCGCCGACACGCGCTTCACTCGCCCCAGAACCCGGCGGATCTGAGGCAGCAAGGCGGGGCGGAGGCCGGGGGACTGAGGCGGCTGGGAGGGCGGGGGGCGTGGGCGCTGGTGTGCGACGGAGGCTGGGGCTGGGATCTGGGTGACCAGAGCGCGCTGCGGCGGGGTGCGGGCGGCAGCGCCCGGGCGACGCGGGCGGCGCAGGGCCGCTCCTGGAGGCTCAGGGTTTTCGGGAACCGAAGGGGGTGGGGGGACCGCTGCGAGCTGGCCCTGCTACGGCGCCCCTCGCGTAATTGTCAAATGAATGAATGAGTGAGTAAGAGCCTCTGAGGGCTGTGGTGGATGTGAAGGGCCTGGTTGCCTTAGAACGTGACAAGGACAGTGGGACCGGGGCCTGCGCGCACCTGTGTTCCTGCCCTCACACCTGTGTCCCCACCGGCTTGGTGCGATTTTAACGATTCGGATCATACCGCTCCGCCCTTCCGCCTGGCTTTCTCTCTCAAAGGATGTCAGTAGAGTTCAGGTATCTTTCCAGCTCTGAAGATTTGGGGGACCAATACAATAGCCAGCAGTGTAGGTTAAGCAGGCCTTGCTACTTTGAAGGTGGGGGCTCGGTAAATCTAGATTCTTTTTAGCCCTTTCCTCTCTGGCTGTTGCGATAGCTACCCTACAATCGTGGTAACCGTCAGGCCGGATTTAAATGCATTCTTTTTGTTTCTGGGATAGAAAATGATGAAAGTTATGTTGCCAAAGTGGCTACTGTGTATTAGAAAATACATTCGTGTTGATGAATCTTAACAATGAGTTTTTCATTCAGCATCAATAGAGGATGAAGAGGTTTTTGCTGAACTTGCCCCAAATTTATTCATGGCTCCAATTTAACTCATGGGAATTAAGGCTTCAAATCTTGGCCCAGAAATGCTCCCTGTCTTATTTTATGCATAATTATAGTAATTGAAAACTCATTTTTAGAGAGGTGAACTCCTCCTTTCTCCATTTTCATCACGCTGAAAAGTCCTTCTTTGACCTAAAGGGCTGATAAATTAAGCTAACAATCTTTTGAAACTTTTAAGAAATTGTAAAAGATTTGGACTTCTCTTAAGTGACTGGTTAAACTGTGCTGTTGTTTTTATAAAGTAACATAGAGAAAGGTGAAGTCAATTTATTTTGCCAGCAGAAATTAAACCTATTGGTAATCTCATGAGAAAAAATTCTACACAAGTTTTTAAAGTTTCTTCACTCAGCAAAGTTCTATCATAACAATTAATATACTTTATAATTTTTTTGCTTTAATATACTTTATAATTTATTGCTTTAAAATTTTTGCTTGTCAAGTTTGAATTATGAAGAGTATTATAGCTTTCTACAACTGATAGCTTAGTTTTAGCAGCAATAAATATGAGTACCTTAATATTATGAGCACTATCTTAGGTTTTGGTGAGGTGATTAAAAATAAAAAAGGATAAACATCTTTAACAATGCTTTAGGTTATTGTTAAAAAATCTTGATGGGGAATGGAAACTTTTCTTTGTATTGGAGTAAAGCCAGGCTCTTTGGTGCTCCTTTGACTTAATGGAATCTCATTCATTCATTCAATAAATATTGAGATTGATGCCTACTGTGTGTTAGGCTTTGTTCTAGATTCTGGGAATACACTGGTGAACCAGAAAAAGACAAAGCCCCTGACCTAAGGGAGTTTGACAATTTTATCTCTCAAACAATTTGCTGTAGCAAATTGTAGTTTCTATAATCCCTCTGGCCTAGTTCTAGTCCTTGAACAAAATAAATGCTCAAATACTTTTACCAGCAGTAGTTAACATTAATTGAATATTCCATGGCAATATTCCATATGCCATGTTTTGTTTTTTAATTCACACAACTTTTTACAGATGAGGAAGCTGGGTCTTAAAAGGTTATGCAACTTGCTCAAAATCATATAACTGATAGAACCTCAGTTTGAACCCAAGTTTGTCTTCAGGGCCTTTGCTCTTAACCTCTGGTTGTACTATATGAAGTAATGAAATCTGTTAGGGAAAATTCAGGATCATTTTCTGGGTAAAATCTCTCTCTCTAATACTTCTATCAGAGACATAATGAACTATGAACCATAGGCACAGTGGTTTCTAGAGGGAAGGTGGAGCAGTTCAAAAAACAGTATTTACCATGTGGGAGATGGACAGTTTTGACAGTGTGAGGGGGGGACTAAGTGTGGGGATAAACTTAAGATCTGGATCTAATTATGATTGATGGATTCCTGGTGATCAGTGTTGGAGAGGTTTTAGATTTTTTTTTTCAATTTCAGTTTTTAATTTTAATTGATTTTAAATGCATATTCTTATCTATAGAGTTCAGAATGTGTTACCATCTTACTTCTCTGAGGGCAGTTGCCTTGTCTCCTTGATATCTGTCAAATATATTAAGCTTGTTCTTTTTGGCCTTTTTTCATTCTGCCGGGAACTTCTATCTGCTCTACCCCTAGCTCAAGCCTGTGTTTCTATATAGGCTTCACTCAGGTCCCAACTCAAAGGTCATCATTTCTTTAAAGAGGCATTTTCTAAGTTCCAACTGAGGTAGCCCTCTCGGTCACATTTACCTCACTTTCTTTCTTTCTTTTTCTAACTTCATAGCAGTTATTGCTATATGATAGGCCATTTATTGTTTGCTTGTGTATTATCTGATTTCCTCACAGAAATGAAAGCAGAACACAGATATCCCCCCACCCGCAGTCTGTGAGGTGACCTTAGTGCCTCAAACAGTGCTTGGGACAAAGAAGGTGGTCAAAAAATGTTTGTGGAACAAAGTTAGCCAAAACTGGAGTAGTCTTCTCTATGTATTAAAGTGATAGAGACAGTATATAACTAATCAGTTGGCTGTATTTCTGTGTCTTTGGATGTGAGCAGTATCTTAGCAGACTAAAATGGAAAGTCTTCAACTAAGAATCATGGAAAAACAGTTTTATGTTTATGTTGACTGGGAGAGAAGATACATCTGGCTTCCCCATTCCACATTTTTCCCCCCAATTTTTAAAAGCTTTCAAGTCTATAGAATTTTTTAGGCGTACTGGTCAAGTATATAGTAGAATGTCCCTCAGTTGGAATTTATCTGGGAGTTCCTGTCATGGCTCAGCGGCAACAAATCCGACTAGGAACCATGAGGTTTCAGGTTCAATCCCTGGCTTCTCTCAGTGGGTTAAGATTCCGGTGTGGCTGTGGCTGTGGCGTAGGCCGGCAGCTGTAGCTCCAATTAGACCCCTAGCCTGGGAACCTCCATATGCCATGGGTGCAGCCCTAAAAAGAAAAAAAGAAAAAAAAATATATATATGTTTTTCTCATGATTGGACTAGGGTGATGAGTTTTGGGGAGGAAGATCACAGAGAGAATGCCATTTTCATCAGATCATATTAAGTGTATTATCAACTTGATTTATCACTGCTGATACTGTCTTTGGTCACCTGGCTGAAATAGTGTTTGTCAGATTTCTACACTGAAGTTATTCTTCTCCCCTTTCCAAACTGTCTTTTTTGGAAGGAAGTAATTAGGTGCAGCCCGCTTATGGAGTGAGGAGTTGTGTTCCCTGCCCTTGGGGTGGAATATCTACATAATTTAATTAGTCAAGTATTTTTATCAGTATGAACTGAAGGATATTTTAATACTTTGAATTATATTCCAATACTTCTTTATTTTGTTGCTCAGATTGTTCCAGCTTTATCCATTGGAGAGTTCTTTCACTTGGCTCCTGTGCCCCTTTAACACTCCCACATCTCAGTGGGACTGTGTGTGAGGATGTGTGTGTGGTTTTTATTTATTTACTTTTGAGCATTCTCTACTTTCTGGTACTATAAGATACTCTAGGCCCATCTTGTGTATTTCTTGTCACAGTGCTAGATTTAGCATTTTTCCAAGAAGCCCTGGTCCCATTTATTGGAGAATAGTAATAAAAACCAAGATCTGAGTACAAGTGTTCTTATTGCTACTAGGGTGTCATTGTTTTAGGCCCTGTGAACTAACAGAGTAAAGAAATGTTTGTGGTGTGATGTATGTAGGCATATCTATAAATATTTCTACCTGTAGCCATCTGTGTCTATATTAAGTTAAACATGAGTTCTTACTGATAATCTCCAAGTCTAATCTTTTACCATATAGATCATTTAGTCTCCCCCTTGTTGATCTCTTGGTCTGAATTTCCTTCCTTTCTTCCTTTTTTTTTTTTTTTTTTTTTGGCTTTTTAGGGCCACACCTGCAGCATATGGAGGTTGCTAGGCTAGGAGTCAAATGAGAGCTGTAGCTGCTGGCCTACGCCAGAGCCACAGAAACAGCAACGCCAGATCCGAGCCACATCTCTGACCTACACCATAGGTTATGGCAACGCCAGATCCTTAACCCACTGAGCGAGGCCA
>PVHT021183666.1:5055763-5222400 GCA_004024745.2 Catagonus wagneri
TGGCCTGCGCCGCAGCCACAGCAACGCAGGATCCAAGCCGCGTCTGCAACCTACACCACAGCTCACGGCAACGCCGGATCGTTAACCCACTGAGCAAGGGCAGGGATCGAACCCGCAACCTCATGGTTCCTAGTCGGATTCGTTAACCACTGCGCCACGATGGGAACTCCTATAGTTATTTTTATATGTTTGCATGTGTTTATATTAAGCTAAACATGAATTAATATGGTTCTCGCCAACTTTCAGAGGAAATTTATAGCCCCAACAAACGTCATCTTTGTGATAATATGCTTTTTACTGAGATCTGACCCCGTCATACCTTTTTTTTCCTTTTTTTTCCGACTATCAGCATGTGGAGTTCCTGGGCCAGGAATCTGATCCAAGCCACAGTTGTGACCTACCACCACAGCTGTGGCAATGTCAATCCTTTAACCCATTGTGCGGGTCCAGGGGTCAAACCTGTGGCCCAAGGCTGCAGAGACACCACCAATCCCATTGTGCCATAGTGGGAACTCACGCCATAACTCTTTTTAAGTGCCCCCAAAAACATTGTTTTCCCTTACTTTGTAACAGTAGGTGTTTATTCCTGGCACATGATCTTTGTTCAGAGATGCATTTGAAGTATAAATTCTGACTCAGTTGGAATGATCAGACATTTTTGGCATAGATAGGATGTCAGATAAGCCTTGGGGACCTCGTGTCTTCAAACATGAGTCTTATTATTTTATTAAGAGGTTAGAAATCTAATTCTTCAGTATCTTGATTGTATTTCTTAGAGGTTATTAAAGTGATTTTTAGATCCCTTCTGTAAAGATTAGAAAAAAGTTGAGTAGTCTCAAGTATTTCCAGATATGAAGTTATTTGTTTAATGCCAGTGTCTTTCCTTTTTTCAATCATAAGACTTTAAGTAGTGTTTTATCTGAAAGTTAACTACTGGGAAATAAATGAAAAAAAGTCTTTTCTGCAGCCTGGGTTTTGTTGACTTCCTTCAAGTTGATCCTACTCCCTCTTTATACACAGTTTCACCCCTGCTTCTTTAAGTCAAGAGCTAAAATTAGGCAGCACTGCTACAAGCTAACTAGAAATGTTAGCTTCCTCAAATGTTGAGGAAGGAAAGCTAGAAAACATAAAACATTAAAACAAAAAAAAGTCATATTGGAACTATTTGTTTTTGATGCAAGAGTCCCTCACATCTTGTGACAGTACATCTTGAGGGTATTGCTACATTGATTGCTCAAATGGATTATACTGAACGGTTTAAATGATTATCAGTATACTTTTTTTAAGAAGACTGGAAGGTTTATGTATTTTCTTAGATTTTACATGGGAAAAAATTTACATAAAATAATTGTTTCAGGGTTAAACCCACACTTTTCTTTTGGTCTTTGTGTCTGTGTGTGTGTCTTTTTAGGGGCGCACCTGTGGCATATGGAAGTTCCCAGGCTAGGGGTTAAATCAGAGCTGCAGCTGCCGGCCTACACCACAGCCACTGCAATGCTAGAATCAGGGCTGCATCTGCGACCTACACAATAGCTCATGGCAACACCAGATTCTTAACCCACTGAGCGAGGCCAGGGATCGGACCCATGTCCTCATGGATACTAGTCAGGTTCGTTACCACTGAACCACAAGGGGAACTCCAAAAATCGTGTTTTTAAAATCTGTTGCTGAACAATTTTTCACTTTGATAAAGCATTTACTTCAGAACTCTGTTAAATATATCATGTTTTCCTGACATATTTGAACTACACATTCAACATACACAATTTTATTTATAAACTCAAAGAATACATTTATTGTATATTTAATAATTCTAGGAGTTCCCGTCGTGGCTCAGAGGAAACGAATCTGACTAGCATGCATGAGGACTCAGGTTTGATCCCTGGCCTTGCTCAGTGGGTTGAGGATCAGGCATTGCCGTGACCGGTAGCGTAGGTTGCACATGCAGCACAGATCTGGCCTCGCTGTGGCTGTGGTATAGGCCAGTGGCTACAGCTCTGATTCGACCCCTAGCCTGGGAACCTCCATATGCCGTGGGTGTGGCCCTGAAAGGCAAAAAAAAAAAACTATGATTTGATGAAATTTTGCCATTTTAGCAATATTGTAGAGGACAAAGAACTCTGCCGGATGCTGGGGTAATAAGATTCAGTTCTTTCTTTCAAAGAGATATGCTGTCCCAAAAATGTTAAGGGGGAAAAGTAAGGCTTTATTTATGGGCTGAGTATAAACAGGACCAGCTTCAAGGTGCCAGGCTGAAATTTTTAAAAATTTTAGAGCTTTAAAAAACAATACGATAAAAATATTGAAGCTTGTTGTTTAAAAAAAAAAAAAAAGACGTGACTAGATATTAAAGTGAAAAGTAAAAATTCTTTAGCCAGTCTCATAGACAGTCTTCTAAAAGTAGTCAGAGTGAACAATTTTCTGTGGATCCATCTAGAAAAGTTTTATGTGCCTTTAAACATGTACAATGTTGTATTAGTTTTCTATGACTGCTGAAACATATTACCATAAATTTGGTGGCTTAAAACAACCGTAATTTATTCTCTCACAAAGTCCACATTTAGGGTGAGTCTTAGAGAAGGCTACAGGCCCTGGGGAGAACTCCTCGCTTGCCTCTAGCTTCTCTACAGGCCCTGGGGAGAACTCCTCCCTTGCCTCTAGCTTCTGGTGGCTATTGGCATTCCTTGGCTTGTGTCTCACTCACTACTCCAGCCTTTTCTCGTCTTGCTCTTCTCTGTCTGCACATCTCCTTCTCCTCTGTGTGTGTCAAATTTCCCTCTGTCTCCCTCTTCTAGGGCTACATGTGGTTGCGTTCAGGGCTCACTCAGATAATCCAGGATGATCTCCCCATCTCAAGACACTTAATTTAATCACACCTGGGAAGACCTCTTTTCCAAATAAAGCAGCATTTAATAGGTTTCAGGGATTATAACCCATTATCTTTGAGGGTCATTAACAGCCTACCACCAGTGTGTATTTCCCTCTTATTTTTACTAAACACAACAAAAGGAATCAGACTTCATATACTATCTTCTGCATTTCTTTTTTTTTAACTTTTATTTGTATTTATTTTGCAGAATTTATCCCTGGGCCATAAGTTTTTGTTTCTTCAGTTTCTTCTGGGATGTCTTTTTCTTCTGTGCAACCTCCTCTTTTGGCTTAGGAGTAGTCTGCTGATTTTCAGTAAGAGTCACCTCAATGTAGCAGTAAGGGTTGATCTGACCATGAGTTCTGTAAGTCCTGTGCCGCATCTTGGAGGCTTTGTTCACCTGGATGTGCTCAGTAACCAGAGAATCTACATCTAAAGCCTTAAATTCAGTGTTACTCTCTGCATTTTTGAGTATGTGCTATAAAAATTCAGCACTCTATTTGGGCTACTGGCCCTGTGTCCAGCCCCACTGTTTGGTCTGGGCACACCTACCAACTCCACCATTGTAACGACAGAATGGCACTCATTGCTTGTATAAAGTGTCATCCTTCAGATACTTGGTGGCATTTTGAATATTCATACCCTTAATGGCCTGGGCAGTTTCATGAGTACTCTTAAAGTGAACATGATGATTTGAACCTCTTGATTTTCATGGTTTTGTGGGGTTTTCTGAGTCAAGTGAATATTGAGCCATTTTTAAGGTCACTTCAGTCCACTTACAGAAGCCACATTTCTTTTTAAAACTTAATAGTAGATTTCTTCCACATCAGTATTTAAATATTTTCTTTAGTATTCCTATTCCCCCCCACGCCCCCCATTTACTACCTGCAGAGCATTTTGAATCGAGGAATGTCTCACTTTTTGTTTTTTTGTTTTGATTTTTAGGCCCTTACCCAGGACATATGGAAGTTCCCAGGCTAGAGGTCAGCCTACGCCACAATCACGGCAAAGCCAGATCCAAGCCATGTCTGCGACCTGTCCCACAGCTTGGCAACGCCAGATCCTTAACCCAGTGAGCAAGGCCAGGGATCGAACCCACATCTTCGTGGATACCAGTTGGGTTCGTTACCGCTGAGCCACAACAGGAAGTCCTGTTTCTCACTTTTTTTTTTAATTGTAGTTTTTTTTTAATTATATAACGTAAAAATTACCATCTTAAACATTTTAAATTAAGTACATTCACATTGCTGTGAAACACATCTCTAAAACTTTTTCATTTGGAAATCTGAAACTCTGTATCCTTTAAACAACTCTCCTTTTTCCTCCTTCTCCCAGCCCTTGATAACTCCCATTCTACTTTCTGTTACTATGAATTTTACTAGTTTAGATACTTTATAAGTGGAATCAGACAGTATTTATCTTTTTTTAGTGGCTTGCTTCATTTACCATAATATTTTCAAAGTTCATCCTTATTGTGTCATGTGACATGATTTCTTTCCTTTCTAAGGTTAATATTCCATTGTATCTTTTTACCACATTTTATTTTTCCATTCATTCCTAAGTGGACCATTTGCGTTTCCTCTACCTCTTCGCTATTTTAAATAGTGCTGCTTTGAACATGGGTATACAATTCCATTTGTGACCCAGATTTCAATTCTTTTGGAAATATACACAGACACACATACATACACTCAGAAGTGGAATTGCTGGATCATATGGTAATATGGTATTTATACTTTTTTGAGCAATCTCCATACAGTTATACCATTTTACAATCCTATTAACAGCACAAGCGTTCCAATTTCTCTCCATTTTTAGTATTTGTTATTTTCTGTTTAAAATTTTTTTTGTTAGTTTTTTTTTTTTTTTTTTTGTCTTTTTGCCTTTATCTAGAGCCGCACCCGCGGCATATGGAGGTTCCCAGGCTAGGGGTCTAACAGGAGCTGTAACCGCCAGCCTTCACCACAGCAACGCGGGATCCGAGCCGCGTCTGCAACCTACACCACAGCTCACGGCAACGCCGGATTCTTAACCCACTGAGCAAGGCCAGGGATCGAACCCGCAACCTCACCGTTCTTAGTCGGATTCGTTAACCACCGAGCTACTAAGGGAACTCCTTTTGTTAGTTTTTTTAACAGTAACCATTCTGATGGATGTGAGGTGGTAGCTCATTGTGGTTTTGACTTGTGTTTCTCTGATGATTAGTGATGTTGAGCATCTTTTCATATGTCTGTTGGCCATTTGTATATCACCTTTGTAGAAATGTCTATTCAAGTCCTTTGCCCATTTTTAACTGGATTTTTAGGGAGGTTTTGTTGTGGAGGTTATTTTTTATTTTTGTTTTTTGTCTGTACTCTCAGGATGCAGAAGTTCCCAAGCTGAGAATCAAACCTGGGCCACATCTGTGATCCACGGGCACAGCTGCAGTAATGCTGGATCCTCAACCCACTGCGCCCCAATAGGAACTCCCTTTGTGGGGGTTCTTGATATTTTCTGGTTATTAACCCCTTATCAGATAAATGATTGTAAATATTTTCTTCCATTCCGTAGGTTATCTTTTTACTCTGTTGTATCCATTGATGCAGAAAAGTCTTTAAGTTTGATATAGTCTTAATTGCCATTTTTGCTTTTGTTGCCTATGACTTTTGCATCATATTTAAGAAACCATTGTCTGGGAGTTCCCATTATGAAGCAGCAGAAACAAACCCGACTAGTATCCATGAAGACACAGGTTCGATCCCTGGCCTGGCTCAGTGGGTTAAGGATCTGCTGTTGCCGTGAGCTGTGGTGTAGGTCACAGACTCGGCTATGATCTGGTGTTGCTGTGGCTGTGGTGTAGACTGGCAGCTGTAGCTCCTTTTCGACCCCTAGCCTGGGAACCTCCATATGTCCTGAGTGCAGCCCTAAAAAAAGAAATTGTCCATTCCAGTATCGTGAAGCTTTCCCTCTATGTGTTTGTTCTCCTAGGAGTTTTATAATTTTAGATCTTACATTTAGGTTTTTAATTATTTCAAATTACTTTTTGTGTATGGTGTAAGATAACGGTTCAGCTTTTCTCTTTTGTATGTGGCTATCCAGTTTTCCTGTCACTTTGTTGAAGAGGCCATCCTTTCCCCACTAAGTGGTCTCAGCACCCTTGTCAAAGATCATTTTACTCTAAATGCAAGAGTTTATTTCTGGGTTCTTTGGCTTTGTAACATGTTACAATCAGGAAGTGAGCCTCCTCCAACATTTTTCTTTTTCAAAAAATGTTTTGACTATTCAGGGTCCTTTGAGGTGCCATATGAATTTTAGGATTAATTTTTCTATTTCTGCAAAAAATGCTGTTGGGATATTGATGGAGATTGTGTTGAATCCATACATTATTTTCATAAATATGGAATTTTAAGAATACTTAACCTTTGAATCCATGGACTATCTTTTTATTTATTTGTGTCTTTAATTTCTTTCAGCACCTTTTATAGTTTTCAGTGTTTAAGTCTTTCACCTCCTTGGTTAGGTTTATTCCCAAGTATTTTATTCTTTTTGATGCTATTATAAGTGGAATTATTGTCTTTTTTTTTCAGATTGTTCATTTGTAGTATAGAGAAACACTACTGATTTTTGCGTGTTGGGTTTGTGTTTCTGCAACTTTGCTGAATTCATTTATTCTCATAGTTTTCTTTTTTGTGGAATCTCTAGGGTTTTCAACTACAAGATTATGTGATATGTGAACAGAGATGATTTTACTTCTTTTTTTTTTCCAATTTAGATATCTTTTATTTTTTTTCTTATCTAATTTCTCTGGCCAGGACTTCCAGTTCCGTATTGAACAGGATTGGCTAGCAGAGGCATCCTCCTTGCCTTGTTCCTACTCTTAGAGGAAAAACTTTCAGTCTTTTATTATTGAATATGTTGTTAGCTGTGGGCTTTTCCTAAATGGCCTTGATTATTTTGAGGTGATTTCCTTCCATTCCTAGTTTAAGTGTTTTGTTGTTGTTGGTGGTGGTGTTTGTTTGTTTGTTTGTTTTTCCCCTCAGCTGCTCCCTTGCAGGAGCTCCCAGGCCAGGGATCAGATCTGATCTGCAGTTGCAATCTAGGCTGCAGCTATGGCTTTACCGCCAGGCCAGAAACAAAACCTACATCCCAGTGCTCCATAGATGCTGCCAATGCCATTGTGTTACAGCAGGAATTCCTTAAATTGAGTGTGTGTGTGTTATCACTGAAGGTGTTAAATCTTGTCAAATGCTATTTACTGCAACAGTTGAGATGGTCATGTGGTTTTTGTCTTTCATTCTTTTAGTGAAGGACAATGTAATGTGTACTACATTGATTTTGGTATATTGAACCATCCTTGTATTCCAAGAATAAATCCTTCTTGGTTGTGGTTTATAATCCTTTTAATATGCCTTTGGATTTGGTTTGCTTATATTTTGTTGGTAATTTTTACATCATATTTATCCATGATATTGGTCTGTAGTTTTCTTGTATTGTCTGTCTGGCTTTCGTATCGGGGTAATTCTAGCCTTGTACAGTGAGCTTGGAAGTGTTCCTTCCTCTTCAGTTTTTTGGAAGAGTTTCAGGAGGATTGATCTTAATTCTTTAAATGTTTCGAAGAATTCTGCAGTGAAACTACTTGTCCCGGACTTTTAATGTATTACTTTAAATCCCATTCCAATGATGATTGATAGTAGAAAGTTGAGCTGCGTTTGCTGCCCTGAGTATAGGCCATAGGAAGGCCTGCTCTGAATGTGATTCTGACTACTTGGTGCCACAAATTGTGCTAGATGTGACTAAATAGCTCAGAAAACTCACCTCAGTACTCTGTGTGTAGAGAAGGAAATACAGTTCATATTTCTGACTTTCTGAATCAGTGTTTTTACTTTTTACCACATTCCTTTCTTTACCAGTCATAAGAGGCTGATAATTAAATTTTTGCTTTTTGAGTGGTTTGTGTGAATCCCTCCCTACCTTTTGATCAGGGGACAAAATATGTTCTACCAGGGTTAGAATGCCTGAAAAAGGAAAGTGATGATAGAATTCACATATATGTAAACTACGGTTTTGGATTATCACTACATCTGTGGTACTAGCCTAAAGCAAGCTACCATTCCTTTGTTGAAATTTAACCAAGGGCAAAGAGAATGGGACTATGAGATTTTTACTAGTGAAGTAGAAGCACTTTGCAAACGTCTAATGTTAGCTGCAGATATCCTAGGACTGAAAGATTTGGAATTACAAGGATGTTGTTTGTTATATATAAATAGTTGTTGTGGAATACTGTTCCATAAAATTTTAGATGTGGGAGAGTTGTTAACACAAACTCCTTATTTTATGCATGAGAATACTAACGCCCCCAAAGATCAAATAACTTCCCTAAGGTTTTACAGCTAGTTAATAGTAGAGCAGGGGTTTGGGGATTTACATTTTCTTTTTTCCAGCCCAGTGCTTCCACTCAGATTAAAAAAAGAAAGAAAAAGAAAAAAAAGCTTTCCAACATTTCTATCTGAACACTATAGTACGTAAGTTACTTTTAAATTATAACATCTTAGGAGTTCCTGTTGTGGCGCATGGAAAACAAATCCGATTAGTAACCGTGAGGCCAGGGATGCAAGTTTGATCCCTGGTCTCACTCAGTGGGTTAAGGAGCTGGTGTTGCCATGAGCTGTGGTCTAAGTCGCAGATGCGGCTTGGATCCTGCATTGCTGTGGCTGTGGTGTAGGCCAGCAGCTGCAGTTCTGATTCAACCCCTAGCCTGGGAACCTTCATGTGCCATGGCTGTGGTCCTAAAAAGCAAAAATAAATAAATAAATAAAAATAAATAAATTATAACATCTTATTAGAGGCAGAGCTTTTTTGCCCTTTCATTTTGAAACTCATGGAATATTAAATATATTTTTAATATAATAAGTTGTTTATATTATAAACCTTAAAAAAGGAACACCCATGTTCCTACCTGCCAGTTTAAGAAATGGATCATTACAAGTATCCTGTGCAGCCCTCCTTGACTGCATCCCAGATCGTATTCTCTGCATTTTCTGCTATGCTCTTTTCGCTATATCCTCCTCATACTTTTCTTTTAAATTTAACCATAAATGTATGTATCCCTCCACAGTTTGGGTTTATATACTCATACTGTATGTTTTTCAGTAACTAGCTATTTTTCTTAGCATGGTTTATGAAATTCATGCATGTTTTTGCTAATAGCTGTCTTCATTTATTTTCACTGCTGCATGTTTTCTGTGAATATACCACAATTTATTTGTCTCCTATTAATTTTTTTTTTCTTTTCTTTTCTTGCTTTTTAGGGCCGCACTCACAGCATATGGAAGTTCCGAGCCTAGGGGTCGAATAGGAGCTACAGCTGCCGGCCTGTACCACAGCTAAAGCAATGCAGGATCTGAGCCACATCTGCGACCTGTACCACAGCTCATGGCAATGCCGGATCTTTAACTTACTGAGCAAGGCCAGGGATCAAATGTGCATCCTCATGGATGCTAGTCAGATTCATTTCCTCTGAGCCATGATGGGAACTCCCAAAATGACCATATTTAACCACTCTTGGAGGGAATTTGAAAAGGTAATTTTCATTGTATTTTGTTTTGAAAGTATTCAAAATAGCATATAAGATTCATACCAAGTAATCAATGATTGTTTGTAAATAGAATACTTTTCAAACTATTAGTAAATTGCAGAAAGAACTGGCTTTAATTGATAGATTAAAAAAATACAGATCTGTACTGGAAATTAGTACCAGGGAGTTCCCATCGTGGCTCAGCGGATATCGAACCCTACTAGCATCTATGAGGACTTGGGTTCGATCCTTGGCTTCGCTCAGTGGGTTAAGGATCTGGCGTTGCCGTGAGCTGTGGTGTAGGTCACAGACGTGGCTCAGATCCTGCGTCGCTATGGCTGTGGTGAAGGCCGGCGGCTACAGCTCCAATTGGACCCTTAGCCTGGGAACCTCCATATGCCACAGGTGTGGCCCTAAAAAGACAAAAAATTAAAAAAATAAAAAAGAATAAAAAAATTAGTACTAAGTAATAACCCATTTACACTTGAACTCTTGTACTGTACGTTGCTGGTGGAGAAGTACAAAAGAGCTCATACAGTCACTTTGGAAAATAGTTTGACAGTTATTTATGAAGTTAATTATGTACTTACACTATCACCCAGCATTTCCACTCCTGGATATTTGCCAAAGAGAAGTGAAAAGTTATGTTCATATAAAAATCTGTAGCAGTTTTTTAAATAATTGCTAAAAACTGGAAACAATCCACAACCCACATGTCCTTCAACTTGTAAATGGATGAACAAAATATAGTAGATCATATAGTGGAATATCACTCAACAGTAAAAAGGAACAAACTACCAATATATTCAAAAACACAGATAATCTCCGTGTTGTATTATACTAGTTGTATTATACTAAGTGAAAAAAGCCAAACTCAAAAGACTGTACACAATATGATTCTTTTTATGTAACAATTGTGGAAAAGCCAAAACTATAAGAACAGAATACTTATTAGTGGTTGCCTGGGGGAGAGGGGTTAAGTACAAAGGAAATTTTGGGAGCGAATAGAGAAGTTCTTGACTGTAGTGTTGTAGAATGACTCTATATGCATGTCATAGAACTGTGTACTAAAAAGAATGAATTTGGTGTTCCTATTGTGGCACAGGTGAAATGAATCCAACTGGGAACCATGAGGTTGCGGGTTCAATCCCTAGCCTTGCTCAGTGGGTTAAAGATCGGGCGTTGCCATGAGCTGTGGTGTAGGTCACAGAGGTGGCTCAGACCTAGGCTTGCTGTGGCTGTGGCAAAGGCTGTTAGCTGTAGCTTCGATTTGACCCCTAGCCTGGGAACCTCCATATGTTGTGGGTGTGGCCCTAAAACGCAAAAATAGTGATAATAATAAGTAAATAAATAAGAAGAATGAATTTTACTCTAAGTTAACACCATAGTAAACCTAACTTAAAATCTCTAAGATTGGGGAACCACCTCTTCCATAGTTAGTGCTGCTTCTGACAGCTGGGAACACAGGGTGCTAGGAGCAGTCAGCAGTTTGCTTTTTTTTGGCTTCTGTCTCAGTATATGGAAGTTCCCAGGCCAGGAATTGAACCCACATTGCAGTTGGTAACCTGCACCACAGCTGCAGCAGTGTCAGATCCCTTTTTTTTTTTTTAGGGCCACACCTGTGGCATATGGAGTTTCCCATGCTAAGGGTTGAATCAGAGCTGTTGCTGCCAGCCTATGCCACAGCTCACGGCAACCCCAGATCGTTAATCCACTGAGCAAGGCCAGGGATTGAACCCACAACCTCATGGTTCCTAGTCGGATTCGTTAACCGCTGCGCCATGACGGGAACTTCCAGATCCTTAGTCCTCTGTGCCACAAGGGAACTTTTTACATTTGCCAGGGGTAGAATCCAAGCAGAAGCTGTGACCTATACCACAGCTGCAGCAATACTGGATCCTTTAACCCATTGTGCTAGGCCAGGGATTGAACTGTCATCAACACAGCAGAGACCAGCTGGTTCATTAGCCCACTGCCAATGGGAATGCCTTGCTTTTTAGTTTTTAAGGGAGTGTGATAGAAAAAGTAAACAGTAGTTATTTGTTTTGGGTCTTTTTTTGTTTTTTGTTTTGTGTTTTTAAGGCCACACCCCCGGCCTATGGAGGTTCCCAGGCTAGGGGTCAAATCAGAGCTGTAGCTATTGGCTTACAGCACAGCCACAGCAATGCCAGACCTGAGCTGCGACCTATACCACAGCTCATGGCAACGCCAGATCCTTAACCCACCGAGCGAGGCCAGGAATCAAACCTGCGTCCTCATGGATGCTAGTCAAGTTCCTTAACTACTGAGCCACAATGGGAACTCCCAACAGTAACTATTTGTTGAACATTGTGTATTTTCTTTACTTTATTTATGTTTAGCAATTAATTCTAGCCACTTTACAAATATAATAAACAACTCATTTAATTCTGCTAACAACCCAGTAACAAAAAATTCCCCATTTTGGAGTTCCCATTGCTGTGGCTGTGGCGTAGGCTGGCAACTATAGCTCCAATTTGACCCCTAGCCTGGGAACCTCCATATTACGCGGGTGCCGGTGCGGCCCTAAAAAGACAAACAAAAATTCGCCATTTTACAAATGGAAAACAGAAGTACAGAGAGGTAAGAGTTTGTCCCAAACCATACAACTAATAAATGGTACAATCGGGATTTGAACCAAGTATTCTAGCCCAAGTTCATGCATGCTCTTAATCACTAATTTGGCCTCTTTCCCTCATTGAATATGATCTAATAAAGAATTCCAGTTAATCCTTAAATTTTTTTCCTGCTTGCTCTTACTGTGTGTGCAATAAACATTTTTCTTACCTATGCTTGATTTGTTGCAGAAAAAACATAGCAGTGAAGAAAATTTTTTTTAAGCACAAGAAATGCCACCTTTCTAATACATAAAGTATGATTTTCCCATGTCCTCTTCCATATATAATATTTGCTAAATCATTTCCTAAATAGATTCTCCTTGATTGTGTTAAGGAGACTACTTCTAACTGGTGATTTGTTGAATTGTGAAGGTTTTACATGTGCAATTTAGTCTCTTCATAGTATAGTAAAGGATACAGTAACTAAATAAGATGGCTGTGTTTGGTATTTGGTAAGATATCTAAGGAATATTTATAAAAAATATCTTCGCATTTGGGACAAAAGATACCAATCTCTGTAATAATAATCTTGAGTTCCCTGGTGGCTCAGCAGTTTAAGAATCTGGCATTGTCACTGCTGTGGCTCTGGTTACAGCTGTGGCTCGGGTTCCAGCTCTGACCTAGGAACTTTCACATGCTGTGGGTTTGGCCAAAATAACCATCATCATCATCATTACTTGAGCTCTGATATCTGAGACTGAGCTGTACAATCAGTGCATTTTTTTTCTAAATTTTTAATTCACTAGTAAGCACAGCACCAGGTGTTATCCATGTGAGTATATGGGCATGTGTACACATACTCACTGCATTATGCTTATTGAAGTTATCTGGTCTCCTGTGTCAAAGTAAGTGTTGTCATACCTTCTGTGATAAGTATTTGTTGAGTATTCTTTTACTATCACACAGTGGGGAAAAAGGTGAGTAAGATACACGCCAACCTTTGCCCTTGAGGTGCTCATAATCTAATGGAAAGGCTGATCTACAAATCATTACTCTCTGAACAGTGTGGTATGCTTGATACAGACAGAGTGAAAGGTCTTAATTACCTAATTCAAAAGTCTTATTCACATTAATTTTTTCATTGACAGTTAAATGCACGTTAGAATCAGATTTTCTTGCCAGTTTAAAGTCAGACTATTCTAATCTGAATCAGTTTTACTTCATGGCAACATTAGCTTAGAATTTTCTAACACCCCCAGAATAAGGGTAGTCTGGGTCTGCTCTGTATTTGAGCAGTCTTTATTAACTTTCCACTTGAACCCCTGTTTGGCATGAAAGATGTTAGGGCCCTTATAAATGATTTTTAGCTTTACTAATTGATTCCCATACTGGTTTGGTAGTGGCTTAAGGTTTTAGTAAGGTATGTTTATTCATCAAGATTAGATGAAGGTAATACAGGCTTAATAAACACAAATCTCTTTTCTGACAGTGTAAAGGAGACAGAAAATGCATTAAAACCTTATGATATTGAGGAAAAATTCCTCCCATGAAAAGAAATTTAAAATTTATTAGTAACCTACAGGGAGCTCAGAGACCATTAGTTAATTCCCTGAGATGTTAATCCGGTTTCTACTACAATTTTCTCAAGAACTCTTTACATTGCATTAGATGACTGCACATCACAATTGTATTTGCACACAAGATTTACTTATCTACATAGTCTTGTAGTGAATTCTTGGCCAGTTTTTGAAAGATCACATTTTACTCACAAGAATTGCCTTCTGCTACCCACCTTCTATCATTGTTTAGGATTCCTTGTGTTGTAGAGAAGAGAAAGAAGTCAGTGAAAGGATGGGGTGAAGCAGTGCAGGCTGTCATAATTCTTTTCTAGGCCTTTCCTAAAACACGAACTGCTCAAGTTACGGAATAAAACACTTACTGTAATGGAGGCTATATATTTACTCTGATGCTTTGACTATTTTCTTTAGCAGTTTTTTTTCACTCCTGGAGAAGAAATTAGGATTGTGATAGGAATAGGTCATCTCCTTTGTTTCAGGAACATTATCTGTGTTGCCACCAAAAAAAAATAGGGCCCCACCCAGTAGCAGTGGAGTCTTCCTAGTTGGTCCTTCGTATATATGCCTCTTGCCTTGGAAGCCCTGTAGCCTGGAAGGAGCACCCAGGTTCTTGCAGACCTCTGAGCGGAGGCACGCTGCGGCTCCTTTAAGCCGGCAGTATGTGCCCGGCGGGAGCGGAGGTGGGGCGGGCACTCTGACAGAGAGCTATGGGCCCCGCCCCCGAGGAGGCGTTTCCCAGCGGCCCTCCGCACCAATGCCGCCCCCGCCCGCCTGGTATTCCTGCTGAATCCGTTCGGACCGTAGGGCTTCCGACCTCTCCCTGCCTGGGGAGCGTAAGTGTCAAACTGCGGATGAGGGTGAAGCATCCCGTGCCCAAGCCGGAAGTACTGGTGGACTGTATAGGGGACTTTGCTGGCCTATCAGAGGCTAAGGTGGCGAAAGAGCGTAAACAATGCCGGCTGCAGTGAGCTAGAGCCTGGGGGCATCTGCTCTACTTCTGGGTGGTGTCAGTGGCTCTGGGGTGCTTGTTTGGATTTGCAGTGGTGCCCACTACCCAGCTTTGCTCCAGCCTGGTTACTACTTGGAGTGAGGAGAGGATTGCTTTTATTCAGTGAAATCCCACAGAGCTGGATGGGTGGAGCTGGATCTAGTGCCCTGGGCCTTGAGTCCTTAGCCTGGGATTTGGAGACCTGGGTAACTTTGGGATGAGTAAGCATTAGATTTTTCAGCTACCTTGGTACAACTAAGCAGTAACTCTCAAAGCTGACCTAATTCACAGTCAGGTTTAGCTTTCTGTCTCTCCAGAGGCCTGTTTTGGGATCCAGTCCCCCTTTTGGAGAGACTGACAGTGATCATCTACTGAGCAGAGTCCGGTTCTTTCCCCCTCTGATGGACTCAGTTCGCATTTCCAGCCCCCTGATAATCAGAATACTTCAACAAGAGCATAACACTTGTCCTCGTTTGTGAGAATTACCTAGAGGGAGTGAGATCTTTTAAATTAGAGGGAAAGGCTATTTAAGATATGAAGTTTTTTCTGTCTTGGCCAAGTAGTAAAATTTTTAAATTTTCTGTGACCGTTACATAATTGTTATGTTTCTTTAATCTATTTGTCTTTCTTAGACTCGGTTTGAGTAAAGGTTTCTGAGCATGTATGTGTGTTCTATTTTATTCTTGTTTTATAATTATTTCCTTTTTTTTTAAGTCTGCCATCATTCTTTTATTGGTTGTTCAAAGGGATTGCTTTTTGAGTGGGGAGAAGTTTTCCTCAAACTTACCTCAGACTCGTTCTGTGCTTCTGCATAGCATTTCCTTAGCCAGAAGTGAGAGTCCAGGAATGGTAATCAGATCCAGATCTCTTGTGTTGTGATAATGAAGAGCTTTTGTAGGTCAAGAGCTTGGGAATTAGCCATGGAATAGTCTCACTGCCGTAGCTTCCTCCCTAGTAAAAAGCGTTTAGTAGCTCTATAGCTATTTTTTGGGGCTGTGCCTGTGGCATGTGGACGTTCCCAGGCAAGGGGTTGAACGCTTACCACAGCAGTGACAATGCTGGATCCTTAACCACTAGGCCACCAAGGAACTTCATGTATAACTATTCTTATAAGATGTTAGGGTACAGAAGTTTGAAGTAAAAGGACACAACACATGGATCCTTGGGTGGTGGGGAAGAGTGGTGGACTGAGAGATAGGAGACATAGGCTCTACATCTAGCTCTAGCATTACTGATGACTTAATTTCTTGTGCCTTTTAGCTGGTTGATGAATAAGAAAATGCATGGATTGCTAAGGTCTGTATGTTAATGTTAGCACATAATGCACACTTAATAGGTAATTTGTTACTAAATTGAATACTAAACTGAAATTTATTCTAAACTTGAAATTTATTCTGAGTTGTGCCTTTATGCATGACCTTGGAAACGTTTCTTAACCTCTGGTCTAAAAATAAATAATTACATATAAAGCTTTTTCAGCAGTAGTGTGGACTATATGGTATTTGGGCTTTTTGGAAGACACTTTTAGATACATCAATGATATGAAGTTATATTTCTCTAGGACACATTTATTTTAGCTGGCTCCCTTGCCTTTGCCTCTGTTTTAGGCTAGGGTAAAAGCTCTTGAGAGCACTGAATAATTTGAAATTTCTGAGAATTTGTAGTATGGATTATATTGAATGAATCATAGAAAGCATCATATACAGGTCAAATTCATTAATGTTTCTCTTTGTTGACAGTTTTTTTCACTTTTTTTTTATTGCTTTTTAGGGCCACACCCATGGCCTATGGATGTTCCCAGGCTAGGGGTCAAATCAGAGCTATAGCTGCCAGCCTATGCCAGAGCAACAGCAACACCAGATCTGAGCCATGTCTGCAATCTCTACACCACAGCTCATGGCAATACCGGATCCTTAACCCACTGATCGAGGCCAGGGATTGAACCGGCAACATCATGGTTCCTAGTCGGAGTAGTTTCCACTGAGCCACTACAGGAACTCCAGTTTTTTTCACTCTTAAAGCATCAAATGTTGCTACATAGCAAAGACTTAATTTCCTATGTCTGTGTTTATAAAATTCAGAACCCTCTATTTATCCCTCGTGACATATTTCCAGCCACGTGAAGGTCATGTTTCTCAAGTCTAAAACTAAACTCATCGTATTCTTAACCTTTCCTCCACTCCCTAAACCAAACCACGCAGAACTTTCTTCTGACATTTTTCTGTCATTGGCACCACTGTTCTCCAAGTCACATAGACTGGAACCTCCTACCAGACTCTTCTTACTACTCCCACATCTTTAGTTAAGATCTATTGATTCTGCTTCTTTAATGTAGCTCACTTCAGTCTCCTCTGCCCATCCTTTCCATTCCTGGGAATTCTGGCTCCTATTTATCCTTGTCCCGGAGTACTGCAACATTTCCTGTCAGGACTCTGCTTTCTCTCCCAGTTCATTCTACATAGATTTCTTTCTAAAGTAGATAGGGTCATGTCATTGCCCTGCTTCAGGTCATCAGCATCCTCTGTTGTTTAGCTTAATATTCAAGATTATACATGGATCTGACTCTAATCTATCTTTCTGGCCTTATATTCTAGTAAGTGGTGCCATTCAGTGTTCCCTAAACATGCCCAGAACTTTTCTGCCTCCAAGACTTTGCCTTTCTTATTTTCTCAGCCTAGAATATCTTTTCTCCACTCCTCTTTTTGTTTTGTTTCATTTTGGAAAAATCTACGTACCATTTGTCACTGAGCTCAGATGCCATCCTTTCTTTGAGAGTTTTCACTGACCATCCTTACTCACTTGCAATTAATCCTATCTTTGAAGTCCTATAGCCCTTATTTGTCCTTTACGTAGGGCACTTTCCATGTGTGATATATTTGTATTATAGTTACTTGTTTAGATGTCTGCTTGTACTGTGAACTCCTTTGAGCCATCATGCTTTATCCATAGGGAAATTCAATGAATGAATTGGAATGGAGTAATTCCTTGTTATTAGACCCTATTATTAGAAAGGTCTTTAACCTTTACAGTCAACCCATGCACATGTAAAATGATTGGCAGCTTTAACAAATGACTCTTATCTCCTAAAGACTCCGACGGACTTTTGGAGTTCCTGTTGAGCTTAGCAGTACTGAACTCGACTGATATCCATGAGGACTCAGGTTCGATCCCTGGCCTTGCTCCATAGGTCAAGGATCTGGAGTTGCCGTGAGCTGTGATGTAGGTCACAGATGTGGCTCAGATCTGCTGTGACTGTGGCGTAGGCTGACAGCTACAACCCCTATTCAACCCCTTGTCTGGGAACTTCCAAATGGCATGAATACGGCCCTAAAAAAAGACAAAAAACAAACCAAAAGAAAAGACTCTTAAGGACTTTTGTTGGTAACCTTTGTTAGTTAGTTTTTTGTTTTTTTTTTTTAAACGTAGTTTTGGAATTCCCTGGTGGCCTAGCGGTTAAAGATCTGTTGTTGTCACTCTGCTGTGGCTCCACTTGGTCCGGGAACTTCTGCATGCCCTGGGCATGGCCAAAAAATAATAAATAAAAAGAATTACCCAAGTAATCTATGTTCATTATACAAATATCAAATGTAGGTAACCAATGAGAAAAAAATCACAATAAATGCCACACACTTAAAAAATAAAACAACAGTTTTAATGAGATACATAGCTTACATGCCATTCACCCCATTTAAAGTGTACAATTCATTGACTTTCACTATATTCGTAGATTTGTGCAACCATCACTGCATCAATTTTAGAATGTTTTCATTACCCCCAAAGAAACCCCAGACTCCTTAACTATTACCCTTCTAATCTCTCCAAAAACCCCAGTCATGGGCAACCACTCATCTCTGTTTGTATAGATTTGCCTATTCTGGACATTTCATAAAATGGGGTTATACAGTCTTTGGTCCTTTGTGACTGACTTCTTTCACTTAACATAATGTTTTCAAGGTTCATCCACGTTGTAGCATGTATCAGTTCTTCATTTCTTTTGTGCGTTTGTATGGTAAGATAACCCAAATTATAATTAAAACTACAATCATTCCTCTCTTATGTAAAGACAGGTTAACAGTGTTTTGAGGCTTGATTATTAGACGGTTGCTGATTAGGGATGTTTCCCCTTTACCAACTAACTGCATTTTATTTTATTTATTTTTTGTCTTTTTAGGACCACCCCCTCGGCATATGGAGGTCCCCAGGCAAGGGGTTGAATCAGCTGTTGCTGCTAGCCTGCACCACAGCCATCGCAACGCCAGATCTGAACCGTATCTGCGACCTTCAGCATAGCTCACAACAACGCCGGATACATAACCTGCTGAGTGAAGCCAGGAATTGAACCCATGTCCTCATGGATACTAGTTGGGTTTGTTATGCTGAGGCACAACGGGAACTCCCCAACTAACTATACTTTACATTTCTGTAAACTACGTAAGTCCTTTGGAGGCAAATAAGCTTGTCTTCACATATACTGATAATGATAGTGAATTAACATTTATTGAGCCCTTGCTAGACGCCAAGTACTTAGTCTAAGAGCTTTACATGTACTGACTCATTTAATCCATACAATAGCTTTCTGAGTTATGTACTGTTATTCCCACTTTACACACAAGCATGCCGAAGCAGTATACATTTGGCTGTGTAACTTACTCAAAGTCTTAACCTCAAGTTAATGGTGGTTTTGAATATACAGAATTGTTTTTCTTTTTTTCTTTTTAGTTTAGGTTTGCAGGCAGAAATAGAAGGTAATAAAATTTTCTCAAATAGCAAAAATTCCAATTTGATAAGACTGTTACTGAATTTTTTATTGTTGTGGATTTTTTTCCTTTCCCCAGCTGACATTAATTGACCATTTTATATGTATCATGTGGCTAAGGAGCTCGTCTACCTCTGGGGCTGTTCTCACTATGTACTCTTCCTCAGTGTTATCATCCACCCCCTGGTTTTCGTTACATTTATTACTTGATAACTCTTAAATTTTTATCTTCAAACCAGATCTCTCTCTTGAGCACCAGGCTTGAATCTCCAACTTCTGCCCGCATCTACACTTGACTAGTGTACACCTCAAATGCAGCTGTCCAAAACTTCATCTTCATTCCTGTCTTACACCCCTTCTACATTCACTCCATAAGGACAGTTTTTGACATTCCTTACATCTCTAAAAGCCACCCCCTTTTCTCCACCTGCATTGGGTCCAACCCATCATCATTCTTTACTTAGGTTACAGCCTTCTAACTGATTTCCCTCCATTGTTACTGCCTTCTAAGACATCATTTACATTGCTTTTATATTTATATTATGTAGTCTTTGAAAAATGCAGGTTTGATAGCATATGAAATTTTCCTTCTTACTTCCAAGTAAGTTCCTTCCTTAACTTTAAAGGAAAGTTATTACTTTCCTTCCTTCAAAGTCTCCTTCTACCTTTGGAATAAATAAATTCCTTAACATTGTTTATAGAACTTCCAGGATCTGATCAGGACTACTTTCCAGCTTTATTCTCTATACCCCTTTACTTTTCTTGTTGCATTTTATATTTCAGTCTTGCTGAACTTTTTTTATTTCCTCAAACCACTGTAATAAAAGAAGTTAGAACAGATGCTATAACAGTTTCTAAACACTTACCTCTGTTTCTTTTCTTATTTCTGAATGATAAATTTGTGAGTCAGCATGTCTTTGGACCACACTTTGAGTATCTTTGAGCTATAGTATACCATATGGATGAATTTTACAAATGAAACACTGAATGAAAAAAAAAACAACTTATAGAAGACTACAGCAGTATACCATTTTTCTAAGGTTTACAAACAAGCACAGTTAATTTTGTTTAGGAATGTGACTGACTACAACATAGAACTAAAGAAACTTCAGGAAAGTACTTCTCTAGGAAGAAGGATAGGACAGGAAAGAAGTATAAGGTTCAGTAATAATGCTGTAGTATTTTAATTTTTAGGTTGGGTGGTCAACATGTCAATTTTTTTGTAATGCTTCATAACACATATTGTGCACTTATATATGTAAAAAATCAAATTCTAAGTAAATAAAGCAAATCTTCATGCTACTCTTTCCACAAAAGAATCAAATTCTAAAGTTAATTTTAAAGTTAAAATAATTATGGGGAAAAATTGGTGAAGTCCATTTTTCTTAGTATATTGATCCTGGAAAAAGATAAAGACAAAGCAGCAGTCCTCAGTGTCACGTGCATACACAAAACACTATATCCATTATTTCAGTGGCTGGGAGGTTTTGGTATTAAACAAGGCTTTTCTTTGAATGAAAAGCAGCAAAATCATAAACACCAATTTTTAAAACTCAGGCTATGAAGTAGTAGAAGCTATTTCAGAAAATATAGCACAATGGCTTCTGTCTATCTTTGTTTTTGCTTTTTAGGGCTGTACCTGTGGCATATGGAAGTTCCCAGGCTAGGGGTCAAATTGGAGCTGCAACTGCCGGCCTACACCACAGCTGCAGCAATGCAGGATCAGAGCCGAATCTGTGACCTACCTATACCACAGCTCACAGCAACGCCTCTGTCTCTATGGATTGATCTACTCTGGATATTCCCTGTAAATGGAATCATATGGGGCCTTTTGTGTTTGGCTTCTTTCACTTAGTATCATGTATGTGAAGTTCATCCATGTTGTGGTGTGTGTCAGTAAATACTTCACTCCTGTTTATAGATGAGTAATAGTCCATTGTATGTATGTAACACAGTTTGTTTCTTCATCCACTGATGGACATTCAGGCTGATTTTTGGCCAGTGTGAATAGTGCTGCTATGAATATGCATGTACATGTATTTGTTGGAGTACCTGCTTTCAGTTTTTTGGGGTATATACCTAGGAGTGGAATTGCAGAACCATATGATAATTCTATGTTTAACTTTTTAAGGAACTACCAAATTGTTTTACATGGTGACTAGTCTATTTTGAATTCACTTGGGGAACTTTAAAACATGCAGATCTGGTTCCGGTTGTGGCTCGTGGAAACGAATCTGACTAGTATCCATGAGGATGCGAGTTTGATCCCTGGCCTATCTCAGTGGGTCAGGGATCCGGCATTGCTGTGAGCTGTGGTGTAGGTTGCAGACACACGGATCTGGCCTTGCTGTGCCTGTGGCATAGGCAAGCAGCTACAGCTCTGATTCGACCCCTGGTCTGGGAATTTCCATATGCCACGGATGCAGCACTAAAAACTTAAAAAAAAAAAAAAAACCCACAGATCTAATAATTAATTTTTATAGTATTTTACAAACATATCAGTGTACAATTATTTGAAAATTTAAAAAAATAGGGTCCATCACTGTAGAGTTTGAGAAGCACAGTATACCTTATTCATTTTTGTTGCTGTATAATATTATACTCAGTGAGTATACCACTATTTATTCACTCTCTTATTGATTGATCTCTTATTGGATCTGTTGACTGAATCTGTTGATTCTATTGATTCATTCTCTTATTTATTATTTTTCTCTTATTGATTGATCTCTTATTGATGAAAAGTCAAAGTGTTTTTGACTTTTGAACAACATTGCTATAAGTATCTTCATATATGTCTGGTGCAGTTGGCATCAGTTTCTAGGTTATGCACCTAGGAATGGAGTTGCTGGATAGTAGCGTATGGGTATCTTCAGTTTAAATAATGCCACACTGTTTTCCAAACTATTGTACCATTTTATCTTTCACTTTTGATGAGAGACAAGTTGTAAAGGAAGAGGCATAGACTTTGAATATTAGTGTGGTCTTACTACCTGCTACTTGTTTTGTTTTGGGCAAGTTCCTTAACCTTTGTGAGCTTAGTATATAAAGTGGTTTCTTTCATGTAGTTGTTGTTGGTATAATGAATCAACATGTTTAAAAGTTACATTGCACAGTACCTGACTCATATAAGACACTGTCAAGGTATGGATTCATTAAACAAAATAGATATATTTTATGTCAGACCAGGACTGGAGATGGAGAGATAAGCAAGATCTCTTTTATGTTATTTATAACATTGAAAAATTTGAAACAATTTAATTGTCCAGTGTTAGTATTGGTAATTATGGTACATTCATAAAATGGAATGCTATGCATCCTTCAATCATCATGTTCTCAAATACATGTAAGAAAAAAGTTACAGAAGGATTAGCCCTTTTTCATATAATTTATACACTGCATGTGCATTGAAACAAATCTGGAAGGATTCAAATAAATACACACTTTAGTGTTCATCATGATTATTAATTGGTAGTGAAATTGTGTTTTAATCATTTTCTTCCTGGAGTTCCTGTTGTGGTGCAGCAGTTAACTAATCCAACTAGGAACCATGAGGTTGTGGGTTCGAACCCTGGTATCACTCAGTGGGTTAATGATCTGGTGTTGCCATGAGCTGTAGTGTAGGTTGCAGACGTGGCTCGGATCTGGCGTTGCTGTGACTCTGGCGTAGGCCGGCAGCTACAGCTCTGATTAGACCTCCATATGTCGTAGATGCAGCCCTAAAAAGACCAAAAAAAAAAAAAATTTTCCTTCCTCGTGTATTTTCTATACATTCCAGATTTTCTGCAGCCAACATACATTATTTTTATAATCAGAAAAAAAAGTGTAATCAAAATGAACAGCATGAAGTTGTTAAAGGAATGTTGACTATAAACTTCACTAATAAAAAATGGTTTAAAGTTTATGAGGGAGTAGTTCATTCAGGGATTTAATTTTTTACTAGTTTATGTAGACATATTTATTTACCAGAATTAGGTAGAGAGCTGGGTAGCATCAAAATTTTCCCATACTGATTATTTTCTGTATGAAATTTCAGGTTAAAAGTATGACTTTCTTTGAAACTCTTTTCTTGCCTTTTTAAAAGGCCAGGTAGCTCAGCTCTTCCTTTCTATCCTAGCTTTGTCATGGATCTAAGTTCTCATTTGGGAAAATATATATTCATCTTTTTAAAACAAACAAAAAAACAAGTATATGTCCTTTCTAGATTTATTTAGTTTTTTCGTTTTGTTTTGTTTTTGGGGTTTTTTTGGCCATGGCTGTGCATGTGGAAGTTCCCAGGCTAGGGACTGAACCCATGCCATAGCAGTGATCCAAGCCACTGTAGTGACAAAATGGATCTTTAACCCACTAAACCACAAGAGAACTACATTTAGATTGTTTTCCTTTTTTTTTTCTGGCCACCCCACAGGCACATTGAATTCCTGAGCCAGGCATCAGATCCTATCCGAAATTGGGATCTACATGGCAGCACCAGATTCTTAACCCACTGTGCTAGGCCAGGGATCAAACCTGCTTCCCAGTGCTCCAGAGATGTTGCCAATCCCATTGTACCACAGCGGGAAGTCCTTCACTTAGATTTTTTTATTGATTTTTTTCCATCTACTTTTTTTGTTTGTTTCTTTATACGGCCACACCTGTGGCATATGGAAGTTCCTGGGCTAGGGATCGAATTGGAGCTGTAGCCTCCGGCCTACACCACAGCCATGGCAATACATGATACAAGCCTCATCTGCAGCCTATGCTGCAGCTTATGGCGATGCTGGATCCTTACCCCACTGAGCAAGGCCAGGGATCAACCCATATCCTCATGGATACTCTTTTGGATTCTTACTAACCTGTTGAGCCACAACGGGAACTCTCCATCTACTTTTAAAATGTATTTTTAAGGAAATTAAATGGACATTTGACCAAAGAATGAGCTTTTTTGCTCTTGTTGGTTGTATATACATGATAAAAATAATAATCTCAGAAAAGTCATTTTTTTCTTAAGAGATGACTTGGTTGCTAGAGTTAATAGATACTGATTTTTGTCTGACCAGGAAGTACTCTGAATTCTAAGGAGAAACTGGAAGCACAATGGGAGATGATAGTGAGTGGATGAAACTGCCGGTTGATCAGAAATGTGAACATAAGGTAAGACTTTTCTCTCTTTTTTTCTTTTTGGTCTTTTGTCTCTTTAGGGCCACACCAAGGCACATGGAAGTTCCCAGGCCAGGGGTCTAATCAGAGCTACAGCTGCCAGCCTGCGCCACAGCCACAGCAACGTGGAATCCCAGCTGCATTTGCAACCTATACCACAGCTCACTGCAACGCCAGATCCTTAACCCACCGAGCAAGGCCAGAGATGGAATGCACATCCTCATGGTTAACGAGACGGGTTCATTAACCCCTGAACCACGGTAGGAACTCCAGTAAGACTTTTCTTGAACTCTAACTTCAATGTAAGTCATTGGCTTGTTTTGTCAGCAGTTATACGTACAGTATATTATAAAACTACGTACTGATTACACAATACAACTGAAAAACAGCATACTTTGAAGATTGGACAGTTTAGCAGGAAAATGTCTCATGTTTGAATTTTAATGTCATGTTACAAAGACGTAATAACAAATACTTGAATACAAAGTGAGACACATTTATAGTGGCCTGTTAAGAATTCTAGAAAACCTTGACAGAATATATATTGAACACTTAGAAGAAAAGTTTATTAGCTGGTCTTTTCTGAAAACTATCTGGATTTCTTAAACTCCATTTTTACTTCTAATCTGGGGTCCTTTGTTCAAGTAACCTGGTATAAAGTAGTCATCCCCGCCCCCACCATTAACAGCAGATAATAATATTATTGAATTTTGTTTTGTTTCAAAATACTTTTTTTTTTTTTAGCTGTGGAAAGCAAGATTAAGTGGATATGAAGAGGCCCTGAAGATCTTCCAGAAAATAAAGGATGAAAAGAGCCCAGAATGGTCCAAATTTTTAGGACTGATCAAAAAATTTGTGACTGATTCCAATGCAGTGGTTCAATTGAAAGGATTAGAAGCTGCACTTGTTTATGTTGAAAATGCCCATGTAGCAGGAAAGTAAGTAGTTCTTTCCAACTGTTCTGGTAAAAATCCCTGTCTGGCGCTATATGGATTAATTAATGTATGTTTATGGATCATTGTGCTTAGTAATTATCAGTGTTAAAAGATATTCTTTTCTTCATAGCTCCTTGCAACTTGTTTTCCAGTTAGTCTTTATCTGCTCTCAGTTGTCTAAATGGTACATGAGAAGCAAATTAGAAATCAGATCTTGAGTTTTTATTTCGAGATTTGATGTAGAAAGTGATTTTCCTTTTGAAACATTTGTATGGGAATTACTCTAATCTAAGAGGGAAAATCTTTAGTAACGTTTAGAAGAAGCTAATCTAAGGTGGTTAGCAAAGGCATTAACATTTCACTGAAAACATTTGGGCGTTACTAAAATCTTTTTCTACAGAGTTTCCAGGTGAGGTGATCTTAGAATCACATCTTTCTCCCTATGGTCATTAGGAATTTTAATCTCTTAGGAGAGGTAATGCTAATTAAACAACCTCTGTAACTCCCAGCTTATTTAACTTGAGCCATGGATAATGGAGGTTTCTAGTCATTTTAATCTCTCCCATACCTGATAAACCTGATTTTTCAAATGCTAGTCTTTATGTCATTGAAAAGAGCCTCCTTTTAACAACTAAAAAAATGGGTATCTTTGACTTAATTAATTACATAAGAATACATATACAGCCATCCCTTGGTATCCATGGGGGAATTGGTTCCAGGACAGAAATCCCCACCTCCACCCCCTATGATAGCAAAATCTACAGACGCTGGAGTCCCTTATATAAAATGGCCTAGTATTTGCATATAATCTATATACCTCCTCGTATATATTCTAAATCATCTCTAGGTTATTCTCAGTACCTAACACAGTGTAAATGCTATGTAAATAATTATAAATACGATGTAGATAATGTGTAAGTAGTTGCTAGCTATGTGGTAAATTCAAGTTTTTCTTTTTGGGACTTTCTGGAATTTTTTTTTCCAAATATTTTTTATCTGAGTTTGGTTGAATCACAGATGAGGAACTCTTGAATAAGGAACCCACAAATATGGAGGGCTGACTGTACTTTACTCACCTCAAAAATTATACCAAGAAAGTCATTAATTTGACAGTTTTGTTAACCAGCATCACCGAATTTCCCTTGCCATTAGTGAGACCACTGCTTTTTTAATTTCATTTTTCTTCTTAATGCTAGATATATTTTTTGACAAATGTGGCATGTGATTCCAACCCACTAAGTTTCTCTAATTTCCAGTAGTATAGGTTTTATTTAATTCAGAAGAGACTCAGAGCAATAAAGTTACTGTAAAATCTTGCCAGGGAGTCAGGAGCAGCCTTTTGTTATTAAAAGCACATATCCATTCCTTCTGTGAAGAAATTGTCTTGTTCTAAAAAGTATTTAAAATGACTTTTTAAAAATTATCCCAAAAAGGGAAAACTCCAAACTTACTTTTTTAATTTTTTTATTTTTTTGTCTTTTGTCATTTTAGGGCTGCGCCCATGGCTTGTGGAGGTTCCCAGGCCAGGGGTCTAATCGTAGCTACAGCCGCTGGCCTACGCCACAGCCACAGCAACACGGGATCCGAGCTGTGTCTGCAACCTACACCACAGCTCACGACAACGCCGGATCCTTAACCCACTGAGCAAGGTCAGGGATCGAACCTGCAACCTCATGGTTCGTAGTCGGATTCGTTAACCACTGAGCTACGATGGGAACTCCTCCAAACTTATTTTTATAAAATGTGTCTGTATATCTGTCTGTCTATCTATCTGTGCATATAGAAAGGTCTAGAAGGGTGGACACCAAAAAGTTGAAAGTAGTTCTTTTCTGGGTAGTGGGATTTCAAGGGATTTTTGCTTTCTTGTTTAAATTTCCTGTATGTATAAATAGAAACTGGTTCTGTGTCATTGTCTGGTGTGATATGTCTTCAACTCTCACGGTTCGCATAGGTTTTTTCTTTCAAATTCTTAAACATAAATTTTTAGAGACTCATTTACTTTATTTCTAAGCATTTTAAAAAATATTTGTTTCCTGTAGTTTCCATGACTTTTTCCACCTCTTTCTACTAAAGTGTATTTTTATGTGTGTGGTTGTTGTTTATAATCTATATTATAGAACCACGGGAGAAGTTGTATCAGGTGTTGTAAGTAAAGTGTTCAACCAGCCCAAAGCCAAAGCCAAGGAGCTAGGCATTGAGATCTGTCTAATGTACATCGAGATTGAGAAAGGAGAGGCTGTACAAGAAGAGCTTCTAAAAGGCCTGGACAATAAGAACCCCAAGATCATAGTGGCTTGTATAGAGACACTGAGGAAAGCCTTAAGGTAAGAACTCTCCTTCTTACTTCAGTTCTCTTAACTAGAATATCTCAACTGAGTTTGGGTTCCTGGTTTAAACAGAAATGAAGACTGCTGGGCTTGACTTGACAGGCCATACCAACCAGGAGAGTGACCTGGAAAAGGTAAAGCCATTCCACAAATGTGGCACTTTGTACTCAGGGATTTTAGCCTTCAGGTGTGTTGCATAGTTATTTTATCTAAATCTCTTTCTAATAAGGATGAGCAGGGGATATTTCTGACCTGTTCTCAGATTATCATTTGACCTTTCATGGAAAAGCACTCCTAGGGTATTAAAACAACTTTTTCTCTTGTTTTCCTTAAGCATAAATTTATGTACTTTGCAGTGTTGACTAAAGACAATCTGTTGACTAAAGCAAACCTTTGTTTTTGTGCTTTTAAAAATAAAATAGAAGCAAATGCTATATTCCTTTAAACAGAAGCATGCAGAACTAGAAAATAACTTTTACTCTTATGTAATCAGTTATTTTCAGCCCCTGGAATTTCTTGTTGTTTGGCAGTGAGGTTTTTCATGAATGGGATTTCTTTCAGGAACAAGTGGCTGTAATTTTCTATAGAAATCTGAGTTAGACAAACCACTAGTTTGTTCTGATTTGGCAATCCTTCTAATCTGATACCCTGTCCCTGGTATTATCCACATGAGATACTTTAGAAAGCGACTTAAGTGAAATCCTAGATGTGCAACCTATGGGAGTGAAGATCGTCCCAACTCAACTCTCTCACGATTTTTTTTTTTTTTGGCCATGCCTGTGGGATCAAACCTTTGCCAGAGATTGAACCCTCACCGCAGCAACAACCCGAAATGCTGCAGTGACAGTGCCACATCCTTTACCCACTGCATCTCAAGAAAACTCTTATTCTCTTGTGATTTTGTGTAAGAAGACCTGCTTCTTGAAAAATATGCTTCCTTTTGTGTTTATCATAAGTGAAAGCATCAAAATTCTTAAATTTTTTAAACTGTCTTCAGTTTATAAGTCTGTAAACATTTCCATTGTCTTTCTCTTGATTCATAATATTCTTTTATTTTATTTTATTTTTTTATTTTTTTTGTCATTTTAGGGCTGCACCCGCAGCATATGGAAGTTCCCAGGCTGGGGGTTGAATCGGAGCTACAACTTCCGGCCTACGCCACAGCCATAGCAATGTGTGATCTGAGCTGTGTCTGAGACCTACACCACAGCTCATGGCAATGCCAGATCCTTAACCCACTGAGCAAGGCGAGGGATCGAACCTGCGTCCTTATGGATGCTAGTCAGATTCGTTTCTGCTGAGCTACGGTGGGAACTCCCATAATGTTCTTTTATGAAACCTGACTTTCCCTTAGAGTCTTCTGTGTTAAATTATCCCTCATTCCTATCCTATTATCATTGGCATGTATTTTTATGACTAGAAAATAGAGTGCTCATTCTGTCATTTTAATAAAACTATATATTATACCATATTCTAACTTCAAATTTGAAGTTTCTAATCTGGAATTCTTTAAACTCTGGCTATTTCATTTTTAAGCTGACAGGGAGAATAAGAGTAGAAAAAGAACAAGAGAACGGGGTAGGTATATTGTCTTATGGCTTCCTTATAGATGTTTGGTTTCATCCCTGTATGGTTCTTTATTTGGCCTAAGGCATCTTAGAATCTGTAGTGGAACTGTTAAGTAGCTCTCTGATACCTTCATGGACCTTGGGGCCAAACTGTTCGGTCCTCAGTTCCAGAGCTTCCTCAAGCAATCTATGTTAGTGATAGCTTCATCAGATCAAAAGTGTTCTGTGGCCCCTAAAACAGGCTTCTTGAAATTTTTTTCCCTTTTGTAATATAGCAATATGAAGCATGTTATCAAGCATAATATCAAGGGTAGGTTTTGTAGAATTCATGGTGGCTCAATGAGTTTAGCTCAACAGGTCACTGCTGTGACGGGTTTGATCACTGGGCTGGGAATTTCCACATGTGGCAGATGCAGGAAAAAAAAAAAAGATGAGGTTTTATGTTGTTAAGTTGTCTAGTTTCCTTGTGGACCTGCTCCATCTGTTTGATTTTTTTTTTTTTTACTATTTATCTTTCAGAAGTAGGCCAGGGTCGTGAAACAAGTAAATAAAAATTAGATGAAATAGTAGTAATGTAAAAGGAGATTGACATCCCAAATGTTAGGTTCTTCAGACACTATGATGAGTATTCCTGAATAGAGGGGTTTATCATCACTCTAAATTCTTACTCTTCCTTTAGTCTTAAAGGTCTGCGGAACCAAGTTAGGGCGTTTTTTCTATCAAAAGAGATTTTAAAGGACATCTTGGAGATCCTCTAGTTTATTTCATGTTATGATGGCTATATTTGAATTATTTACACAACCTGGTATCTTGATAAATGTCACTTTCTAGGGGAAGCATTTTCACAGTCTCCTTCTTTAACTCGTTAGAGTATGTCAGTAGCTATAACTGAAAAGTTTTGTTGCATTTGTGCATGTGAGATAAATTTGTGTATGTTAAATAACAGATGAATAATATATATAGATCCTACTACAAATATAATATGTGACAGACATATAATGTTAAATTACTACCTTTTTAAAAGAAGTCAGAATGCGACTGTTTTCCCCCCTGGAAAACTGAAGCAAAGAGAGATTTAATTTGTCTGAAGTTATAATGTGATAGCTTGGAGTCAGGAATGAAACACACACTGCCAGGATTAGTGAGCTGTTGCGTGGAGTGAATCACCTTAATTACAAAGAAGAGCTAATAAAAGCTTAATAAAAGTAGATTTCACTTGTCTAAATATTTTTGAATTTGTTTATATCTTAAGCATATATATATATATATATATATATACACACACACATATGTACATATATATACATGGACAGTTAAGATATCACACAGGTGTTGGTCCTTTTTTAGATTTGTGTAATTCCTAGTCTGGTACCTAGAAAGTTAGTTTTTTTATTTTGTTTTTTGTTTTTGGCCACAGCATGCAGCTGCTTGATATGGGATCTCAGTTCCTGGACCAGGGATTAACCTGGGCCGCAGCAGTGAAAGTGCTAGGTCCTAACCACTAGACCACTGGGGAACTCCCTAGCAAGTTAGTTTTTGACTGGTAATATTATTTTGGATTCTGGATATTAAGTAATATTCTTGGAAGAATGACATCTAAACACAGAAATTGTTATGTTCCTTTTTTTCTTTCTTAAAAAACTCAACCTATATATTTCTATTAATATATAGATATAGAACTATGTTTAAGTGAATTCAAGCTAACACTTTATCCAGACATATTGCATGTCAACATTTTTTTTTCCAATTTTTACTTCTAGTGAATTTGGTTCCAAAATCATCTTACTGAAGCCAATTATCAAAGTGTTGCCAAAACTCTTTGAGTCTCGAGAGAAGGCTGTTCGAGATGAAGCCAAACTAATTGCTGTAGAGATTTATAGATGGATTCGAGACGCTCTGAGACCCCCGTTGCAAAATATAAATTCTGTCCAGGTGAGGGCACAGAGTTTTTTGTTTGTGTTTTTTTGTTTGTTTGTTTGTTTGTTTTAGAGCTGCACCTGCAGCATAGGGAAGTTTCCCAGACTAGGGGTCAAATCAGAGCTGCAGCTACCAGCCTATACCATAGCCACAGCAACACCAGAACGGAGTCTCATCTGTGACCTGTACCACAGTTGGCAGCAACACCGGATCCTTAACCCACTAAGCAAGGCCAGGGATCAAACCTGCATCCTCATGGATACTAGTCAGGTTCATTACCCACTGTGCCACAGCAGGAACTCCTGGTTGTCTTTGTATAAGGTTAGCATGAAGCTATTTCCTTCCGATTGTTGATACTCTGTCCTTACAGGTAATTATTTTTCATTCTTAATTTTGAAATTTTTTCTGAGCATACCTATTTCTGCCGTTACTTTGTTCTTTCAAGTTAAGTACCATGCATTCAGTGATACCAGTATGGTAGTGCTGAATTTGTAGCAGTTTATAACATCGTTTTATGATATTATTGGGCAACAGGACTTAATATCTGTTTGGATAAAATACATTCTATCTTTTTTTTAAGTTTCAGTTGGTTTTGGAGATATTATCTGATGCAAATATATCTGAATTTGTGAACTAACAAGTGTCCTAAAAAAGTGGATTTTATTCTTTGGAAGTGCTTAGTCATACATCTTTAGTGTAGTAGATATGAGTTGGTGTGGCTTGTGCTACGTAATGTATACAAATTCAATTTATCTTTTCTTTACCTTATTAGATCCATATAAATAAGAAATTGGGTTCTGAAACTTTAGTAAATATACATATGTTCTCTAATGGCAGAGATATAGATACATTTTTAAAATATTTTATGGTACTTGCAGTTGAAAGAACTAGAAGAAGAATGGGTCAAACTGCCAACAGGTGCTCCTAAACCAAGTAGGTTTTTGCGTTCCCAGCAAGAACTAGAAGCTAAATTGGAACAGCAGCAGTCTGCTGGTGGAGATGCTGAGGGAGGTAAGCATGCTACTTTTTAAAAAATTTTTTTTTATTTATTTTTATTTTTTGGCTGCGCCCCTGGCATGTGAAAGAAGCTCCCAGGCCTGGGATCAAACCTGTGCCACAGCAGTGACAATGGCAGATCCTTAACCCACTAGGCTACCAGGGAACTCCTGGTAAGCTGTTTTTCGACACTGGTTTTAAGACGTGGCCCTGTCACAAGTATCTGTGTTCATAAGGCACATTTTATAGGGCTGCCATTTAATAAAATATATGTTGTTTATAGGGTTAATCATTCTGATTTTCCTGTATTAAAATTTCATCAGGAATGTGAAAGGATAGCTGGTAACTATTTGATAAGTAAAACCATTTCATTCATTTTTAAGATTTGTTTTGTTTTCCTCCTGGAAGGTGGTGACGATGGTGATGAGGTACCACAGATTGATGCTTATGAGCTTTTGGAAGCAGTAGAAATTCTTTCCAAACTTCCCAAAGACTTTTATGACAAAATTGTAAGTGATGGTAAACTTCTTTCATTTATTTCATTTTAAATGATTACTTGAATATAATTAGAGAATGCTCTCAGTGCACCCTCTTCTACCTCATATCTTCCCTGCTAAAGTGAGACAGTCGTTTCTTCTTTGTTTCCATACTACTTTGTATGTATACCTACTTTAGTCCTTTTTTTCACATTTTGCAAGATGTGTATTCTTTTTTTTTTTAACCATTCAGTGACTATTTTACTTATCATGGTGGCCTTCTATTTCTAGCACAGTATCTGACATACAGTAGATACTTCATACTATTGTGTTGAATTCATGAAAGCCTCCAGTCAGCCTTCAGGATCTGTTTTCAGAATAGACAGTGATGGCATGACTAAATTATAATGCTAATAAACACATATCTTTTTTTTTCTTGACTTAGTCTTCCTTCCTTCCTCCCTCCCTCCCTCCCTCCCTCCCTCCTTCCTTCCTTCCTTTCTTTCTTTCTTTCTTTCTTTCTTTCTTCCGCTTTTTCGGGCTATACCCGTGACATATATGGAAGTTCCCAGGCTAAGGGTTAAATCGGGGCTACACTTGCCAGCCTACACCATAGCCATAGCAACGCAGGATCCAAGCTGTGGCTACGAACTACACCACAGCTCTTGGCAATGCCAGAACCTTAACCCACAGAGCAAGGGCAGGGATCGAAACCACATTGTCATGGATACTAGTGGGGTTTGTTACCGCTAAACCACCACGGGAACTCCTAGTCTCTTTTTAATTTGATTTTTATTTTATATTGGAGTATAATTGATTTACAATGTTGTGTTAGTTTCAGGTGTACAGCAGAATAATTTAGTTATACAAATACCCCAAACAGCATTGTTCCCTTATATCTTTTCCTCATTGTCTCTGAATTTACGTTTACATATTTCTCAAATTCATCCATTTTTCTCCATACTCAAGGTTTCCTTCTCTATTCTACCCCAGGTTTCCTAGCCTTGGCACCATTGACGTCTTTTTGTCAGATATTTCTTTATTTTAGGGGGTTGCCCTGTGCATCGTAGGATGTTTAGCAGCATCTCTAGCCTTTACCAGCCAGCTATTAGTAATACCATTCCTCCCAGTCAGGACAATCAAAAATGTCTCCAGACTTGGCCAAATGTATCCCAAGAGACAAATTTATCCCCATTTGAGAAAGTCTTATCCCAACCACTACCCTCAGCTCTTAGATGCTGCAGTAGTCTTCTTTTAAGACTCCTTGTCTGTTTTTGCCTCCTTCCCATAATATTTCACAATATAATTAGAGGAGTCATTTTTGAAAATGCAAATCTTCCCATGTTACTGTCTCATTAAAATCCTTCAGTGGCTTCCACGAGTATTAAGATGATGTCTGAAATTATAGTGTAGCAATCGAGGTGATCTATAGCCCCTTTGAGGCCCCTGCTTACCTTCCAGCCACATCTCCAAATGCTCTCACTCTCCATGCTCCAGTCAAACAGCTTCTCCTGGTATTAAATGCGCCTATTTTCCTCCTCTTGGCCATAACACACTGTTCTTGCTGCCTGTAACATTCCTCTCTCCCCATTTACCTCTTAATAGCTCTTCATCCTGTAGATCTCACCTTAGGCATCACTTTTGAGGGGCGATCTTACCTGGCAGGCTAAACTGGGTTAAGTCCTTTTGTTGTATTACCAAAGTAGCTTATACTTCTTTCACAGTGGTCATGAGCTGGTAGTTATTTCTTGAAGATCTTCCTACTTCTGCTATCAGTTCCTTAAGTATCCTGTTATCTTCTGATTAATAGATAAATACTTGGTAAATTGAATTGAACTGTAATCTCCTCCAGGTGATGGGTTTGTCATCTTCTTTGTATCCCCAGTTCTTTCAAATAGTGAGTGTTCAAATTACTAAATGATTGTTTGATCTCTAGTGAAGCATATTCTAATAATGGCCATAAACCAAAAGGATTAGCGTGATACCCACAATCTGGAAAATTAATAGCAAAGATTAGAACAGTTTTGGTTGTTGGCTACGTGAATGTTCTTTTCCGGTCTTTCTGATATGGAAATTCCTGTCTCCCGTAGTTGTGCCACAGTGAGAATATGCTAGAAATACTATCTGTCAGTGTTTTCTGTTTAACACTTGCTTAAAGTTTATCTAGAAAATAAGAAAGAAAAGTCTATGGTATCCCATTTTATTTACTTATTATAGAACATTAGGGTTTATGAAATGTTATAAAAAAATTTTATGTGCGAACAGAATTTTATAAATAGGAACAAAACATTCTGATTGACTACACAGTTTAGTAATTTTGATTTCTAACTAGCTTTAGAAAGTTTCTGAGAAAAATACATGTATCTTTGAATCAGTAGCATGCAAAAAATAGATTTTGTTTTCTCTTATTTTCTGTTCTCAAGTGACTCATGTTGTGTCTTAATAGGAGGCAAAAAAATGGCAAGAGAGAAAAGAAGCCCTGGAAGCTGTGGAAGTACTAGTGAAAAACCCCAAACTGGAAGCAGGCGATTATGCAGATTTAGTAAAAGCACTGAAGAAGGTAAATGTGAGGAGTCTCTGTGTTGGTATGCCAGTAGCAGACCAGGCCATTGAGTTTGTCTTCATCAGCCATCTTTTTTTTTTAACCACAGTTGCATTGCTATTTAGGGAACACTACTGATGATTTTTAAATTATAGACTTACTTTTTTTGAGTTATTTAAAATGATTGTCCAAGGGTAGTTTAGAGGGATTGGTTTATAGTCTTCATTTGTTATCACTCTGACTTAATTTTTTTTTGTGACCATATCCATGGCATGTGGAAGTTCCCAGGCCAGGGATGGAATCCGAGCCACAGCTGTGACCTGTGCCACAGCTACAGCAATGTTGGGTCCTTAACCCACTGTGCTGGGCTGGGGATCAAACCCACACCTCCACAGCAACCCAAGAGGCTGTAGTCAGATCCTTAACCCACTGTGCCATAGTGGGAACTCCCACTTTGATTTTAAATATCCTATTTGATAACTTGTACAAATATCAAGAAATAGAGAATCTTGCTGATCTAGAACCAGATATTCCAGTTTTATAATTCTACAGAATGGTCTTTTAAAATTGGCTCTACTTATGTGCTCGCTTCGGCAGCACATATACTAAAATTGGCTCTACTTAATAGGATAGATATTAAATGTGAAGATATTTTTCATTAGATAGCAAGTAATACCACATTATATCAGCATGTAAAGCACAGGATGTGGGGATATGCGGTTAATTATAAAGCAACTAAGTACTAAGTAAGAAAGAAATAGTTTTAGAAAATTCTCATTTGGTTATTGCTTAGGTCCAAACAAGTCAAATGCTGGGGTAGATATTTTTGTATGTAGTGACTTTTCATAAAATCTGAAAGTATAGATCAGACAACTGCGGATGTAGTTACAGAACTTAAGAACAAAGTCTAAAGATACCTTTTTGAATATAGCAAGGTTGAAAATGTCTGGTTTGCTTCCTTAGCCTGAAATTAGAGGACTAGAATGGTAGGGGGAGGAGGTTAATTTTTAATTATATGTATATGTAAGGAGAGTAATTCTCATTATTCATGGTAGTTTTGTTCTATAAAGTCACCACAAACACTGAAGTAGCAAAAGCTGAATCATACAAAAAATAGATTTTGTTAGGGTCCTGCAACCCTCTGGTCACATTTTCATCAACCAGCTGATGCATAGCCTTATTTTATTCTACTTGAAGACATCTTATTCAGTATGTCTTATTGATTCATTAACATTGAACTCACACTAACAGCAATATAACTCATGCCTGAAACAAGCTTACCTAGCATATTTTCTCCAAAAGACATATCACAGCCTTATTGCACTTAGGAACACCAGATAGCATTTTAGCACTGCACTTAGGTGACTTTTACATAGTGAAGGCACCAACAAAGAGCACAAAGATGCCAGAAAACCATGGCAGTAAGTAGACTATGAAAAAGATACTTGTTTACAGTATGAGAGCTGAAAGAAGGCGGCAGAGTATTGCATTGTTCAGTCTCAGCTGGGAATGTGCACATCAGGCATTTCAGATTTTCCCCAGCTCTGTGCTTGTCTGTGAATGACCAAGAAAGTGCCTCAACTATTGATTTGGGAGTTATAAGTTAATTGTAATGAGTAGATGAATTTGCAGATATGTGATCCATGAATAATGAGGATGATGAACTATGTTTTCTCATACTTTTTCCCCTCTAAGTAGGATTTGGAGGCAGGGATATGAAATGTCAAAATTATTGTTCAACAGTTTTCCATCTTGAAGAGCCACAGACGCAAGCAAGATTACAGTTGTCTCTTGGTATCCACAGTGGGCGTGGGGTTTGGTTCTAGGTTCTGCTCAAGTTTCTTGTATAAATTGGCATAATACAATGGAAACTTTTGTCCCTCCATATCTGTAGTTTTGGAGGCTGACTATAATTAAAAGGAAATTGCCCTAGGGAAAAGATTTCACCAACCTGGAGCTTAGGAGGAAAGAGGAAGGGTAGAAGGCATTAAGAGGAGGTGAGGTTCAAGTGGCCTTGAAGGGAGCTTCAAATTTCCTGTAAGTTCTAGCATAGAATTTTTATCAGGAATCTTAGAGAAACATGATATTTATATGTGTGTGATACTTATATATGTGACATATATTTTGCTCTGTTACCAAATTCTGTCTCTCTCTCGTTGGGTTTTTTTTTTTTTTTTTGCTTTTTTTTGGTCTTTTTTAGGGCTGCAGCCGTGGCATATGGAAGTTTCCAGGCAAGTGGTTGAATCAGAGCTGTAGCCACTGGCCTCCACCACAACCACAGAACTGTAGCCTCTGGCCTCCACCACAACCACAGCAACATGGGATCTGAGCCTTGTCTGTGACCTATATCACCAGAACTTTAACCCACTGAGCAAGGCCAGAGATCGAACCCACATCCTCATGGATACCAGTCAGGTTTGTTAACCGCTGAGCCACGACGGGAACTCCATCTGTTAGCAAATTCTCAATGCCCCAAATAATAGTTTTGATTTTTCTTTATCTAGTGATCAGGAATGTTAATTTTAGAATCAAATGTTAATAAGTGATGTTCTCTACATACATTTTCTGAGGATATGAGCTTTTCAAATGAAGACTTCTGTGATTTCCATCAGAGTTCCCATTGTGGCTCGGTGGAAACGAACCCAACTAGGATCCATGAGGATGCGGGTTTGATCCCTGGCCTTGCTCAGTGGGTTAACAATCTGGCGTTGCCGTGAGCTGTGGTGTAGGTCACAGACGCGGCTCGGATCTGGTGTGGCTGTGGCTGTGGCTGTGGCTGTGGCTGGCAGCTGTAGCTCCGATTCGACCCCTAGCCTGGGAACCTCCATATGCCATGGGTGCGGACCTTAAAAAAAAAAAAAATCTTAACAGGAAGGAACAGAAGCATAGTTGCTGTCTTGTTAAATTGATACAGATGCAGCTACTACCTGTGACTTGATAAGTTTTGGACTTTGTAGGGTGTACTGTGGGATATAGGAGGATGGTAGTATAAATGTTGCTGGAGGAGATTTTGCTAAGAGATCTGATGATCATTAAGTAACTAAAATGGCAGCTGCAAGCCCAGAAGCTCCCTCAGAGTAATGCTTACAATGGAATTTGCGATTTACAGTTCTCGTGGGTTTCTTGAAGGTTCAGCAGTTTCTACTGGTGCTTCTTGGGTATAAATGTTAGAACTGCTACGCTATGGTGTTTTTCAGAGATATACTGTCTTTTGGCTTTCCCTGCCCCAAAATAAAGTCAGGAGGCCTCCAGCTTCTCTGCCATTATCAGAATCACCAGGGCTCAGTTGTGCAATGCTGACAGCCCAGACTACCACCAATGGAGAGTTAGTAATTTGACATAGTGGTCTTATGTATACTCTTTCGGTAGAACTTTAAGGTAGGAGACTAAACATAATGAACAGAAGCTCCCAAATTTGATATTGTCAAAGGAGAATCTTTCCTCTTTTGTAGGAAACAAAGTTGGATATCCTTTACATAATAGCTTTCAGAATTTTTTTAAGAATAAATGTTCAGGAGTTCCCATCGTGGCGCAGCGGAAACGAATCCAACTAGGAACCATGAGGTTGTGGGTTTGATCTCTGGCCTCTCTGTGGGTCAAGGATCCGGCCTTGCCATGAGCTGTGGTGTGGGTCACAGACGCAGCTTGGATCTGGCATTGCTGTGGCTGTGGCGTAGACCGGTGGCTACAGCTCCGATTTGACCCTTAGCCTGGGAACCTCCATATGCTGCAAGTGTGGCCCTAAAAAGGAAAAAAAAAAAAGGAATAAATGTTCAGTTCCCTCCTACAGGGCTGTGACTGTTTTGTTTTCCTTTTATTCCCCCCCACTTTTGTAGGTTGTTGGAAAGGACACCAATGTTATGTTGGTAGCTTTGGCAGCAAAATGTCTTACTGGCCTGGCTCTTGGGCTAAGGAAGAAATTTGGACAATATGCAGGACATGTAAGTAACATTCCTTTTTAGATAAAAATCAGCATCATCAAGAATATCAGGCTAGTTTGCTTTATGCTTTAAAACAACTCTTTGGCATAATCTTTATATATATGGGAAAATAAAATTCCTCACTATTTTATTAATACTGAGCATAACTTATAACATTTCAATAAAGATGTCAGTTGTAACTAAATTTATTAGCTTTATGTAGAAAAGCAGGCACTTGGCCTAAAGTAATTAGTTGAGTTGATTTGCTCATTACTTATTTACTTATTATTATCTTGCTTTGTCTTTACAACATTATATACAGTATAACAGGATGAAGTAACACTTGTAGTGACCAGGACAGAGTGAAAATAAGAGTATGAAAGGCAATATAAGACCAGAAGTGAGATTAACATTATAAAATGTATTTTTATGGTAATTTCCTGTTTAAGAAAATAATAATTATATACTTGAGACATTTTTTATAGCTTACACTATTGGTGATATATCTGTTTGTGATAAGAAACTGACTGGAGACGTTTGTTAAATATACCGTTTTCTTTGTATAGATTTGGAAGCAATCAAGTTTCGTAACAGTTTTAATAAATTGAGATGTTTTCTTTAACTCTGGTGTCTATTAGTTTGTCTCTATATCTCATATAAATTACTTAGAATGGCTTAGCATCTTAAAAATTGATCGTACTGTACTTTGGGGTTTAACTTACTAGTCACTCGATCATTTGATTCCCTGGGTTGACTTAAGATTCTCCTAATGGTCTGCAGTCATGTGTCAGTTTTATGCTATGAAGCTAATCTCTAACCTCACTTAGTTGTGGTTTTTGGAGCTTGTTTACTCATAGCATTAAAAGTAATTTCAGAGAACTTAACTGAAAAAACAAGATGCTACCAAATAAAAATAAATCATGACTAGTTTATTACCAAGGAAATAAAAACAAGGGTCTATAAGACCCTTAGACATGTAAATAAAAAATTGGAGTAAAATTATAATCAGTATAGCAATCAGTATTTATTATATAGTATCTGCGTAAGCATGCTATCAATACACTGATTAGCTTTTGGTCAGCTTGTGTTACTTAGAATATTTTATACCTGTGTATTAAAAATAATTTTTCAAGCTAGAAAACAATTCTAAAAATACATTTTAATTTACTAAATTGTAGTTGGATGATTACCTGGGCCTCTAGTTTCAGTTCTAATGACTTTGTGACAATTGGGCATGTAGCATAAAGAATATCTTTAGTGCTTTACAGCTGGGGTTATTCTCTCCCCCCTTAAAATTATATCATTTGTATTGTTTGATATTAAGTGGGTTAATGTGGTTCAGCTTTATTTTCTTTAGTTATTCATAGATAATCTTTTTGCCAATGCATATAAAAGTGAACTTTAGCTTTATAACCATTAAATATCTTGATGGAAGGCAAAATGGGTAAAGGGAGTCAATTTTATGGTGACAGATGGAAACTAGACTTTTGGTGGTGAGTATGCCAAAGTGTACACAGAAGTCAAATTATAAGGTTGTACATAAAAGTTACATAATGTTATAAACCAGTATTACCTCAGTAAAAACAAACAAAAATTCTAAAAGCATCTTGACTTTTAAGATTGTAACTAGCTCTTAGTATTAGAAAGTCTTTTTTATTTTTTTTTATTTTTTATTTTTTGTCTTTTTGCCTTTTTATGTAGGGCCACACCCGTGACATATGTAGATTCCCAGGCTAGGGGGTCTAACAGGAGCTTTAGCCGCCGGCCTTCGCCACAGCCACAGCAACGCGGGATCTGAGCCGCGTCTGCAGCCTACACCACAGCTCACGGCAACGCCAATCCTTAACCCACTAAGCAAGGCCAGGGATCGAACCCGCAACCTCATGGTTCTTAGTCGGATTCGTTAACCACTGAGCCACGAAGGGAACTCCTAGAAAGTCTTTTTTATATTTCTCCCTGAGAACTATATCCTTCTGATTTGTATCACTTCTTTGAAATTTAAAAAAAGTGAGGGATGCACGGTGCAAGGTGCCACTGAGCTCTGCTTTCTATTTTAGACCTTAAAAAACTAATTTGCCTGCTAGCACAGTGCCTGGCACTCACCACATATATTTGGCATTCAGTAAGTATTTAATGATTTTTTTATAGTTTACGATGCAAAATAAAAATTATAAAAATTATGATTTTGGAATTCCCTGGGGGCCTTGTGGTTAGGGATCCAGCATCGTCACTATTGTAGCTCAGGTCACTGCTTATGGCAAGGGTCCAGTCCCTGCCCCGGGAACACATGCCTTGGGTGTGGCCAAAAAATGTTTAACTTTACTGAACTAAACTTAGTACTTGAATAAGAAAATATAGTTCTGATCAAAATTGCTATGTTTTCTGGTATTATTTCTTTTGTCTTTAGTGAAAGGGCAGGAGTCCTGTAAGATGTATCAGAATCTTGGATGGATGGGGAGGAAGAATTATATACTATTTCTGTTCCCCTACCCTAAACCCACCTAATAGAGAATCATTTTATACAATAAGAGATATTACTGATAAAAATGATTTTATGGTTGAATATAAGCAAAAAGGGGGGGAAGGTTGAGAAGCATTGCTCTGGTGGTATAGGCATAAGATTGTCCAGCAGAAGATTCTTGTACCCTTGAAAAAAGGAAAGGACTTTTTGTTTTTGGCCGTGCCTGCAGCATGCAGAAGTTCCTGGAACTGGGATCAAACCCACACCACAGCAGTGACAACGCCAGATCCTTAACCCTCTGTGCCACATGAACCTCCAGGAAATGACTTTTTATCCAACTTAGATGTTTACTTTTTTTGTTTATTTTGGTAGAACCAAACATTGTTTTAATAACAATTTTGTTGAGATATAATTTATATACTATGAGATTCACCCCCTTAAATTATGTAATTCACTGGTTTTAGTATATTCATCACCACTTTCTAATTCCAGAACATTTTCATCACCCCAAGAAGAAACGCCATATCCATTAGCAGTCACTCCCCATTCTTTCCTCCCCCTAATTCCTGGCAACCACTGATATACTTTCTGCCTTTACCGATTTGATCTTTCCTATAAATGGGCTCATGTACATGTGGTCCTTTGTGACTGGCATCTTTCACTTAGCCTAATGTTTTCAAGGCTCATCCACGTTGTAGCATGCATCGGTACTTCATTACTTTCTGCTGAATATATTCCAACTGTTCACTTAAAGGTTGTACCGACCATTTTGGAGAAATTCAAAGAGAAGAAGCCTCAAGTGGTACAAGCCCTGCAAGAGGCAATTGATGCAATCTTCCTTACTGTAAGTTGACAACATGAGTTTGTGGTTTTGTCTGAAGTAAAGTTTGTCGATGTAATATTTCGATTGTTTTTTACAGTTGAGAAAAGCTTATTGACCACATTTTCTTTCTAAAGACCACACTACAGAACATCAGTGAGGATGTTTTAGCAGTAATGGATAATAAAAATCCAACCATCAAGCAACAGACATCTCTTTTTATTGCAAGAAGCTTCCGCCACTGCACTGCTTCTACCCTGCCAAAGAGCTTACTTAAACCCTTTTGTGCTGCTCTACTTAAGGTACAGAGTCTCTTTGATATATTCCAACTCTTTGAAATTGGGGGAATGTTTTATACCTAGGCAAGATTTTTTCCTACTAATTGTGTATAGTGACTACATGACTTTAAGACGTAGATTATTGTCTTTTGAAGAGCAGACCCTCTGCAGCTTTGGAAATTGAATTCAAATTCTTGTACGTTTTGTGTTCCTATTCTTGAAGAAAAGCACAGTTTAGCTTTATAATTTCATTAACTAATAAACATTCTGTTTCTTATTTGGCCCTTAAACTGATATTCGGCTGAATCTGGCCAAGCACAGGCCTCTAATTTAGAGTATTTGAAGATCATTTGAGTGTGAGGCATTTTATTTTTTATTTATTTATTTTTTTGCTTTTTGTCATTTTAGGACCGCACCTGCGGCATGGGAGGTTCCCAGGCTAGGAGTCTAATCGGAGCTACAGCTACTGGCCTATACCACAGCCATAGCAACGCGGGATCCAAGCCACATCTGCAACGTACACGACAGCTCACAGCAATGCCCAATCCTTAACTCACTGAGCAAGGCCAGGAATCAAACCCGCAACCTCATGGTTCCTAGTCGGATTTGTTTCTGCTGAGCCATGACGGGAACTCCATAGTGTGAGGCATTTTAGATAGAGGAGAAGAGGAGAAGAAAGCACTTACTTGCTGAATAGATTACCAGAAATTTCCTTAACTCAGAAAGAATTTGTGAAAGAATAACTGTTACTTGGCAGAAAGAAAGCTAAGCTTAGCTTCTGTGAATTGTAAAAAGCAAATTCTTTATCCAACAACCATCAGCCTGAATTAAAATCAGTAATACCTAAAGTACCTTAAATTAAGATCATTTTGCTTACTTCCGGACTATAGCACATCAATGATTCTGCTCCTGAAGTCAGAGATGCTGCGTTTGAAGCACTGGGCACTGCTTTGAAGGTGGTTGGTGAGAAAGCTGTGAACCCATTCTTAGCTGATGTGGACAAACTCAAGCTTGATAAGGTAGGCTAGTAATGGGTTGTAATGAAATTGGATAGCAGTACTGTCTCTGCGTTCTGGGTTTGTCTACTGATATCCTTTTTATTTGTTTTAAAGAACATTATTTTTTTTTAATTGAAGTACAATTGATTTACAATGTTGTGTCAATTTCTGCTGTATAGCAAAGTGACCCAGTTATACATATGTATACATTCTTTTTCTCATATTATCTTCCATCATGTTCTATCACAAGAGATTGGTTATAGTTCCTTGTGCTATACAGTAGGACCTCATAGCTTATCCATTCTAAATGTAATAGTTTGCATCTACTAGCCCCAAACTCCCAGTCCCTTCCACTCCCTCTCCTTCCCCCTTGGCAACCACAAGACTGTTTTCTATGTCTGTGAGTCTGTTTCTGTTTAGTGGTATCTTTTTTATCAGAATTTCTTGATTAGTAGAAATATCTTTAAAATTATAAAAAATAAAATTGAGTGAATAGTCTGTAGAGGAGGTAAAAATGTTTTGATTTAATTTTGTTTCTAATATCTGAAAAGTTACCTTTCTTAATATGAATGTCTTCCATTAAAAGTGTGATTATTATAAGTCTAACAAATTCTCTTTTACATAGAAATATAATGTAATATGTCATTAATGTATATTTACTGCCAGGAAAGTGTGGATTATTTTTCTTTGTTGAAAAAGAAACTTCTCTGAATTCTCATATGTAATTGTGGTTTAGAAATGACCTAGTAAGAGACAGATAAATATGATATCACTTATATATAGAATCTAAAAAAAATGATACCAATGAACTTATTTACAAAACAGAAATAGACTCACAGACACAGAAACAGAAAACAAACTTATGGTTACCAAAGGGGATAGAAGGGGGTGGGAGGGAGATAAATTAGAAGTTTAGTATTAACATATACACACTACTTTATATAAAATAAACAACAAGGACCTACTGTATAGCACAAGGAACTGTATTTAATATATTGTCGAAACCTACAATGGAAAAGAATATGAAAAAGTAGATTTATTATAGGTAAACAGATAGGTACTTGTGTATATATAACTGAATCACTTTGCTTTATACGTGAAACTAATACAACATTGTACATTATATTCAGTTTTAAAAAATGACTTATTAAGTAATGTAGTGATTGTGTTTCAAAGTTGGGCTCAATGATGTCTATCTTAATTCTATTCTCCAGATAAAAGAATGTTCAGAAAAAGTAGAGCTGGTCCATGGTAAGAAAGCAGGGCTAGCAGCTGACAAGAAGGAGGTCAAGCCTGTGCCCGGAAGGACTGCTGCCTCGGGGGCTGCAGGAGATAAGGACACAAAGGACATTTCTGCACCCAAACCAGGACCCTTAAAAAAGGCACCTGCTACTAAGGTTGGATTCAAAAATTAGAATTTAGTAACGTAGGATCTGAATCTCAGATTCATAACTGTTCTTCAGTGTGATTTTGTTTGAGAAATGGGCTCATTACAACATTCAAAAGACAGCAGAACATCTTGTAACGAAGCCAGCATATTCCAACAATACATTTGGTTACTTGAAACTTTATTAGAGACTAAAATGGTAATGAAGATTCAGGAGTGCATTTTAAGGCATCAAAAAGTGTCATTAAATAATAAAATAAAATGTGGCAAGGTATTTGACATTAATAACATCACATTGGTCATTTTGTTAATACTCTGGAATTGCATCACCAAGTCTCCATTTGATAAAGTCTTATCACTGTGTAGTGCAGAAGAGGGGAAGTGCCCAAGGGCAAATACGGCCTTCTTTCAGTCAGCACTTCTGGACTGCACTCTCTTAAGTAGGAAGTTATCTACTGCAGATGCAAAAGGTTTGATTTTCTTTCCCCATGCTGAACGCCAGCATGGAGTTGGAAGAAGACTGATTCTTAGTGAACTTCATTTCCTGAAGTGTTTTATCTGCACAATCTCATTCAGTCATCATAACAACCCTTGAGATAAGTGTTTTGAGATCCCTGTTTTTCCAGAAAAGGAAACTAGGTCTCAACAAAGTTGTGTCCTGTACATGCTCTTATGGTTCACTCTGCTGTTTTTATCCACTTGTTTCTTTGTTTTGTCTCCCCACACTGTACTGTAAACTTTAAAGGATAGAGATACTGTCACTGCTTGACCCCTGTGCACAGAAGAGGTTCTGGCATATAGCAGAAACTCGGCATATATTTATGGAATGACAGGAGTTGTAGAATTAGGATTTGAACCCAGGTATCTCTAGCTCTAGGGTCTGTGTTCTTTCTTTCATGTTATGCTATCACTTCAGTACTCCAGGATAGGGAATTGGAAGTTAGTTTCTCCTTTCCCACCAACTCCTGCCTCTCTGGACGATGACCTGGGCACAACACCTTAAGACCTTTTCTTATCTCGCGAAACCTTTCCATGCTAACTTTCTTTTCTAAGGAATTCTTTCCCTGCAAAAATAGGCTGCAGGTGGAATGGGGGAGGTCTTGCTTTAGTTGCTCTTTTGAAAAGATAAGCAGGACAGTATGACCGAATAAACCTACTGAGCATATACATCTGTTAAAAAAAAAAATTGTACTAACCCCACCTTAAAAGCTTAGAATAGGAGTACCATTGTGGTTTAGCAGTAAGGAACCCAGCTAATGTCCATGAGAATGCAGGTTCGAAGACTGACCTTGCTTAGTGGGTTAAGGATCCCACGTTGCCATAAGCTATGGTGTAGGTTGCAGACACGGCTCAGATCTGGCGTTGCTGTGGCTGTTTGTGTAGGCCAGCAGGTACAGCTCCAATTCAGCCCCTAACTTGGGAATTTCTGTATGCCAAGGGTGTAGCCCTAAAAAGACAAAGATAAAAACCTCAGGGAGTTCCCCTCATGGCTCAGTGGAAACGAATCCAACTAGGAACCATGAGGTTGCGGGTTCGATCCCTGACCTCGCTTAGTGTGTTAAGGATCTGGCGTTGCCATGAGCTGTGGTGTAGGTTGCAGACGCGGCTTGGATCCCACCTTGCTGTGGCTGTGGCGTAGGCCGGCAGCTGTAGTTCCCATTAGACCCCTAGCCTGGGAATCTCCACATGCCGCAGTTGCGTCCCTAAAAAAAAAACAACAAAGGGCAAAAAAATAAAATAAAAAGCTCACAATAGGATGTTCTCCAGTAGTCTGGTTAGTTCTCAACACTTTCACTGCTGCAACCCAGGTTCAATACCTGGTCTGGAAACTGAGATCCCACGTTAGGCCTCTGTATGCCGTGGCAAAAAACGGAAAAAGAAATACTCAGGATGTGTTCTAGACAACATTGCTTTCAGAGCAGGTCTGGATGTTCAAGACTAATTTGGTCCTCTGTCATTTTATCTTTTTAGGTTTGGGGCATTGCTTAACAAATATCCAAAATAGGTATAAGGAATGGTGTGAACTGTGATGTGTGTTTCTATATTAATGTTGCTGTCATTGGTTATGTGCCTTATGATAAACTGCTATTTTCTTATGACCTTTCAAAACTGGGGTGAAATAAATTTAAATCAAGATATTTAAATAGAATATTAGCAGATAGAATCCAGTGGGTAAAATAAAAAATATGACCAACTGAAACCCACTGAGCGAGGCCAGGGATGGAACATGCATTCTGATGTATACTAGTCAGGTTCTTAACCTGCTGAGCCAAATGGAAACTCCCTAATTAGCTCGTTTTGAATAGAGGTCTTAATATAGCTTCTGCAGATTGCGCCATAAATGATCTTCAGGATGTCTGTCTGTCCTTAAAACTGCTAAATTCTGTGGACACAAAAAATACGGGGTTTTTTCGTGTGGTTTGAGTGATTCTTCATTTTAATCAACTTTTCAAGGAGTCTCTGACCCCAAAATATCTAAGAACCACTTTTCTATATCCTTGAGTGGCTTGATATTTTTTATTTGCTTTTAGGCTGGAGGGCCACCAAAGAAGGGGAAGCCAGCTGCACAAGGAGGCACAGGGAGCACTGGAACCAAGAACAAGAAGGGATTGGAGACTAAAGAAATAGTGGAGCCCGAGCTCTCGGTCAGTATTATACCGTATGTCTCAAACTCAAAACCATGATAAGCCAGTGCCTGTGAGGAGATTTGAGTTCTTTGCTGAGCACTGTAACATAGTTAATTGATACCTTTATAGCTTATTGAAACTGTGCCTAAGACAAACAGCCCGTTTATGGTAGTATAAGATAATCATCAGATACTCAAGCACAGCTGTGGGAATGTTCTTGTAGATTTGCCTGTGGCAGTTTACTTTCCTGCTGTTTCCTTAAGCAATTATTAATGTTAATGTTTTGTATCTTACAGATAGAAGTATGTGAAGAAAAAGCTTCAGCTGTCCTTCCTGCTACCTGTATACAGCTTCTAGACAGCAGTAACTGGAAGGAAAGGCTGGCCTGTATGGAAGAGTTCCAAAAGGTGGGTGAATAGGGATGAGTGAAAGAAAATTACATTATATAGGAGTGATGAAATTAGTAAATGAAAGACTAGTCTGATTGCCATGTTTTATAACCAGTGAACATGTTTGCAGGGTGTTAACTAAAGATGAGGTGTGGTTTTTTGTTTGTTAACTGTGTAGTGTTTATTTTTCAGCATCTGCTTTTTGTGGTTTCTGTCAACTCATTACCTAGTGTTTACTCAAGAAAATTAGGTTTGTTCTGAATTTTAAGGCTTACATGAATTTTAATATTATGGTATTTGTCCATTAAACTTGCAAGGTCTCTCCACTTAAACCAAACTTCATCCATTTCTGTGTTTCCTCTTTGTTGTCATGATTCTTAGAAGAACAGACATTATTGTTTGGTATGAGAAGCTTTTTAAAATCTGTGCTGGACAGGAGCGTGGTGGGTCATTTTGGTACACACTCTGATTCTAATGAGGAGGGGCGTAAAGAAACCGAAAGCACGGGGACTAGAGGCAGGAGACCTGGCTTCCAGTCTTGCGTCTGCCGCTCAGGTTTAGGCCTAAGTTTGTGCTTTGAAATCTAATACATAAATGTTTCTCACCTACTCAAGTTTGCTAGGTTTTTAGGAAAATTAAATAAGTCAAAATATATATAAGCAGTTTCTGCTTTACACTAGGCAAATTACAACTATTACTATTATTTTCCATGGAGCAAATTATTTGTGAATTCCAAAATATGGGGGGGGAGTTGTATTACAGTAATGCAGTGGTGTTATTGTAACAATGGTATACCAAACATCCAACTTAAGAAACAAAACATTATAACAGAAAGTAAATAAGCTCTAAGACTGGCCTCATTTCTATTACCTTCCCTCCTTCAGAGATAAGCACTTGTTGATTTTGATATATACCATTACCTTGGAACTAATCGTGAATCCCTTAACTTTCTCACGCTCTTGTTTTATTTCAAGGCTGTTGAACTGATGGACCGTACTGAAATGCCATGCCAGGCGTTAGTTAGGATGCTGGCCAAGAAACCTGGATGGAAAGAAACTAATTTTCAGGTATTTTAAATTGGAGATTTAGTGTCTTTTATTGAAGTAGTTTTCATTACATCATCCTGTAGAGTATTGGAGAGGTATAGTTTTGGCAGTGACTTTTAGCTTGTTCTTTTTTTTAAAAAAAATCACTCAGCTGGTATACCATCAATTTTAAATGTGTACATTTTAATTAAACATATAACCTTGTGCATTTAGGAGTTTACGTGTTTATAAATACTGATTGAGTAATTCATGTGCATGCATTTTTCTCATTATTTAGAAGCCCTCTACTGTAATCTTTACACATCCAAGGGAGGGATAAACAGTGAGATAGCTTTCTTATTTGTTTGGATAAAAAGTAAATGTAGTCTTTTAAGTTTCCAATAATCGGTTTAATTTGCTTAACTGATAATAGAGATTAAATTTAGCTGTACCATTATCTAATCTAAAAAGTAGGTGTGAAGGGAGGCACATAGGTGTGAAGGGAGGCACAGAAAAGTAATACAGGAAGGAAAACAGGAAGAGTTTTCTTCTCCTCTAGACATATATATAGACTTGATGGAAAACAAAAGTTTGGAATGTGTCACGTTTCTTTTTGGCTTCTTGCTAGTCTCTTTTTTACTTCTGCGCTGCCACCTCTTGTTCTCTCTTTAGGATCCTTAGCTCCCTTGAACACTGTGTTCTCTTAGCACCTCGCTTGCACCATCCAGCTCTACGAAAGCTTCCTGTGCAGAAAGGTTCTTGGGCTGTGTTCTTCCCCTCACACCACCTTTTAAAACTCCCCTTTATGCAGCTTCTCAGCTAGGTGAAAATACACCTGATGTGAGCTAATACTCCTCTGAATATTAGATCCATAACAGGAGATAATTTTTTTTATATTTTTCCTTTGTATCAACTTTACTAGAGTTTAAAAGTTTTAAAGGGTAAAGTGCAGCTCTTTGTAGCCCATTCACATAGTTCTACAACTCCTACCACTATATAATTTTAGAATATTTTCATCACCCTGAAGAAGAACCCCACCCCCATCAGCGTCACTCTCTATTCCTCCCCAAGTCCCCACCCTCCAGTACCTGGCAGCTATGGAGGTACTGGATTACTTTTCTTAGACATTTCGCTAAATGGAATGATGTGGCCTTTTGTGTGTGGCTTTTACTTAGCATAAAGTTTTCAAGGGTCATCCATGTTGTAGCATATATCAACTCTACATTCTTTTTTATTGCTAAACAGTATTCCATTGTGTGGATATACAATATTTTATTTGCCTGTTCAGAACTTGATGGACATTTGCATTATTTCCACTCTGGGGCTGTTGCAACTGATGCTGCTGTGAACATTCATGTAAAAGTCTTGCGTGTGAACACATGTTTAATAATTTTGTATATACATAGAGGTCTATGGTAACTCTTTAACTTTTTGAGAAACTGCCAAACTGTTTTTAAAAGCAGCTGTCCCATTTTATCTTTGCACTAGCAGTACAAGAGAATTATAATTTCTCTGTTTCCTTACCAATGCTTGTTATTTAAATATTCAAATAAGATAAAGGAAAATATTTATGGGCAAAAGGGCCTGAAGTCCCATACGTCTGCCATCATCACATTAGCATCTTAAAAATTTTTTCCACAGTTCATTCCATTCTTCCACTTAAAAAATCTAGAAGTTATTTAAAGCTCTCAAGTTCTATGGTGTGTGTGTGTTTATGTACGTAAGGGTTGTATTGTGGAGGGGGGAAGTACATTAGGTACTCTGAGTTAATACGGTCATTATTACGTATTTCAGGATGTGTACTAATTATTATATGCAAATAACCATAAGAGGTGGAGAATATAGAAATAATAAACTTTTATGTAGTAACATAGCTTATTAGCATTTTAAAGCTTTGAGTGGTTTTTCTTTTTTCTCTCTTAGCTGTCAGCTATTTAAGTTGATAACAATTAAAAGATAAAAATTATTTTGCTTTTTGGTTCAAAATTCTGATTTTAGCATTTCCTGTTGTGGCTCAGTGGATTAAGAACCCGACATAGTATCCGTGAGGATACGGGTTTGATCCCTGGCCTTGCTCAGTGGGTTAATGATCCAGTGTTGCCATAAGCTGCAGCGTAAGTCACAGATGCAGCTCGGATCTGACATTGCTGTGGCTGTGGCATAGGCCTGCAGCTACAACTCCAATTTGACCCCTAGCCTAGGAACTTCCATGTGTGTCCCTAAAAAGAAAAAAAAAAATTCTGATTGCATAAAAATAAGTAAATGTCTTTAGCTTACTTGTAACTTTATGATACTTACCATTGTTCAGGTGATGCAAATGAAGCTTCATATAGTTGCTTTGATTGCCCAGAAGGGAAATTTTTCAAAAACTTCAGCTCAGATTGTCTTAGATGGCCTTGTAGACAAGATTGGAGATGTGAAATGTGGGAACAATGCAAAAGAAGCTATGACAGCGATAGCCGAAGCATGTATGTTGCCGTGGACAGCTGAACAGGTTAGTGACACAGAGCTCTCTTTCTTCAAGTTTCCCCAAATTATAATTTAAGATTACCAGTTATACTTTAGTTCTTTTTTTCTCAAGTAAAACTGTTTTTGATACAGCACTTTAATTTTTACCTTTAGTAATATACACTGTTGCCTGACAGTTAAAATTGTCTTGAGAGTTCCCTGGTGGTCTAATGGTTAGCACTCAGCACTTTGCTGCAGTGGGTTTGATCCCTGGTCTGGGAACTTAGATTCCACGTCATGTCATGGCCCCCCACTAAAAATTGTCAGAGTTCTCCTGTGGCACAGGGGGTGAAGGATCCAGCATTATCACTGCAGTGGCTCAGGTCACTGATGTGGCACAGGTTCAATCCTTGGAGCCAAGAACTTTCACATGTCAGAGATGCAGCCCAAAAAAAAAAAAAAGGGTTGCCTTAGTCAAGAATATTGTATTAAAGATGAGAGATTTTCTCTTGACATTGTAATCCAGAATGGTCACTAATGAAAAGCTGTAAACAGTCCCGAATCCTTTTTCTTAATTGAAATATAATTGATTTACAGTACTGTGAGAATGCTTTTAGTACTACTCTAACTTACATCATTTTCACATGAAGTTAAATATCTCATTCCTAAGGCATTCTTGCAGTTGTTTTTGTGTCGGAAAAACCACTTCTCCCTTAATGTCAAGCTATATTTTTACGAGAAATATGAGAGGAAACGTAGATCTGTTCTGGTTTTTTGTTTCTTTTTCTGCTTCAGGTTATGTCAATGGCTTTCTCACAGAAGAATCCCAAGAATCAATCAGAAACCCTGAACTGGCTATCAAATGCAATAAAAGAATTTGGTTTTTCTGGGTAAGTCAGAAAAAAATCAAGTATATGTTTTGCCAGGCTCTGACTGGTGATTTTATTTGTTGTAGCTGTCTCTGCTCACTTCTGAGAAGCCAGAGCTAGATTGTCTTATTTATATAGAACAAAACTACCTCTGTTCCCCAAAAGCTTATACTGGCTCATGCTCCTGGGTTTTCATATCCACTAACATTAGAGTTCTCTAAATTATTTTTCCTTGAGTATTAATAACTGTCCCACGAGAAAAACTGTTTCCAAGCATCTCTAGTCAAATATATGTGGAAGTTACATATAAAATCACATGTGCCTAGAGATCTGTAGTACATGTTGGAAAATTAAAGGCTCTCAGAAAAAGTCCTGCAATGGAGATTTTTATTTAACCCATTCTTTCCCAAAGTTATTTGTATATTGAACACATTTATTTATAGTAGTCCCCCCCTTATCTGGGTTTTTGCCTTCCAAAGTTTTAGATATCCACAGTCAAAAAATATTAAATGTAAAATTTCACAAACAAATAGTTCATAAGTTTTAAAATGTGGGCTGTACTGAGTAGCATGATGAAATCTCATTCTGTACTCCTTGGGATATGAATCATCCTTTTGTCTAGTGTATCCCACCCATTAGTCACTGAGTAGCTGTCTCAGCTGTCAGATCGACTCTTGTGGTTTTGCAGTACTCCTATTCAAGTCACCTTATGTTACTTAATAGAAGCCCCAAAGTACAAGAGTAGAGATGCTGGCAATTAGGATATGCAGAAAAGAAGCTGTAAAGTGCTTCCTTTGAGTGAAAAGTGAAAGTTCTCAATTCAGGAAAGAAAAAAATAGTACGCTGAGGTTGCTGAAATCTATAGTAAGAACAAATCTTCTATCTGTGAAATTGTAAAGGAAAAAAAAATTCATAATAGTTCCACTGTTGGCCCTTTAACTGCAAATATTATAAGTGCTTAGTTGAGATGGAAAAGATATTAAATTTGTGGATGGAAGACATGAACAGAAAACATGTTCTGATTGATGGCAACGTGTTCCACCCAAAATCATGGAGACTATATGAAGACTTCAGAAGGGATCCTCTGATTCAAGTGACGCTAAGCCATTTACTGCAAGTAAGAATGGTTACACAGATTCAGAAGTAAGTTTGGAATGAAAAATATAAAAATTACTGGAGAGGCTACGTTTACCAGTGGAGCAGCTGCTGCCACATTTCTGGTAGAGTTGAAAAAGTTAAGGAGGATCCCAAATGCAGCCAGATATTGACACCATCATGCCCCAAGGTGTGGAGATGACACTCCGAGGATGCCAGGGTACCAGGATGCAGTGCCCAGAGCCCCAAATCCTAGCCACTAGACCACCAGGGAGTTGCTGTGCCCAGAGCCCCAACGCCGTCTGCTGTCTTCTGGGAGCTGTGGCCCATACCTGGAGGCCCTAATGGATTTTCACTGGGACAGGAAATAAGGAGAAGATCCAGTCCGCTAGTGTGGTAGTTTCTACGTGGTTCTTACTCTTGAAATATAATTTTAGGGGAATGTTAGTAAAGATGAGATTAAAAACAGAAATACTATTTTTGACAGAATAAAGGTTTTTTTTTCAAGATCGACTGAAAAAAAAAGAAAGGAAAAGTTAAGGAGGAAATGTAGGGTTCGTTTGATATTATCCATGGTTTCAGGTATCCACTGGAGGCCTTGGTCTGTATCCCCTGCAGATAAGGGGGGAGTGCTGTATTTATTTAACAAAATTTTATACAGCTTACTTTATGCCAGACACTTTCTAAATAATAATTCATTTGAATTAATTATGAAAGCCGTGTGAGGTATTGTTCTCTCCTCTTTTCTTTTCTTTTCTTTTTTTTAGGGCCACAGCTTCGCATATGGAGGTCCCCAGGCTAGGGGTCAAATTGGAGCTGTAGCCACAGCCATAGTAGCAATGTCAGATCCAAGCCACGTCTGAGACCTGCACCACAGCTCATGGCAACACTGAATCCTTAACCCACTGAGCGAGGCCAGGGATCTAACCTGCATCCTCATGATGTTAGATTCATTTCCGCTGAGCCTTGACGGGAACTCCTGTTCTCTCCTATAGATGAGGAAACTAGGGCACAGAAAGATTAAGTGATTTGCGCAGGTCAGAGGTAGGAAATGGAAAAGCCATGATTTGAATCCAGGCATTCTGGTTCCAAGAGAGAATACTGTAACTGCTATACTGTATTGCTTTTCTCTGTGCTGTGTTGCTTTTCACAGCATGCCTCTTAGTAGGCCACTTGCACAACAGTGTTCTGAGTTCTATCAAATGGAAGTATAATAGTCTAGAAATTATCTTTTAAGTGTCATTCAAGGAAAGAATTATTTGTTATGTCAGTATCTGTGGTGCCCTCCTATAGTTGAGGATATTGTTATAATCCCTTCTTAATTATGTAGTCTTTGATAGAAAACTAATCTCTTGGCATGACATAAAAGCCACGTGAGTATTTTCCTGTTTTTAATTCGTCAGTGACCTTTCATTTATTCATTATTTCAACAACTACATATTCAGTACCTATGATATTCCAGTCATTTGTCGCAGGCCTTTGGGAATACACCATGGACGGGATTAAATTCCTGCTTTCGTGGTACTTATATTTGAGAGAGGGAAGAGGAGATAAACAGTAAAAAAATACATCAGGAAGTATAAGACAATGGAATAAAAATAAAGCAAGATAAAAGGTTGGGCGGTATGACCTTGGAATGGTTGGAATAGTGTTTTTTTTCTATAGGGTAGATAGGAATCCTTCGTTAAACAATGACTTTGGAGCAGAGACCTTCAGGACATGAGGGAGCTAGCTGTAACAATTTGGGAGAAAAACATTGTAGACCAAGGGAACAGCAAGTGCAGAAGCCCAGTGGTAGAAGCACATGTGATATGTTTTAAAATAGCAGAATGCAGCTGGAGTGAAATGAATGAGGGTGTAGGGATTGGTAGGAGATCTTAAGAAAGAACAGGGGTGGGGGATGGGGCAGATTGTATAAGGCCTCAATTTTTTTTTTTTCTTTTTAGGGCCGCCCTCGCGGCATATGTAAGTTCCCAGGCTAGGGGTCTAATTGGAGCTACAGCTGAGTAAAGCCAGCGATCAAACCGACATCCTCATGGATACTAGTTGAATTCTTGACCCGCTGAGCCGTAACTGAAACTAAAATTTTGAATCAACTAGAAACTGCTATAGAGTTTTGAGCAGAAAAGTAACAGGATTATTCAGATTATAGTCAGAGAGAATAGATAGTGGGGATCAAGGGCAAAAGCAAGGAGACTAGTAGGCTATTGAAATGATCCTGACTTGGAAGTATTATGATTTGCAGTATATTAAAAGTAGGACTAAAGAGTATTGGGCTTGAGAGAGAGGAGTCAAGGATGATTCTGAGGAGTCAAGGATGGCCTGAGCAACCCAAAGAATAAAGTGGCTATTTACTGATAGAAGGAAGACTGGAGGAAGGACAGGTTTGGGGTTGGGCTATGCACAGTCAGGAGTTTGGTTTTGACAGATGTAGGACATCTACTAGACACAGAAATGGAAATGTCACAAAGGCAGTTAGATATATGAATCTGGAGTTTAGGAGAGAGATCAACACTGGATTTAGGAGTAATTAGCATATAGATAGTAGCTTTTAACACTCACTTTAAATGAGTCTAGAAAGCAAACAGGTGAGACTTGGGATGTATCCAAAGGGAGCCATTTCTAGAGTCTGGCTTTATAAAACTTAATTGTGTATTTTGAGAGTTTGATTTGTTTTAAATTCTGTTATTCCTTCCAGATTAAATGTGAAAGCTTTCATTAGCAATGTGAAGACAGCTCTTGCTGCAACAAACCCAGTGAGTACATACCAGCATGTATAGGCACTGTACAGCCACCTTCCAGGTTCTGTTCTGATCTGAAAAGTTCTTTTTGTTCTGCTAGGCTGTGAGGACTTCTGCCATCACCTTGCTTGGTGTGATGTATCTGTACGTTGGTCCCTCTTTGCGAATGTTCTTTGAGGATGAGAAACCTGCCCTCCTGTCCCAGATAGATGCAGAATTTGAGAAGGTAAAGATTCTACAAATGATGCAATTCATAGTGGACTTAAGAATGCTCGTGTTAGTTAAATTTAAACTTTTAACCCTTTAGAATGAAGAATATATATTTTCTGGAGTTCCCGTCGTGGCTCTGCAGTTTACAAACCCAACTAGTATCCATGAGGGTTCAATCCCTGGCCCTGCTCAGTGGGTTAACAATCTGGTGTTGCCATGAGCTGTGGTGTAGGTTGCAGACGAGGCTCAGATCTGGCATTGCTGTGGCGCAGGCCAGTGGCTACAGCTCTGATTCGACCCCTGCTGCGGGTGCAGCCCTAAACACACACACACACACACAGAATATGTGTATATTTTATATGTATAAAGTATCTCTGGAAAAAGTATAGGATAGAACATTTTCCTTTTTGTATTCTTTGTAGCTTTGGAATAACAAACATTTTGAATGTATTATCTATTCAAAAACTACACTAAATATAACATTAACATTTTTTTAAATAAAAAGAAACTTGACCTTCCTTGAATAAACTTTCTAATTGAAATTGCTAAGTTTTGGCAGACTTGCTCTGTATTGTCTTGGGCATACAAGTCAAAGACAGCTTTATGATTGAGAAGTCAGATTCTAGGTTTGTTACTCAGAATTGAACTCTGAGTAGGAATTAAAATATGCTCTGTGTGAATATTAAGTAATATGAAGGAATATGAAAGTTTGACCCGGGCACCATTCTGTAACTTGTTTGCTGTCATATTCTTCATCTATTTCATTACTCTTACTGACATATTTATGCGTAGATGCAGGGACAGAGCCCACCTGCTCCAACCAGAGGGATTTCCAAACACAGCACAAGTGGTACAGATGAAGGAGAAGATGGAGACGAACCAGATGATGGGGGCAATGATGTTGTGGATCTTTTGCCAAGGACAGAAATCAGGTTTGTTGCTAATGATTTATTTGATGTGTTACGCTGAATTCTTACTAGTACCTTCTGTTTCCTAGTCAAGAGTACTTTTGTAACGTCATTATTCTTTTAGGCATCTGAATTAGGATTCTGCCTTCTGTTTTTTTTTTTTTTTTCAGTGATAAAATCACTTCAGAGTTAGTGTCTAAGATTGGTGACAAGAATTGGAAGATCAGGAAAGAAGGCCTAGATGAAGTGTCAGGTATTATCAATGAAGCAAAATTTATCCAACCGAACATAGGTGAACTTCCAACTGCCTTGAAGGGTCGACTCAATGACTCAAATAAAATCTTGGTATGTGGAACATATACCTGTTCTTTTTCTCTCCCTTCTCTTGCCTGTAGAGGATTCCTTTTCAGTAACCTTCATGAGCAAAATAATTAAACTGTTTGTAATACACATAAACAAGTTTTATTTATAATTTTTTTTATGTTAGAATTTTCTTAAACTAGGCTTCACCTTACTTTAAAATTATAAAGCTCTACATCTTTAGTCTAAAGTTCGAATACTCCACTTTTATGAACTGATGATAACAGGAGAAGTCATCACCTAAAAAATTATTCATAAGCTGATTTGTTTCAGAATGAGCTGATTTTCCTGTCTTTTTAATAGGCCACGAAGTTCCTACTACATTGACTGTATAGCAGCAAACTTACAAAACTCCAAACACAGTTTGCTGTAAAGTGTTGGCTCTTCCCACTCAGGTGCAGCAGACTTTGAATATCCTTCAGCAGCTGGCAGTAGCGATGGGCCCAAACATCAAGCAACATGTGAAGAACTTAGGCATCCCTATCATCACAGTGCTTGGAGACAGCAAGGTAAACTTGAGCCTTTTCACTGTAGCTCCATTCTGGAATAGGCCAGCCATATTCTTGGACTAAAAGAAGTATTTTCTTATATGTAAGAGTACGTGTTTATAAACTTTGTAGAGAAGAGACTATTAGGAAGAAAATAGTAAACATTTTTACCTCCCAGGCAGTTAAGGTGAACCAGATATGTCATTTGCTGGTTTTGTAACCCTTAGATAAGCTATTTATCTTCTTTGAGGTTTAGTTCTTAGCTACGAAATTTAATTCTTATAGAATTAAATAAGATTCTGTACATAAGGTACCTGTACCTCTCTCATGTAGTATGTACTCAAAAAATGGTTGCTATTATGATTATGATATCATTGTTAAAAGTACTGGTATAGGAGTTCCCTTCGTGGCTCAGTGGTTAACGAATCCGACTAAGAACCATGAGGTTGTGGGTTCGATCCCTGGCCTTGCTCAGTGGGTTAAGGATCCGGTGTTGCCGTGAGCTGTGGTGTAGGTCACAGATGCGGCTCGGATCCCGCGTTGCTGTGGCTGTGGCGTAGGCCGGCGGCTACAGCTCCTGTTAGACCCCTAGCCTGGGAACCTCCGTATGCTGCGGGTGCGGCTGTACATAAAGGCAAAAAGAAAAAAAAAAAGTACTGGTATAGGAGTTCCTGATGTGGCTCAGTGAGTTAAGGACCCAACACTGTCTTTGTGAAGATGCAGGTTCAATCCCTGGCCTCCCTCAGTGGGTTAAGGATCCAGCATTGCTACAAACTGTGGCTTGGATCCAGTGTGGCTGTGGCATAGGTCCCTGACCAATTCGACCCCTGACCTGGGAACTTTCATATGCCACAGGTGCAGCCATAAAAAGAAAAAAAATACTTGTGTTAGTATAAAGGGAGTTCCCTGGTGGCCTAGCAGGTTGTCACTGCTGTGGCTCAGGTCACCGCTCTGGCACAGGTTCAGTCCCTTGCCCAGGAATTTTTGCATGCTGTGGGCACAGCCAGAAATACATATTTATTGTTATAAGGAGTGAGTAAATATCAATTTTTACCTCATGTATTTTATTTTCTACGTTTTCCCACTACGTTTTCCTACTCGTGCAGGATCTTCTAGTACTTCAATAAGATATTTGTAGTTTCACAATCCTGGAATTTGTCTCATTGAAAGCTGCAAGCCTAGAGTTCCCATCACAGCTCAGTGGTTAACGAACCCAACTAGCATCCATGAGAACGTGGGTTCGATCCCTGGCCTCGCTCAGTAGGTTAAGGATCTGGTGTTTCCCTGAGCTGCCAAGGTCACAGACTCGGCTTAGATCCTGTGTTGCTGTGGCTCTGGTGTAGGCTGATGGCTACAACTCCGACTGGACCCCCAGCCTGGGAACCTCTGTATACTGTGGGTGTGGCCCTTTAAAAAAGGGAAAAAAAGCTGCAAGCCTTTTATATTTATCCTTAGATTGAATATTTGAATATCTTTTTATTTTGGGGTGATTCATTTAATTCACAGAATTGGACTGTTTTAATTTTTATGCCAGTAAGTCCATCTCACTTTATGAGTGCAAATTAATATAAAAAATTAATTGTTCAATCAGATTGTTAATCATTTCAGTCTAACTATTAAGAGTTATCTAACATATAGAATGACATTCTTAAGCAGATAGCCATGGACCTAAGAAACTACAGAGATTCAGGGAACAAAACCTAGTTTATTCCCCTAACATGATACTTTGTGTCCTGGCCACTATTTTGCTTAATTGAGTATAGGATCTTTGCAATTAGGAGTTTCATTATTTTACTTTAGTTTGGAGTTTTAATACAACCATAGATATACATTCTGTTTCAGAGAAGATGAAGTATGCTCCAAGTATGTTCATGGGTACTTTAGAGAAGCCTCCATTGTTCATGTTCACAAAGTAACAGGCTCTTCACTCCTACCTCCAGACCATAGAGATATTACCTTTATTTATTCTCTCCTCTATTCAGAACAATGTTCGAGCTGCTGCCCTAGCAACTGTGAATGCTTGGGCAGAGCAAACTGGAATGAAGGAATGGCTGGAGGGAGAAGATCTTTCTGAAGAGCTCAAAAAGGAAAATCCTTTCTTGAGGCAAGAGGTTAGTACTACAGATATGATGTGCTTTATTCATGTCTTTTACTTTCATAGAGGCTTGGATGTAAATAATAAATATATACATATGGATAGAATGAGTTCTATTATAAAATAACTAATAAAATGAAACCAAATTCCTCGAGCTTTTTTATTCATGTGCTTCTTAACAATAAAACTTTTTTAAAGGACTAGCCTTTTGTGACATTTTCTCTTTTCTTGAACTCTTAAATGGCAAAATAAGAGGTTTTAGTCACCACATAAAAATGTAGTGTTCAACCTTCAAAAATCTATCAATATGACCATCCTACTAACAAGCTAAAGAAGTCATATAATCACATCAGTTGACACAAAAGAAGGATTTGAGAAAATCCAGTACCTGTTCATGATAAAAATTTCTCATAGTAATAGATAATAATTTCTCTTAGTAATAGAAGATAATTACTTCAAGTTGATTTAAAGGGAAAATAAAAGCATCTGCAAAAACCCTCTCCAGATGATAATATATGTAGTGGTGAAAGACTGAATGCTTTTCCTCTAAGACCAGGAACAAAGCAAAAGCTAGGATGTCAACTTTCACTTACTGTTACTCACCAAGGAACTGGAAGTTCTAGTCACTGTAATAAGTCAAGAAAAAGAAATGAAAGGCCTACAGATTGGAAAAAGAATAAATAAAACTGTTGCTGATTGCAGGTAACATGACTGTCTACTTGAAACTCCTAGAACTAATAAGTGAGTTCAGTAAGATTGCAGGATACAAAGTAAACAAAAGTTAATCACATTTCTTTATAATACATTGAACACGTGGAAACCAAAGTTACAAACACAATTTACAGTCGCCACAAAGAAAATGAAATCCTTAACATTTAACAAATACTGAAAATTACGGAATGCTAATAAAGCATTCAAGGAAGACCCAAATGGATGTAGAGATATGCTGTGTTTGTGGACTGGAAGACTTAACTTAGTAGAGCTGTCAGTTCTGTACATTTAATGTATACATTATTGATCTATACAATTAATTTCTATCAAAATTCCAGCAATTTTTTTAATAGACAAAATCAAAGTCATTTTAAAGTTTATTTTCTGGGAGTTCATGTTGTGGCTAAGTAGATTAAGAACCCGACTAGTATCCATGAGGATGCAGGTTTGATCCCTGGCCCTCCTCAGTGGGTTAAGGATCTGGTGCTGCCATGAGCTGTGGTGTAGGTGGTCCCAGACGCAGCTTAGATTGCAGCTGTAGTATAGCCCAGCAGCTATACTCCAGTAGCTCCAATTCAACCCCTAGCCTGGGAACTTCCATATGCCACTGGTTTGGCCCTAAAAAGCAAAAAAAAAAAAAAAAAACATTAATTAATTAAAAAAATTCTAGCTAAAACAATCGTGGCAAAGAAAAAAATGGCAAGAGCCACTCTACCATAAATTAGGGCTTACTAAATTGTTGTCATAATCCTGATACTGTGACAGCAGAGACTAGGAGGAGGCGTATAGACAAAAAAACTAAAGAGGGAACCCAAAAATAGACCTGCACAAATATAAGCAGCTAATTTTTGACAGAGTTAACAAGCTAATTCAGTGGAGGAAGTATGACCTTTTCAACAAGTGATGCTGAAACAATTGACATCCATAGACAAAAATACTATCTTTGACCTAAACCTCACATCTTACACCAAAATTAATTCAAAATGCATTGTTAGCTCACATGTAGAACATAAAACTATAGAACTTTTAAAAGGTAACAGGAGAAAACCTTCAGATGTAGAAATTCTTAGACTTGACACCAAAACCGCAATTTATCATAGGAAAAATTAATAAATTGGACCTAATCAAAATTAGCTCTTACTCTGCAAAGGCCATTGTGAAGAAGACGAAAAAACAAGCTACAGAGTGGGAAAAAATATTTGAAAACTCTATATCCAATAAAGGATTCTTGTGGCGCAGTGGAATCAGGATTCCACATGGTCACTGAAGCAGCTTGGGTCACTGTTGTGTGGTTTGATCCCTGGGCTGGGAACTTCCACATCCCACGGGTGTGGCCAAAAAAGGACTATCAAGAACTCTCAAGGAGTTCCCGTTGTGGCTCAGTGGTTAACGAATCTGACTAGGAACCATGAGGTTGTAGGTTCGATCCCTGGCCTCGCTCAGTGGGTTAAGGATCTGGCGTTGCCGTGAGCTGTGGTGTAGGTTTCAGACGCGGCTCGGATCCCGCGTTGCTGTGTCTGCGTTGTAGGCTGGCAGCTATAGCTCCAATTAGACCCCTAGCCTGGGAACCTCCATATTGCCGCGGGTGCGGCCCTAAAAAGGCAAAAAGGCAAAAAAAAAAAAAAAAGAACTCTCAAAACTCAACAGTAAAAAAAATAAATTAATTACAAATTGGATGAAAGACATGAACAGACATTTCACTGAAAAGGATATACAGATGGCAAGTAAGCCCATGATACGTGTTCGGTATTATTAGGTATCAAGGAAATGCAAAATTAAAACTATAATGAGATATCACAAACAACTATCAGAATTACTAAAATAAAAAGACTGTGATGACACCAAATGCTGGTAAGGATGTAGAGAAACTGAACATTCTCTTGGTGAATATAAAAATGTTATAGGCACTCCAGTAAACAGTTTGGCAGTTTCTTATAAAACTAAACAAGTAGTTACTATATGACCCAGCAAATCTTGGGCATTTATTCAGAAAGATGGAAATTTGTGTTTACAAAAAAACCTGTATGTGAATGTTCATAGCAGCTGATTTATAATAGCCAAATTCTGGAAACAGCCCAGATATCTTTCAACGGGTGAATGTTTAAAAAAACTGTTATATATCTGCTTGTGTAATAATACTATTTAGCAATAAGAAATGAATCATTGATACATGCAACAAGTTAGATAAATCTCTAGGGAATTTTGCTGAATGACAAAAGCTAATTCCACTCCATTTCATACCATGTAATTCAATTTATGTACTTTGAAATCTCATGTTTTAGAAATGGATAACAGATTAGTGGGTATTAGGGAGGGGAAGAAGGTAGAAGGATGTAAGTGTGATTCAGAGGCAATACGTGGGATCCTTGGGATGGAAGTGTTCAAAATCTTGACTGTGGTGGTAGATACACAGACACACATGATAAAATTGTACAGAACTGAATATACACAAATGAGAAAAGTCAAACTGGAGCGATCTCAATGTGAGAAGTGGATTGTATCAATGTTAATGCCCTGGTTATGATACTACACTACAGTTTCATAAAGTGCTGCTGTTGGAGGAAACAGAGTGCATGGGGTTATTATTTCTGTATTATTTCTTATAACTGCATGTGAAGCTATATAATCATTGCGATAAATATTTCAATTAAGAAATAAATATGGAAGTGATTTTAGAGGTATAGAGAAAAATAGTCTTTGTAAAATAGGAAGCAGAAGTCCTGGTGGAACTTGTCATCCTCTGATCAAATAAGTATCTTCTGTAGCTGAATAGTTCTTAGAATTAAAAAAAAGAAGTGAAAGTTTTTGTTATCTTTAAAATACATTAAGAACTATTAAAGCATTATAACTTAATGCTCTAATATGGTGCAAAAAACTGTGTCCTTATCTTAGATGGTTGTCATCACTCCTATTTATTATTTATTGAACAATGGAAATGACTGATTTCATGTTGGAAGTTTGTAGTGCAAGAACTAATTCATTATTTGGTACTGATTGATGAAATTGTCAAGCCTAAAATCATAAGTAATAGCGATTTTCCATGTGAAGTATGTAACTGGTCTTTATTTCTTTTGGCAGCTTCTGGGATGGCTGGCTGAGAAGCTACCAACTCTTCGTTCCACCCCCACAGACCTTATCCTTTGTGTTCCCCACCTCTACTCCTGCCTGGAGGATCGCAATGGAGATGTGCGAAAGAAGGCCCAAGATGCCTTGCCATTCTTCATGATGCATTTAGGATATGAGAAAATGGCCAAGGCGACTGGGAAACTAAAAGTACTACTACTTGGTGTTGCTTCTGTTAAAAGCCACTAGAAAAATATTGAACACGAATTTATATAGGCAAAAAATCATATTACCTCCTGTGGGTTTCAACTTGAAATCCCAGTGAGAGCAAAAATAAAATATTTAGTAGTGTAGAGCTTCTAAAGAATCTGCTGCCTTTGCAGGGGTGAAAATTGTGACCTTCTAGAATGGCAGCTAATTTTAGTGTGACTTCATAATGTGCGTTACTTCTCTTGTTCTATGTGCTGCCTCCCTTTACTTCATTGGTATTTCAAAACTAGGAGCTCAAGGATTTGTTTGACAGCAGTTCTCTTGTATGCATAGTATGAGTATATTGTTTATGTGGCCTCTCACCTCTGCTATATTGTCTCCATAGCCAACTTCTAAAGATCAGGTGTTGGCCATGCTAGAGAAAGCCAAAGCTAACATGCCAGCCAAGCCTGCTGCACCTGCTAAAGCAACTTCCAAACAAGTAGGAGGGTCAGCTCCAGCCAAATTCCAGCCTGCTTCAGGTAACTATTTTGAGAGGGTTAATAGGGAAGGAAATAGCCAAGGGAACTCTAAAATAAGTCCAGCCTTAATTTTTTTTGACCACATTTCCTCACAGCTTAGATCCTAATTCTTCCCTCCGTCTTCCCACCTCCTTTACAAACATTTGTCAAGTTACCTGTTTTATGTCAGGAACTGTGCTGAGGGGTTTGAGGAGATTAATGTGGTTTCCAATTTGAAAAAGGAGTTTTAGAACAGCACTTTGAGATACTCTAGAAAGCAAGAGTTTAGGTTTTTTTATGTGTTTTTTTGGCCATGCCCGAAGCATACAGAAGTTCCTGGGCCAGGAATTAAACCCATACCACAGAAGTCACTCAAATCGCAGAAGGGACAATGTTGAGTCCTTTAACCACTAGGCCACCAGGCAACTCTCAGTGCTCAATCTTATTTTTAAGGTTTCCACAGCTATTTTCTGCTCTTGGATTTTATGTTAGAAGGGAAGCTGCAACCATCTAACTTAATCCCTTTTATTAACCAAAGGTGAGGAAACCAAGGAAGACATGCCTTGCACAAGGTCAAATAGCCAGCCAGGGCCTGAACCAGCAGAGAACTCTGCTTACTCATTCACAGATGCGTTCTCCTTCCACTGCACTTGACTATTTGCTGATCCATTCGAATGTATGCTTCTTTAAGGGAAAATTTTTGATTTCTTCATCCCGATATTAGAATTCCATGATAATAATGAGAACGCTAAGCTGTAACCAGTGCTCTTCTAACTTACTGCATAAACAAAATAATAATATTGTTTAGTGGGGTAGACGTTATTGATGCTATAAAGTTAAAAATTTTTACATGTGTAAAATTGTTGGTATCAAAGTATGTATTCAGTTATAACATTTATTGGAATCTTGCTGTTTGGTGTATATAGAGTTTATTATAGTATCAAAGTTGACAGACTCTTCCCTTAAGGAAGTATTGGTTTAGCAAATAGGTTTTTTACCTGCTCTTTAGGAAATAGCTTTTAAACTGCATTTTAAATGTTGATAAAGGAGATGTAGATTTTCTGAGTTATTTCAGTGAAGTTGTGTTTGAAGAGGAAATTGGGAAGACAGGAAAAAATCTAACTGAAAATACTTTAAAAATTCATACATTTAAAACTATACATTTAAAATATTTTTCACCATCATTATATATTTAACATGCCCCAAATAAAATGATATTAGTTAGAATTTGTATTTATAGTATGTGCTTTTATTTTCTCAAAGCACCTGTTGAAGATTCTGTTTCTGGCACCATAGAACCCAAACCTGATCCGAAAAAGGCCAAAGCTCTAGGAGCTTCCTCTAAAGGAAAGGTATGTTAACTCTGCAACTTAGATACAGAATTGCTCTTATAGTTCCCATCGTGGCACAGCAGAAATGAATTCGACTAGGAACCATGAGGTTACGAGTTCAGTCCCTGGCCTTGATTAGTAGGTTAGTGGTCCGGCAACACAGCTCGGATATGGCATTGCTGTGGCTGTGGTGTAGGCCAGCAGCTGTAGCTACGATTTGACCCCTAGCTTGGGAACCTCCATGTGCTGTGGGTGCCCTAAAAAGCCAAAAAATAAATAAATAAAATTTTTAAATTGCTCTTAAGTGTTGCATACACTGAGTCAATCTTTTAAGAAGGACCGTATCACATATGAAAGGTCTTTACTACCCTTGACATTATCCAGTTATAAAGTATTTATTTACACAGGTTTCTGTGGCTCACTCTTAATGAGGCCCCAAAACAGAGACATCCTATTCTCAAGATGGTTTCTGCCATGCAGATCTTTGGGGAAGGTTTTCAGTAGTAAACAACTTCCTTCAAATTTGACTGTTAAAGTCGCGATACCAAATAGGTGTTCTGATTAGACTAAAGGGAATAACATCTGTCCCCACACCAGTGGGATTTGATGCATCGTTAATCCTTTTAGCATCCATCAATTGTTGGACAGTTTAAAGAAATGTTTTCAAATGTTTAGCCTTAAATATCCCCTGGGTATTTTTTCATTTAATTAAAATTTTTTTGGGCTGCATCCACAGCACGTGTAAAGTCCCAGGCTAGGGACTGACTCTGCCATAGCAGTAACCATAGCCACAGCAGTGACAATGCCAGATCCTTAACCTGCTGAGCTGCCAGGGAATTCCTAATTAAGATTTTGAATCACAGAAATTGTCGTCAGTTTCTATATCAAGATTCAGAATTTGTCATTGTATTCAGATTGTTGACTAATGCTTAAAAAAGGAAAATTGCAGAACTGTGCAATCAGTATTAAGTCTAATAGTATATGTAAATAGAGAAAGCTGTATTTCATTAACTGCATGTAACTGATGAAAATGTCAGAGTAGAAAATATTTTATTATCCAGTACATTTATTATTACATCTCCATCATAGAAGGGGTACTCTGTGAGCATTCTTCTAAATATTAGTTACCCATTTTCCTTCCCTGTGCTTGGGTCCTTCAACTCTGTGAGGTAATTTAAATGGGTAATAATCTTCTGAATTACCAAGTGAAGCTGGTTTTTTCCTGCCCTTCTCCCTGTCCTCATCCCATATTTAACAAGTGCTTATTTTAGTATTTTGATCACAAGTGCTTTGAAGTATTTTTGACTCTCTTCTTAATGCCATTTTCTTTTCAGTCTTTTGTAGCTTACAAAGCAATTTCACGTAAATGATCTCACATTTGTTTTGACTGAATGACTTCACTGTTTGAACTAGAAAGAAATGTTGCCCTAGGAGAAATAGCAGACTTTTGCTACATTTATAATAATAATTCTAGTAAAAATTTAATTAAATGAAAAATATTCCCAGCAATGAAATTCATATTTTACTTTAAATATGTATACTATGTGTTTATAATTTCTTTCCATCTGATACAAAGAGTTTAAATCTTGGATTATTTTTAAGAGCTACTTTAGTAACTTAAGTATTTAAAATGTTTGTAGCAGAGTTCTCTTGTAACAAGGGGAATCTGGCAGTTGTCCCTGCAGTGGCTTGGGTCACTGCTGTGACGTGGGTTTGATCCCTGGCCCAGGAACTGAAATGTGCTCTGGGAGCTGCCAAAAAAAAGGGAAGGGAAAAAATATTTCAAGCAACTTTCTCTAGAAACAGGTTTAAAGGATCTCTAGTGATAGTGATGTGATACAGATACATTTTATGTGTCGAGAAACAAAAAACCTTTCTCAATCAAGTCTTGTGAAATGTGTGAATGTGGTTCAAAATAGCATTAATATGGAAAGTTGTCAATACTGTTGAAGATTTCAAGAAGGAAAAGAACTATCCATATATGTCAATTATATCTCAATGATTTTTTTTTACAAGAACTAGCCAATAAAAATAGTCTATGACTCAGACCAGTGATAGATAATAGCAGCTTTTCCAACCATATCACATGCCAGCCCAACAGAACTAACCAACAGCTGTTACTTAAGAATACTGTTAGAAACATTTGTAGAGAACCTGCACAAAAACATATCAAATTCAGAGTCCCTGTTGTGGCTCAGCAGTAACGAACCTGACTAGTATCCATGAGGACACAGTTTTGATCCCTGTCCTCACTCAGTGGGTTAAGGATCCAGCGTTGCCGTGATCTGTGGTGTAGCTCATAGATGCAGCTTGGATCCTGTGTTGCTGTGGCTGTGGTGTAGGCCAGCAGCTGTAGCTCCTATTTGACCCCTAGCCTGGGAACTTCCATATCTGTGGGTATGGCCCTAGAAAGACAAAAAAAAAAAAAAAAAATTATATGCAAGATTCTAAGGTTCTTTTGTTTCTTTCATTGAAATATGATGAAGAGAGATGTCTGGTTTATATCGTGCCCTTTTACAGGGCAGTAACAGTGAATTCCCAAGGAGAAGTAATCTTGCTAATCAGGATTCCCTTTACCTTGGGTGTAGACTGCACAAGGAAAGAAAGTGCCGAGCAAAACTACCTTAAAGGAGGATGAAGACAAATCTGGTCCTATTTTTATTGTTGTTCCAAATGGAAAAGAACAAAGAATGAGAGATGAAAAAAGCTTAAAGGTAAGGAAGAAATACGAATCTTTAGGAATCTTTTCCTTGTTTGTTTTTATTTTGTTTTGAATCAAGAATAATTTTTCTGGGAATTCCCATCGTGCCACAGCGGAAACAAATCTGACTAGGAACATTGAGGTTGTGGGTTCTATCACTGGCCTCACTCAGTGGGTTAAGGATCCAGCATTGCTGTGAGCTGAGGTGTAGGTCACAGCTTGGATCTGGCGTTTCTGTGGCTGTGGCATAGCCTGTAGCTGTAGCTCCGATTTGACCCAAAGCCTGGGAACCTCTGTGTGCCACAAATGTGGCCCTAAAAAGCAAAAAACAAACAAACAAAAAAAAACCCCACAACTTTTTCTGTCTGAAATTCATATCATTGTAAAATATCTAATAATTAACTGAATCTTTTGCTAATAAATTATATCTTGTTTCTATAAGACTACTTTATTGGGAGCATTAATTCCTACAAAAGAAACTGTGAAATGGAGCTATTGCCTATTTTTCCTCCAAGTAGGAATAAATCAGTGTTTTGGGGATGTGGTTGTTTTTGTTTGTAATTTTTAGAATCAAAGCCTGGAAAGTAGTCATTGATTTTTATCAACTGTGCATATGTAACATGCTGTTCCTTTTATACTTCTTATACCTGATACCTTAAAAAATAGATTTGGTTACTATATATGGGAACATGTTGTTTTCTTTGTTCCATATCTTACATTTTTCTTTCAGTGGTCTTTGAAGAATCTTAAAGATCATTCCCTATCTGTATGCATATATGCATACATTCATATATGCATTCATTCTTTTTATTGGTACATCTCATGTATGTACCTTTCTTTATCCTCATTCCACTATGTTAAACATTTTAGTTCTTCACTTTTATAAACTATACCACCACAGGCATCTTTGAATATAGGTTTTGTACACATAAGTACATTTTTATTAAACTCCTAGAATAATATATACATTTTAAATTTTGATAGATGTTTCAAATTTTCCCATTTATTAACATTGGACCAACAGTGTTCACCATGTTATACAATAATAGAGCATTGATTTTTCTAGTAAGAATTGCTGAAAATTCTATTCTTAGAAAATTTTCAGAGTTAAGCTTCCAGAAGTATGACAGATTGAGTACATTTTCCATTTATATTTAATTGCAAATTAATCTTGGTAAATTTTAAAACGTCCTAGTAAATTGATTCCTACAGCTGCTTTAAATAGAGTTTTCTATCTCATTTCAGTTGACCACCTTATAGCCGCTTTTCACTTTATTTTTTCAGGTGCTAAAGTGGAATTTTACTACTCCACGGGATGAATACATTGAGCAACTGAAGACTCAAATGTCAAGCTGTGTGGCGAAGTGGTTACAAGATGAGATGTTTCACTCCGACTTTCAGCATCACAACAAAGCCCTTGCTGTCATGGTTGATGTAAGTTTGCAAGAAAATGAACATACATGAATCTCAGACGTGAAAATACTGAGCCTGTAGAATAATCAGAAGTTTGCATGACTTGAAAAGGAACTGGAATACACCCTGTTCTCTGTATTTAGAGCTTTCTTATCATTTGATAAAATGAATGACTGTATGTCTGTAATTTTGGGTCTTAAATGGAGGCTTAAAAATCTGTCATTTTCTTTTTGGGCTGTAGTAAAATTTAAGAGTTATTTGCCTGATAAGAGTTTAAATTTTTATACAGTCTAATCTGTGGGGTTTGTATTGTTTTGTTTCAAGCATTTGGAGAGTGAAAAAGAGGGAGTCATTGGTTGCCTGGATCTCATCTTAAAGTGGCTTACCCTGCGGTTTTTTGACACCAATACGAGCGTCCTAATGAAAGCCCTAGAATACTTAAAATTGCTCTTCACCCTGCTAAGTGAGGAGGAATACCATCTTACTGAGAATGAAGCGTCTTCCTTCATCCCCTATCTCATCCTTAAGGTAATGCGTTCTCCTTTGGGAAGATTGCTCAGGTTCCCAGCTACCTCAGTTCCTATACTTGTGTTTCCTGTCCCTTCTTCATTTATTGTATGGCGATACCTTCCGCCACTCATTCCCATACCCCTGTTCTTTCAAGATGTACTGACAGATGGGGAAGAACCTTTGCTACTCAGAAAATGCCTCACTTAATCATTATTTTCCTTGTTGACTAGGTCGGAGAACCAAAGGATGTCATTCGTAAAGATGTCCGTGCCATCCTGAACCGGATGTGCCTTGTCTATCCAGCCAGCAAGATGTTCCCCTTTATCATGGAAGGAACCAAATCCAAAAACTCTAAGCAAAGAGCAGGTAAAGCAACAATTTAAATTGGGGCATAGGTCTGCAACAGTGACCTTTGCAGGTCGGTGTCTCTGGGTTGATTCCAACTCTCTAATTGGACTGTGAGAGTGATGAGTTGCACACTGGTGGAGCAACGGTATCAGGTGATACAGGCACCACTCAGTACCACCCTGGTGACAAAATCAAGTGCACAGGGGCCATCTGACTCACAGGCATCCCTTTCTTCTAGAAGCACTTGCTATAACATCATTGTTTCATTGTGTGTTTTATAAAAAGGCAATAAAGGAAAAATTCAAGGCAGAGCCAGAATAAGATTTTAGTCCTTCATGTATGACAAGGAAAATATATCTGGTAAAAATAGGTCTCCATGCCAAGTACGTGTTGAGTCTCCTTAATCTAGCCTTTCTTCCCCAACAGAGTGCCTGGAAGAACTGGGGTGTCTGGTCGAGTCCTATGGCATGAATGTTTGCCAACCAACCCCAGGAAAAGCCTTAAAGGAGATAGCGATTCACATAGGAGACCGAGACAACGCTGTGCGCAATGCTGCCCTAAACACCATTGTCACAGTGTACAATGTACATGGGGATCAGGTGTTCAGACTGATTGGAACCGTGAGTGACTTTTCTCTGAATATTTTCAGCGTGTTGTGAACTGCAAAATCACTTAGGTGTCACTTCATTCCATCTCAATTCTAGCTAAATTTTTACCACTTTTTATTAAAACTCATCCTATTGATATGGACTAGAATCCTGTATAAACCCTTGAGGGTGTCTCTGATTACTATAGTACACTTAGGCTGTATCTTACTGGAAATTAGGTTTTCTTTTCTGAGCATTCTCCTCATAGCAAGTTGGTATAGATGAGAACTATTCTTGAATCAAGAAATCCGAGTTAGGAGTTACCATTGTGACTCAGTGGTAATGAACCCAACTAGTATCCATGAGGATGTGGGTTTGATCCCTGGCTTCACTCAGTGGATTAAGGATCCAGTGTTGCCGTGAGCTGTGGTTTAGGCCACAGACGCAGCTCAGATCCTGCATTGCTGTGGCTGTGGTGTAGGCAGGCAGCTGCAGTTCTGATTTGACCCCTTGCCTGGGAATTTCCATATGCTGTGTCTGTGGCCCTAAACAAAATAAGTAAATAAAATAAAGTAAAATAAAACTACATTAAAAAGAAAAAGAAAAAAATGAAATCTGAATTAGTCTGTGATTTAAATTCTACTTAGCAATTTCCAGGGTAATTTTATTTCATTTATTTTTTTAGTGAACCAGTACTCATTGTTTGTAATGTGGATTGTAGTACCTGTCAGATCAAAAGAGTCTTGAGCTGCAGCCATGAGCCAGACTCTCCAAGCACAGAAGGTTCTGCTTCTGACTCCTTACTTCCTCTCAGCCCATCACTATTGTGGCTGGGCCTCAGTTTTCACTCCAGTTCCTCTTAGTAGCACATATATTTACCCTGAGCTTATGTATTTTTACTTGTATGAATCTCATTAAACCCTCACTACAAGCCAGTGAAGGAGGTAAAGCAGATGGGAATGTTCCAGATGACCAAGAGTGACACATCTTGCCTGTGGCCACACAGGTATTTAGCTGTAACAACAAAAATGAGGAAGCTTCATTTAATTTTTAACCTTTTTATTTGTAATAGCCTTTCTTTTTGTATTCTTTCTTTCTTTTTGTTCTCTTTTTTTTTTCTTTTTTGGCCACCGCGCAGCATCTGGAGTTCCTGGGCCAGGGATCAAATCTGAGCCACAGTCTCGACCTAAGCCAAAGGTGGGGATCAAACCTGTGTCCCAGCGCTACTAAGATGCTGCCCATCCCGTAGCACCACATTGGGAACTTCTATATCCTTTCTTTCATATGTTCTCTTATTATAACAAGTCAGGTTTTAACAATAGTTGATTTTTTTTTTCAGGATTCATGATAGATTTGTTTATTTATTTATTTATTTAATAGTTGATTTTTAAATGTAAGTAGTGTTCTGAAAGTAAACTTGCCCTAATATAGGAAGTTCTGTTTGCTTTAACATGAAAGTGGATGAGTTTGGGGGGTTTTTTGTTTGTTTTATGGGGTTTTTTCATTTGTTTTTTTGTCTTTTTAGGGCCACCCCTGTGGCATATGAAGTTCCCAGTCTAAGGGTTGAATTGGTGTAGCTACACACAACCACAGCAACTCAGTATATGAACCGCGTCTGTGACCTACACCACAGCTCATAGCAATGCCAGATTCTTAGCCCACTGAGCGAGGCCAGGGATTGAACCGTGTCCAAATGGGTACTAGTTGGATTTGTTACCTCTGAGCCACAATGGGAACTCCTAAAAATAGATATTAATTCTTGAGTCTTCCAATTAGCTTTTTAATTATCCTCATATTGCAGTGCTGATAAGTTAAATTTGATATGATTACCATAGGGGAAACTGTGGTTGGGAGGGAGGAATTGAGAAGATGGAAATAACATATACACACTATTGTATAAAATAGATGATTAATAAGAACCTACTGTATAACTCAAGGAAATCTACTCAATAGTTTATAATAATATAGATAGATAGATAGCTATAAAAACCAAATCACTTTGCTGTACACCTGAAACTAATACAACATTGTAAGTCAACTATACTCCAATAAAATTTTTTAAAAATTAAAAAATAAAAAAAATAACTGGAGTTACTGTCATAGCACAGGGGAAACGAATCTGACTAGGAACTATGAGGTCGTGGGTTCGATCCCTGGCCTCGCTCAGTGGGTTAAGGATCTGGTGTTGCTGTGAGCTGTGGTGTAGGTCATAGACGTGGCTTGGATCTGGCGTTGCTGTGGCTGTGGTGTAGGCCAGCAGCTATGGCTCCGATTGGACCTCTACCCTAGGAACCTCCGTATGCTGCAGGTGCGGCCCTGAAATAAATAAATAAATAAATAAATTTGACCTCTTTTGACAGCTTTCTGAAAAGGATATGAGCATGCTTGAGGAAAGGATTAAGCGGTCAGCAAAGAGGCCTTCTGCTGCACCAATAAAACAGGTGGAAGAGAAACCTCAACGCACACAGAGCATAAGCTCCAATACCAACATGTTACGCAAGGGACCAGCTGAGGACATGTCCTCCAAACTCAAGTACGTGGGTGGAGATAGTAGTCAGAGCATCTCTGTGGACTTTGCTTTGTATGCTCAGAGCTTATCCTGTAACATAATCTTGAGTTCTTGTAGCCATTATCATGCATGACACAGTGTCTGAGTAAATGTCTTGTAATCAAATGTTTAATCCTTCAGTTTTCATTGTCTTTGTCTCAAAACCACTTCTAAATAGTCTTGTGCCTTCTTTCACTGCTTTTCCGTGGACAGAATTATGTATCGCACTTATAGGATGTAAGTACTGCCTGCTAATTTCTCATTAGCAGGGCTCTTATATCTTTCTAACTTCTGACTTGGATTCATCCCCTCTGGAGGGCAATTGGTATAGTTTATACCAGGGTAGAGGGTGTCCAAGTAGCCCAGGAATCAGGCCTTCCCTGAAAGTCCACTGGCTAGCAGAAGTGTCAACTCAGTGTCATGTGGCTAAAATACTGATTTTCCTTCCTGTGTCATATTCAGTCATACTCAGGTTCCTATTCCTCAGATAAGGCTAAGTAAAATGCATGCAACCCAGAATTGACTCAGAGACTCAAAAAACTGCCTTCTAAGCAGGACAGCTCTATTTTGGGTTGTACCATGAGTATAATTTTATGCAATTTGGATTTGGAAACTGTGAATATCTATTTCTTGGATGTAATACTGGCCCTGACCTGTCAAGAGTGACTAGTCCTAAAAATAGGTGACTGATTGTCCCTCAAGTATAAAATTTACTGAATACTGCATGGGATGAGGCTTATAATTAGAAAAACGTGAACACTGATTCAGTTGGTGGAAAAGATCCAGGCAGTCTAGATATTTCTTAAATTTTGCCTAGAAGTAGTGAGCTTTGCATCAATATAAGTATTCTTTATTATTTACTGCCCCAACTAGAATAATAGTACAAGGTTTGTTGGCTTTAGTGAACTAGGGAGAATACTTTTAACTTGGCAGTACTGTAAGAACAAGTTGAAGTAATCTGCTCTCAAGATATTCATGAACCACTGTTGTTGGTTGCCCATTGAAGGCATTTGCTTAGACTCAAGGACTTAAAACATTCAGGGGGGCTGAAACCAGAAGTTGAACATCTGTCTCGAAGCTTTGGGGCAGCTGGCAGTGCTACTCTTGCCCTTTGGTTGAGAAGTCTCTTTTAGTTCAGGAGCCTCCTTTTGCTTCCCTTAGCCAAGCCCGAAGCATGGGTGGGCATCCCGAAGCAGCCCAGATGGTTCGCCGAGAATTCCAGCTGGATCTAGATGAGATTGAGAATGACAGTGGCACAGTCCGATGTGAAATGCCAGAGCTTGTTCAGCACAAACTGGATGACATCTTTGAACCAGTCCTTATTCCTGAACCCAAGTAAGTTAACCCATTTCATTTAAATATAAGCAGGTCATGATCATCACAGTGTATATGCTGAAAAGAGCTCTCTGCAGTTAGAACTTTTTAGAACAGATTTACCGTCTATGGTGCTTTATTAAAGCCTGGATCTAGTGGGGAACTGCGTAATTCCAGTTCACTGGGATACCTTGTAATAAATATTGACTATTTCCCTTTGCTCTACTCTCTAGGATCCGGGCTGTTTCTCCACACTTTGATGATATGCACAGTAATACAGCATCCACAATCAATTTCATTATCTCTCAAGTAGCCAGTGGCGACATCAACACAAGCATCCAAGCTCTGACACAGGTAATCCCACTGATGGCTATAGAGGCTGTAACACTGGTCACGATGTTAGGGGAGGCAGGCAGTGTTCAGTACTTCCCTGAGTGGGCACAGAGACCACTCATCACTTGCCTCACAGAAGAGAGCTCTCTAACAGAGCCTTGCTTTGTACAGCTGCATTCTTTCATGGGAGGCTGGAAAATAGCAATGGGTAGGAACCAGCTCTTCTGGAATTTACTTAGATTTTAGTGGACAAAGACAAATAAACGAGAAAATATCAGATAATATTAACTGCTGTGTAAATGTCATTGAAACGGGGTGTTGGGAGAAAGGGAACTAAGTATGAGTTATTTAGATTGGTGGGTGGGGTTCAAAGCAGAAGGCGGCCAGTATAAAAGCTCTAGGGTAGGAATGAGCTTGATGTGGTCAAAGAAACGGTACCAGCCCATATACCTAGAACTTGGTGGGTTGGGTAAGAGAGAGAATGGTACAGAATGAGATTTGAGAAGGGACAGAGACCAGATCATGTGGAGCTTTAAAAGTCCTGGGGTAAGTTGTTTGGATTTTATTTTAAATGTGATAGGAAGCCATTAGAGGAATTTTGAGCAAAGAAACTCCACGTTTTTAGAAAATTACTCTCTTCTCCCTTTGGTTCCCTTCCCTAACAGTCTAGTCATAAAGCCAGGAAGTGGGTTAAACAAAGCAGGTGTCTGCCTTGTGGCAAGGGAGTGGGAGTAGAGAGCCACAGTGGCCCAGTGTGAGGTCTCCAAGCCCAAACGGTGTGAGGAGGCTGTCATTCAGGAGGGATGACGCAGAGCCAGGAACCAGAGCCAGAGCAGGAAGAGGAAGATGCCTATTGGGGGAGCCAGTCTGGCGTGGTGGTAGAACCCCCAGCGGGTGAGGAGGGTATCCATGTGTGTTGGAGGGGAGCAGGGCTGTATGCAGGTGGCTCAGAATGAGGACTCAGAGCCAAAGCAGGAGAGGTAGGTGTGGGGAAGGGCTGGTGGCAGAGATGGGAGATTGGCTACAATACAAAGGGGTTGATCAAATAAATAAGGAAACTCGGAGCCAGCTTTCTCACTATCGGAGAAGAGTGATACGAATATGGAAGGACATGGAGTTTCTGTTGTGGCTCAATGGGTTGAGAACCTGACTAATATCCATGAGGATGCAGGTTGGGTCCCGGGCCTCTCCCAGTGGGTCAAAGATCCAGCATTGCCACAAGCTGCGGTGTAGGTCACAGATGTGGCTCGGATCTGGCATTGCTGTGGCTGTGACATAGGCCAGAGGCTATCCCAGCAACTGCAGCTCCAATTCGACTCCTCGCCTAGGAACCTCCATATACCATGGGTACAGCCCTAAAAAGACTGTATACGTACATGTATATATGTGGAAGGACAACAAAATGGAATGAACTCTGGTGTTGGACTGGAATTAGATGCACCAGTATGAACTCATGGTTTTTAATATAGAGATATATCAATGTAAATGAGTGTGTATGTTTATATATGGTATTTAAATGCATGTAAGGACCTGAGAACAGCAGCACCCCGACAGCAAAGAGCACCCCCAGATTCTTACCTTCTGAATACCATTTTCCATTAAAAAAATTAGAGCTCCTTAAGAAGCGGCAGATTCAAGGCTGAATCAGGGAAAGTACAGCATAATTCTGGAGTAACTTGTGCCACACAACAAGGATAGGCTCAGAAAATTGTAGGGACGTGTCAGAAGGCCACAGAGGCCAAACAGAACAGACTCCCTGTTTGCACAGAGCACAGTTAGAACATCAGAATTAATAATGATAGTAATGAGTTATAACCCCATAAACTGAATACAATTTAGAAATTTAATAAAGTAGGAAATCAAAAGTGCATGTAGGAGTTCCCTTCGTGGCTCAGTGGTTAACAAATCCAAGAACCATGAGGTTGCGGGTTCGATCCGTGGCCTTGCTCAGTGGGTTAAGGATCCGGCGTTGCCGCGAGCTGTGGTGTAGGTTGCAGACGCGGCTCGGATCCCGCGTTGCTGTGGCTGTGGCGAAGGCCGGCAGCTACAGCTCCTGTTAGACCCCTAGCCTGGGAACCTCCATATGCCGCGGGTGCGGCTCTACATAAAAGGCAAAAAGACAAAAAAAAAGCGCATGTACATATTATATAAGCTAATTAAAAGTTTGAAGAGAAATGGGATATTTACATAGTTTCATACTGTGTCCCCATGAAACAAAGGACAAATATATTAAAGGTACCTGAAAATACAAAATACCAAGAATAATTTGACAGCAGAGAAGCCTAGCAGATACCACCTAGAGGGATCAAAGTAAACACAATGTCTGGAAATGAAATCATGTGCCACTAATGGGATTCAGTGGGAATTCAGCAGCACTTTGCTGATGTTTCTGATGTCATCTAATCATGAGGAAACATCAGACACATGCACATTGAGGAACATCTTACAAAGTCTCAAGATGGATAAAGTCAAGGGAAGACCAAGAATACTGGTCTAGACTGACAAGAAATGAGAGACATGGCAACTAAAGACAGTGCATGATTCTAGACTGGCCTTCAGCTGAGAAAATCACTGGGGCAACTGGAGAAAATGAGATGGAGCCTGGGGATTAAGTGGTAGTAATATCAGTATTCCTGATTTTGGTCCTTGTATCATGATTGTGAAAGAGAATGTCTTGTTAAGAAGAAATACACAGTGGAGTATCAGAAGGTCATGGAGCATCCGTTTAACAACCTACAAATGGTTCAGGACAGAAAAAAGTTCTTTCACGATACTTCCACCTTTTCTATGTTTGAATTTTCTTATCATTGGGAAGAAGTCACTCTGGTCACACTGTACAGACCAGATTATAGGCTGGGCAAGAGCGTTCTGGAAGACCTATTAGGAAGCTGTGGCTGAAATTCATGTGAAAGATATGTGCACTCGGATGATCTCAGTGGAGTGGAAGAAAAATGGATGGTTTCAGGGTATCTTTCAGAGATAAGAGTCCACAGGACTTGGTGAAAGATTGAGTATGAAATATAAGGGAGGAGAGGAATCAATAGTAACTCCTTGTTTTTAGGCTTGAACGGCTGAATGTACGATGGTGCTGCATACTGATGGGGAAGGATGAAGAGCAGTGTTGAGAGGTTGGAAATCAAGAGTTACATCTCTGCTGTGTTAAGTCTGAGTAGCTACTAGACATCCCCATGAAGACAGACAGGAGATAGAAGGGCTCGGATCCCACGCTGCTGTGGCTGTGGCGTAGGCCAGCAGCTGTAGCTCTGATTTGACCCCTAGCCTGGGAACCTCTACGTGCGGCTAGTGTGGCCCTAAAAAGCAAAAAAAAAAAAAAAAAAAAAGGAACCCAGCTGGTATCCATGAGGATGCAGGGTCGATCCCTGACCTCACTCAGTAGGTTAAGGATCAAGCTGTGTTGGCTCAAGCTGTGGCATAGGTCTTGGATGTGGCTTTGATCCAGTATTGTTGTGGCTGTCATGTTGGCCAGCATTTGCAGCTCCAGTTTGACCCCTAGCCCGGAACTTCCATGTGGGTCCAGCCTTGAAAAATAAAGAAAAAAGAAAATTTTTTTAAATTGACAAAGGACATGAATAGACAGTTCTTCAAAGAAGATATACAGATGGCCAAAAAGCAAGTGAAAAGATGCTCCCCATCATTAGTCATTAGGGAAGTGTAGGTCAAAATCACAATGAGATACCACTTCACATCCATTAGGATTTTGTTTTTTAATGGGAAATAAACAAGTGTTGGCAAGGATGTGGAGAAATTTGAACCTATGTGTATTGCTGGTGGGAACATAAAGTAGTGTAACCGCTGTGGAAAAGTGTAGTGGTTCCTCAAAAAGTTGAACATAGAATTACAGTAAGATCCTTAGATCCCATCCTAGAAAGCAAGGGTTCAAACAAGTGCTTGTGCACATTGGAGTTCTCTTGCGGTGCAGCAGGTTAAGGATCTGACATTGTCACTGCAGTGGCTTGGGTTGCTGCTGTGGCATGGGTTCAGGCCCTGGCCCTGGCCCAGGAACTTCCACTTGCTCTGAGAAGGGCCCAAAAACATTCATACTTGTGCACCAGTGTTCATACTAGCATTGTTCACAATAGCCAGAAAGTGGAAACAACCCAAGTATCCATCAGCAGATTAATGGTTAAACTATGTGTGTGTGTGTGTGTGTGTGTGTGTGTGTGTGTGTGTGTATAATGTACATACAAACAATAGCATATTATCCAACCATTAAAAAGAGTGAAATTCTGACACATGCTACAACATGGATGAACCTTGAAAGCATTATGCTAAATAAAATAAGTCTGGGACAGAGACAAATATTGTATCTTTCCATTTATATGAGGTACCTAGAATAGCCAAATACATAGAGACAGAAAATAGAATGGTTTACCCAAGGTTGGGCAGGAGGGTGGATAAGGAGTTATTAATTAACGGGTACAGATTCTGCTCGGGAAAATGACAGTTTTGGAAATCTTAATGTCATTGGCCTGTACATTTAGAAATGGTTAATATGGAGTTCCTGCTGTGGCTCAGTGGAAACAAATGTGACTAGCGTGCATGAGGATGCAGGTTCGATCCCTGGCCTCACTCAGTGGGTTAAGAATCCGGCATTGCCGTGAGCTGTGGTGTAGGCCGGCAGCTGCAGCTCCAGTTTGACCCATAGCCTGGGAACTTCCATATGCCAAGGGTGCGGCCCTAAAGGGGGGGGGGGCAAAAAAATTAAAATTAAAAATCTTTTGTAGATCCTATCATGGCTCAGTGGAAACAAATCTGACTAGTATCCATGAGGATGCAGCTTTGATCCCTGGCCTTGCTCAGTGGGTTAAGGATCTGGTGTTCGCCATGAGCTGTGGTGTAGGTCGCAGATGCTGCTCGTATCTGGGCATTGCTGTGGCTGCGGCTGTGGTGTAGACCAGCAGCTGCAGCTCAAATTTGACCCCTAGCCTGAGAATTTCCATATGCCGTGGGTGCAGCTCTAAAAAATAAAAAAACAATGCCCTAAACCTTGACCCTATTTATGTGTGCATGTATGGCTGTATATGATTCTGTGAACATGAAAGAATATATATTAGGTTGTTAATGTTAATTATCTTGAGAAAAGAGTAAGCCCGCCTCTAAAAATATGTATTTTTTAATTTTATCCATGTTGAAACAGCATTGTTAAACCTTCCCGGTTAATATAAAATATAAGAGTTTATGAGTCTGTATGCATAAAAAGATACATGACAGTAAGACCACTGGCTTCCTCAGCACCAGAGGATACCGTTCACATTGCAGTCTGTATAAACGGTATCCCCTGGAGGGTGCAGTGTAGCAGCCCCGCGTGAAAGGATGATCGTGAAGATTGACATGATTGTCTCAGGGTGTAATTTATATGATCAGATGCAAACTATTGCTTTTGGAGAGGGTAAGCAATGAGATTCTGCTGTATAGCGCTGGGAACTATACCTGGTCACTTATGATGGAGGATAATGTGAGAAAAAGAATGTATATATCTATGTGTGACTGAGTCACTCTGCTGTACAGTGGAAATTGACAGAACACTGTAAACTAGCTATAATGGAAAAAATAATCATTTAAAAAGAATTTTATGATTATAAAAATAAAGATCTTTTTTTATAGTAGTAAAAAGGAAATACATGTTTTTCCATAGTAACATTTTACCATTAGTGACAGCCAGTCTACTGAACCAAAAAGAACCTAGATCAAGATGTGGGAAACCTGCGTTTTGAATTTGAACTAAGAAGCCTAATCCTACTGAGCCTCATGTTGCTTATCTGGTAAACTGAGATCTTTCTCTCAGCCCTGTCCACCTCTCAGAGTTGATGGAATGATCAAATGAGATAGTGGATATAAAAACACTTTTTAATAAATTAGACATTTAAACATGAGGATTATTATTCCCTAAAGGAGATGGTGAGCCTCTTAGAATAGGAACTGTAGGTAATTCAGCTAAAAAGTATCTTGCTCAGTAAAAATTTGTCGAATGATTGAATCCCTAAGGACTAGTTATTTATATGTAGAGTGACTGGGTTTTTTCAAGGTAAGATAATAGAAGTGCTTTGCTAATAAATATTATAGATACTTGCAGGGCCTTCCACCTACTTAGAAGTATGAAGCTTGGACATCTTTGATTTTTGTTATTAGATTGATGAGGTCCTGAGACAGGAGGACAAAGCCGAAGCCATGTCTGGCCATATTGATCAGTTTCTGATAGCCACGTTCATGCAGCTGCGACTCATCTATAACACACATATGGCAGATGAGAAGCTGGAGAAGGATGAGATCATCAAGTTGTACAGCTGTATCATTGGCAACATGATTTCGGTAAGGACACCTCTGCAGACCGTGAGCTTCCCTTCAGTCTCTCATCTTGCCCTGGTTCTAAAGCCTGATTTGGTTCGGTTGTTCAGTGACTCCTTTGTCATTGTGGAATTTTACATACGAGCTATTGACTACTTCCATTGGATGCTGGGCAACACTCCAGCTTACCTTATCGTAGGGAACACTTAAAAACAACGTGAAACTCTGCTTCTTGCCAGTTTGTCTCTGTGGCAATACAGGTTCAATCCCTGACCCAGCGCAGTGGGTTAAGGCATTGCCACAGCTATGGTATAGGTCACAGCTGCAGCTCAGATTTGATCCCTGGGCTAGGGATTTCATATGTCACAGTTGGGGCCAAAAACAAAAACAAACTTCTATAGAAGTTTCCTGGTGGCCTAGTGGTTGAGCATTCGAATTTTCACTGCCATGGTGCAGGTTTAGTCCCTGGCCTGGGAACTTCTACATGTCACAGTCACAGCCAAAAAAGAAAAAAAAAATAAAGGAACTAATGTCTCAGGTATTCCAACCTGAGACAGGAGCTAAAACTAGTTAATAACTCAGTAAGCCAGCCAATATCATCATTGTAGTCTGTGTCCATGTCAAACACAGAGTGATAGAAAGCTCCCACTGTGACACAATGGGATTGGTGGTGTCTTGGAAGCACTGGGACACAGGTTCAATCCCCAGCCTGGCACAGTGGGTTAAAGATCCAGCATTGTCACACCTTCAGCTTAGGTTGGGACTGGGGCTTGGATCTGATCCCTGGCCCGGGAACTCCAAATGCATTGGGGCAGCCTTCCAAAAAAAGACTGATGCAATTTCAAAAAAAAAAAACGGAGTTTCTTTGTGGCATAGTGGGTTGGGGGTCAGGCATTGTCACTGTAGCAGCTCGAGTCACTGCTGTGGTTCGGGTCCAGGAACTTCCACATGCTGTAGGTGTGGCCAAAAAAAAAAATAATAATACTTTTATAACAGGCAGAAAGCCCACCAATTAATTTTGGCTATTACCAGAGGCATTAGAGTATAGTGAGTATACTATAGAGTATAGTGGTTTTTATTTTTTCTTAATACTCTGAATTTTTATAAATATGTTTATTGGAACATGCCACCCATGTTTATCTTCCTTGCTCTGTACAGTGAGCTTTATCTCTAACAAAACGATGATTGGATAGCTGTTTCAGATAGAAAGCCTTGCCCGGGAGGCCTCCACCGGAGTGCTGAAAGACCTGATGCACGGCCTCATCACCTTAATGCTGGATTCTCGAATTGAAGATCTGGAGGAAGGGCAACAGGTGATCCGCTCTGTGAACCTCTTGGTGGTGAAAGTTCTGGAGAAGTCAGACCAGACCAACATCCTGAGGTACATCTGTACTCAGCATTAGAGCCTGGAGCAGCCTCTTTTTTGTCTCCCCATAGAAACCAGAGGACATTAAATCAGTTGTATGTGTAGATTTGCCTAATAGGTTGATTTATTACTCTTTTTCTTAAGAACCTAAGGTGTTCCAACCTGAGACAGCAGCTAAAGCTAGTTAATAACTCAGTAAGCCAGCCAATGTCATGAGTTTTGTAGGATACACAGTAGAGTTTGTCACTTACACCCCTTTCATTGTATAGTTCACATACATTTCTATCTTTCTCAGCTACCGGAGGCAATAAAAAATAGTGACAGGTTTTACCATTTACCAAGTGGCGACTCACAAAGCTTAAATGATGTTTATTTTCTCAATAACTGAGTGTCAAGTAATCAGAGATGGTTTCTGATCCTTGAGTTCTCAAGTTATCAGATGGGTAGAGAATATTTACACTTGGTCTTTCAATCACTAATTCTGATTAGGATGCAGGTTTGAAACTTGTTAATGCTATTGTGTTGGGTTTGTTTTCCAGCGCCCTACTTGTTTTGCTCCAAGACAGCCTGCTAGCAACAGCCAGTTCTCCCAAATTCTCAGAGCTTGTTATGAAGGTGAAGTTGAAATAACTTGATCTCTTTTCTTTCAAAGTATGGGGAAAGAGGAGCTGGAACTAAGACATAGACTCATTTCAACCAAGGCACCTCTAAAAAGTACAGTCGCTTTCCATTTTTCCCTCCTCCAGTTTATATCCCCAGCTCAGGCCTAAAAAATGCCTGGCCTCAAACAGTGAAAAGGAAGAACTATTTTGTAAGTATCTCACCAGTTCTCCTAAAATCAAAAGGCAAGGAGTTTGATGATGCAAAGTTCATTTCTTCCTGGGGAAAAGATATATGTAGATTTATAATGTTTTGGTCTCTTTGATGGAAGACGCCAAATGAACATAACGTTATAATACTGTTGTTACACTGTAATAGTGTAAAATCTTCTGTCTCCTTGGATTGAATTTGATTGGGAAAAATGAACTATTCTACCCTCAAGTACCAAGAAACCCAAGACGATTTCCACGTTTTCTCATCAGTTAAGGCCCCATCTCTAGGAAGGGGGACGGGGGAACGGAGATGGTCAGATGGATGGCTTGTCACACTTTAGCCAGTGACATGGTTGAAGCGAATAAAATTGTTCATGTTTAGCAACTGACTGTGAAAGAAAGAGTGTGCCACATTCATATCCTTGATCGTCTTTTAGAAGTGATCCCAGAACTTAGGAGAAATGAATGGAATGGTGACAGAAATTATCCTCATTCTTCAGTGACTCCTTCTAACTGTATTTCTTTTTCAATAGTGTCTCTGGAGAATGGTTCGACTACTCCCTGATACCATCAACAGCATTAATCTGGACAGAATTCTTCTGGATATACACATTTTCATGAAGGTCTTCCCCAAAGAGAAACTAAAGCAATGCAAGAGTGAATTTCCCATAAGGACCCTAAAAACGCTGCTGCACACGTTATGCAAATTAAAGGGGCCCAAGGTGAGTGAGAGCAGCCACCATTCCCGAGGGAGCTTGAGAAAATGTCAGGGATATGGCACCGCTGCCACTGAATGTGCCCATGCCTCCCTCAGATCCTAGACCACCTAACGATGATCGACAACAAGAACGAGTCGGAGCTGGAGGCCCACCTCTGCCGGATGATGAAGCACAGTATGGACCAGACCGGGAGCAAGTCTGATAAGGAAACGGAAAAGGGAGCATCTCGAATCGTGAGTGTCCTGACCTAAAAGATTGAGGGGAGTGGCCTTGTCAAGGGGATGGGCCACCAGAGCCTTTCTCGGGGCTCAGGGAGAGGCTGAGGGATTGATCCAGTCACCTTGAAGCTGTCAGAAACTATAACCACACACATGCTTTTTGCCCCTAAGAAAGGTTTCTGTGTCTGTGTCCATGGCATGAGTCCCTAGATAAGTCCACTGTGAGCTCTGTTTAATTAGGGAAGGACGGGCCAGGTCCTTCCTTACAGAGTTTAGTTGAAAACCTGAGAATGTCAGTGTTTCTGCTGCAGCCCCTGCAACACTGGTGCTTCTGTTACCTGCAGTTACATACCAGGAAGGTCTGGATTTTAAGATACTTTTGGTTCTTAACCAACCACTAGTTCCAGGTAACTCACCTCTAACCAGTCATTCCTTCCTTGTGTCTTTAGGATGAAAAGTCATCAAAGGCTAAAGTGAATGATTTCTTAGCTGAAATTTTTAAGAAGATTGGCTCTAAAGAGAACACTAAAGAGGTGAGAGGGAAAGGGTTGACCCAGAGGGGGGGTCTGATTTATGGAAAAGGGTCACTAACATCCATCCCCTCCTCTTCCTTTTCTTGTTAACCAGGGCCTGGCAGAATTATATGAATATAAGAAGAAATACTCAGATGCTGACATTGAACCATTTCTGAAAAATTCCTCACAGTTCTTCCAGAGCTATGTTGAGAGGGGCCTTCGGGTGATTGAGATGGAGAGAGAGGGCAAAGGCCGTATTCCCACCTCAGCAGGTACCGTTTCCTCTAGTAACTCCAGGAAGAATAGCTCCCAGCCTCAGGACCTGAGGTGTTTCTTTTGTTTTTCGGTTTTTTTTTTTTTTTTTTTTTTGCTTTTCACGGCTGTACCCGAGGCACACGGAAGTTTCCAGGCTAGGGGTCAAATTGGAGCTGCAGCTGCTGGCCTGCGCCACAGCCACAGCAATACAGGATCCGAGCCGCATCTGTGACCTACACCACAGCTCACGGCAACACCAGATCCCCGACCCACTGAGCCAGGCCAGGGTTCGAACCTGCGTCCTCATGGTTACTAGTGGGATTTGTTTCTGAGCCACGATAGGAACTCCAGGACCTGAGGATTTGATGGGTTTACATTTACATCCACACACCTCAGTACTTATTAGTCACTGGTGACGGTCACTGCTGCAGACAGCGTTCAGCTGTTTGTTACCTGCCTCAGCCCATTGCCAGCATTTGGCAACAGCACTTTCTCTGCCCTAGAAGCAGTTTCTCCCCCAGGCTCCCGACTCTCTGCGCTCTCTAGGGTGCCTCCTCCCTCACTGCTGGATCCCCGCCTTGGCCTGTCTGATTCTCCCTGAACTCCTAACGTTGGTGTCCCCCTGCATTCAGTCCAGGATTATCGCTTCTTTCTTACTCTCATCCCCTTAACTAATCCATCTTCTCTCCTCACTTTAAATACCATCTCTATGCCAGCAAATCCCAATTTTGTCTGATGTCCAGCTCAGACCTCCTTTCTGATCCCAGCTGATAGACCCTGTGTCCCATCTCTGTGGGGTTTCTAAGAAAGTTAAAAACAGCATGTCAGAGACCAAGCTCCTGTAGTCCCTGCTCCATTTGCATCCTCCATCTCACCTGATGGCAACTTCGTCCTGGTTTGCTCAGACCCTCAGCTTCTGAGTATTCTCTTCCTCTCTCGGGAACTCTTGGCTCTACGTGCAAAACGTAAACAGGACCCACCCACACACCTCATCTTCGCTGTCACTCCCTGGTCTGACAGCATCGCCTCTTACATGGATCATAGCACCATCCTGTCCCAGCTCCCCGCGGCCACGCTTACCTCCCTACAGCCATTCCACACATAGCATCAAAGCAAAGCTCCTCATTTTCCAAACGTTCTCCTTTCACTCAGCAAAGCAAAAGCCTTACAAGGGAGGTCTCTGAGGCCCTACCTGATGTGGCCACTGAGACCTCCAGAGCCTCCTCCGCCCCCCGCGCCAGACTTCCACTCCTCTCCAGCCCCTCCTGCCCCTTGCTGCGTGGAAGGCCCCGGGCACACACCTTAGGCCTTCGTGCTGTCTGAGCCTCACGTGTACATTGCTCTTCTCCAAGACAGTCTTGTCCCCTCACATCTTTGTCATTTGCCACTGTTTCAGTGAGACCTGATTTCAAACTTAAAATCCACCCCTCACCCCACATAGTACTTATCGCCTCCTGACATACGATATAATGCTTATTAGGTTAACTGTTTGATGTCTATCTCTGCTAGAATTTAAAATCCACAACGGTAAAGATTTTTGTCTGTTTTGCTGCCTGGCACTTAGTAGGTGTTTGTTGGATGATGCGAATGAATGCTTCTCCTGAGGTTAAGCTGAACTATTCCTGTCCCCACAGTGAAAAGCAGAATTACTGCTCACAGGTTCTAGAGACAAAAGAAAGACTTTAAGAGATGTCAGTTACAGAAAATAGCTGTTAAGAGCCTTAAACCAAAAAAAGACCCACCTGCTAAAAAGGTCCCTCTCAGCATGCAGAGTAGAGCCCGCACACTGGTCCTGCATTCGGTTCTTTCTGAGTTCAGTTTAGCTCTTAAGCTCTAAAATGTGTTTGCCTGTGAAACCCCATTCCTTTGTGGTTTTTAGATCAAAAAAACTTTGAGTTCAGTTTAGCTCTTAAGCTCTAAAATGTGTTTGCCTGTGAAACCCCATTCCTTTGTGGTTTTTAGATCCATGTAACTTTCTGGGCTGCAGCTTCAGTTGTGTTCCATTAAGTCATTTCTTGGTGGTGGTGGTGGTTTTAACACCTGAAATTATCCTTCTCCAAGACCTGGTGTCTTTTTCTTCAAGCACGGTGAGCACAGTGTCCAGTGGCCACGCGTGGACACATCATGGTTGAGCTGATGAGGGTGGAGCCTCCTTTTCTCTCTCCAGAGGCCTTTGTGGTGACATTCGATGTCGACCACACAAGCACGTGCCCCGCTGCTACCGAGCACCTTAAAGTGTGAGACATCCCTTCCTGCTGCCCCTTCGTTACTCTTCATTTTCACCCTCTCAGACTGTTCTCATCTGTACATTAAAGGGTTCCTTTTTCCCCAGAATATCCTGTTTCATTTTTCTTTTACCATAAGAATTTTTCTTCCCAGTGCTTTATCTTTGCGCTTATGTAGTGCCTCTTCATTGATATCATATTGGATATTTTAAATGCCTGCATTTTGTGATTATTCCTTCTCAGGAATGTAGAATTGTGATGGATAATTTTCGTTGTTGTTTTGGTTTGGTTTTCCCCTCTCCTGCCAGAATACTGATCTCAGGTGCTCCATTTCCTATTCCTTCTTTGTGGGACACCTCAGGTCCCCGCTCTTCCTCATGAATACACAGCAGCTCCAAGCTCCTTGCTGTCCTCCCCCATTTGAATGAGACCTTCCGCCTGTGCATCACCTGCTCCAGACACAGTCTAATTCTTATAGACATTTAAAGTCCTTAGGTTAGGAGTTCCTTTATGGTGCAGTGGCTTGGATCCCTGTTATGGCATGGGTTCAATCCCTGGCCTGGCCCGGGAATTTCCATATGCCACAGGTGTGGCAAAGGAAAAAAAAAATTTTTTTTAAGTCTTTAGGTAGTTCATGTGGGCACTTACTGGTATACACTCAGGAGTAGCTCTGGCTTTTGGGGGTTGCCCAGGTCCGCCGTGGAAGGCAGCGGGTTGCCCTGCATGCCCCGGGATGTAGATGATGGCCCAGCTTAACATCCACTGCTCCCTGCGTCAGGGGTGGGTGTTCTCATTAAGTGTTTCTCGCGTGTTTGAGAGCCCCCTTTATCATCAACTCCAGATGGATTCTTGTCCACTTCTCAGTCTTCAAGTGTAGTGGTGATATTCAAGCCCCAGACTGTCCCCTTTGGTAGCAGATTAACGAGGGCAGTCGGTGGGGGTGGGGCTAGATCTGAATATTCCTTCTGCCTTTGCTCCTTAGGCATCTCCCCTCAGATGGAGGTCACGTGTGTGCCCCCTCCCACAAGCACGGTGTCCTCCATAGGTAACACAAACGGCGAGGAGGTGGGACCATCCGTCTACCTGGAGAGGCTCAAAATCCTCCGACAGCGATGTGGCCTGGACAATACAAAGGTACTGCCCCTCTGCTTCTGTCGGGGCGGGGCGGGCAGGGGCGGACCGGCCGGGGAAGCTGCCCAGCCTTGGCCTATGTGCCAGCGCCGCATCCCAACCTGCCTGGACAACGTCTCTTGTTCTCTCGACAGCAGGATGACCGGCCTCCGCTGACCTCTTTGCTCTCCAAACCAGCAGTTCCTCCGGTTGCCTCCTCCACAGACATGCTGCACAGCAAACTCTCTCAGCTCCGGGAGTCACGGGAGCAGCACCAGCATTCAGACCTGGATTCCAACCAGACTCACCCTTCAGGAACCATGACCACATCCTCCTCCTCCACAGCTAACATTGATGACTTGAAAAAAAGACTGGAGAGAATAAAGAGCAGTCGTAAATGAAGCTGCCCCACTCCCCTGGCCCCTGCCGCTTTAGTTTACTAAAGTAGGAATCCTCATAGGTTAAGTGGCCTTGGCAGGCCTAGTGTACACAAACTGGGTGTATGTATCATACCGTGGACCTGGGGGAGGAGTCGTTGTGGCACAAGCATTTGCACATCCTCTGCTTCTCTCCGCCAGCATCCTGCCTCTAGAAGACTGTCTGTGTCTTAGTTTAGTGTACAGACCTGTAAACAGCTGCCCTCGTCTCAGCTCCGACTAGTTTCCATTTCCTTTTTCTTTTGTTCTATTTTTAATTGCTCATTTGTAAAGTTGTCCTAATCTTTCCTAGCTTTTAACTGTTAGAAACTCTTTACTAGTTTTCCTTTGAGTTTGTTGAGCTCTTGTAGCCCGGAAGGGTCGCTGTATTCTGTATGAATGCATGGCATGATACAACTAATTTAAGAGTCTTTTATAAATAAAGTTTGCATTAACTATAACGGCCTCCCAAGATGCTCCGTGTCAGGGAGTGTTGGGCAGCTCTCAGCCACCTGTTCTTGGGACCCGCTGGGGATTCAGCCACTTAGAGAAAGGTTCGTAATTGCTGCTTAAGGAGTCGTACCTTTTCTTGACTCACAGACTTGGCCCTTTTACTCCTTTGGAACAAGGAACTCCAGCTTTCCACATGCAGCCCCTAGGGGAGCAAAGACATCTCCTTCCCTATTTTGAGACTTTGGTCACAACTTCCATCCCATCATCACCACAGACCCAAGGAGATCTTAGACTTCCTACCACTTTGCTGCCCAAATACATGTGACACTGTGACCAGGGATTAGCTAGGCTCTAGTGGCTGTCACACCACAACTAGATTTGTGGTCATCTGACTAAAGGACAATAGGGGAGCACAGGGCTTTCCTGCCTGGTTGGCAGGTTTCATTGAATCTAGACTGACAGTTGCCTCACACTCAGTGAAGACCAGAAAGGAACTGAGGACTCACCTTCGCAGCACATTCCACAGGCCTCCTTCCACAGAAACACTCTTCAGTTACCAAGGTTCTGGATGCTGTTGGATTCAGTTGGGAGAATTTTGGGGGAATCACAAAGTCCCCGGGAACTTTGTTGCTTTTTAGGGCCACACCCGCGGCACCTGGAAGTTTCCGCACTAGGGGTTCGAATCGGAGCTGCAGAGTCACAGCCACAGCAACACAAGATCTGGGCCATGTCTGCAACCTACACTGCAGCTCAGGGCAACGCTGGACCCTTAACCCACTGAGCAAGGCCAGGGATCAAACCTGTAACCTCATGGATACTAGTTGGGTTCGTAACCAGCTGAGCCACAATGGGAAGGACGCCAGGAATTTTTTACACAATTTTTACTCAACTGGTGTACAAGAAATGAAAGGTTGATGGAAAATGAATCCATGATTCTAGTCATGATTTTCAAGTGGTGCCTATGCTGCCTGAAATTAGAAATTAAACTTGCTTCCCTCCATTACAATGGGACCATGGAAGTAGGCCTTCACTGAAGGGACCACAGAGGGGGTTCCCTGCTGTAGAAAAGGAATGTAATTCAGAAAGAATGACTGTGCTTGAGTCTGGAATTACAGCTAATCTGAAAAACCAAAATGTCCAGCAGTCTTTTGAGAATGTGCTCCCTTGTTTAAGAAGCAGATTTGGGGAGTTGCCGCCACGGCTCAGCGGTAACAAACCTGACTGGTAACCATGAAGACCTGGGTTCAATCCCTGGCCTCGCTCAGTGGGTTAAGGATCTGACGTTGCTGTGAGCTGTGGTGTAGATCAGAGATGCAGCTCAGATCTGTCGCTGTGGCTGTGGTGTAGGCTGGCAGCAATAGCTCCAATTTGACCCCTAGCCTGGGAACTTCCATATGCGAAGAGTGCAGCCCTTAAAAGCTTAAAAAAAAAAAAAATCAGATTTGGGGTATTACAACTCTTAATCCCGCCCCACCCCACTCTGGGCTACCACGATCCTGAAACTCACTGAATTCCCAGGGGAAGGGGGCATTTTTGATTTTCGGCCATGCCTGCCTGCAGCACACAGAAGTTCCTAAACCAAGGATCAGACCTGCACCACAGCAGTGACAACACTGGATCCTTAAGCAGCTGAGCCACAGGAGAACTGAATTTCTAGTCTTTGCCCTGCTTTGTGGTCAAGTAGAACCAAAAGATGAGAGCATGGAACTCAGTCCTAATTCTCTCTTCCCTGATTTCTATTTTTACTAAAAAATAGAAATGGAAAAAAAGAGGGGGTGGGGGTAAAGAAGCTTAGCTTAGGTCCCTTCCCGAGTTAATCATGAAGTCTAAAGATCTTAGTTAGACCCAAGGCCAAGAATATGACCACATGGCACCCAAACACCACTCCCCTATCCTGTAACCATGGCAGACATTCAGTCTTCACTCTCCCCTCCAAGCTCGGTGAGACTTCTCAACAGCATCTCACACCAGTGGCAACTCACTGTCACATGTTCATAGGCTGTAGTGCCTGGTTCCCCCAAGTCATAAATGCACCAGAGGAGGAAGAGCATTATGCCAAGGCCAGCTAGAAACTGTGGGGCTACATGGAAGGGCGACGATGTGTCAGAGCCATGCTCCAGCCACACCAGTGACCTCTGCTGGTGGTAACCTTGAAGAGGTACAGCGAAAGGGCATCTTGAAAGTTCTGTGACTCGGGAGTTCCCATTATGGTGCAGCAGAAATGAATCTGACTAGTATCCATGAGGATGCGGGTTCAATCCCTGGCCTCACTCAGTGGCTTAAGGATCTGGCAGTGCCGTGAGCTGTGGTGTAGGTCGCACATGTGGCTCAGATCCCATGTTGCTGTGGTTGTGGTGTAGGCCGGCAGCTGCAGTTCCGATTCAGCCCCTAGTCTGGGAACTTCCATATGCCGCTGGTGTGGACCTAGAAAGAAAAAAAAACCGCCTGACCCTTTAAGACTTCACTTTTACATCATCTTCTTCCCATTTCTTAGACAAACAATTGCTCAAGTCTGATAACTGCTGTGAGAATAGAAATTCCAGGAAGCAACAACCCCACCCCTGTGCTACTTCAGGGGCCAGACAGGGAAGTGGGAAGCGGCAGAACTTTCACCAAGCCGGGCGGTGAGAATGAAGGCCGCAGTGATTTACAGAGAACTGCCCAGGTACTGGGTATTTTGCTAAGTACACAAGGCACACGGCCTCATGTAATCCTCAAAACCTTATTAGATAAGTAAGGCCATTCTATACATCTTAAACATACAGGGACTGAGGCGCTTAGGGAGGCCAAGTGACAACTGTGGTTGTCCCTTTTAAGGCTGGAGTCCTCTACTCTGAACTGCTATCCCACAATCCCCTCAAGTGAAGACACTTAAAATACTGAGCCTTTAGGGGGCAGAACTTTGATATTTTAACAACACGAGGAAGATGCAGCTACTCACGTCTCCCCAGCCGACCCTCCTGTCTCCTCTCCGGTCCCAGGACAGGCTCTTCACAGCCCCCCGGCAGAGCGGCTGAAAGCACAGGCTTCAGCATCTCCTATATTTCAGGAGTTCCCATTGCAGCTCAGTGGGTTAAGAGCCCAACTAGTATCCATAAGGATGTGGGTTCGATCCCTGACTTCGCTCTTTGGGTTAAGGATCTGGTGTGCCACGAGCTGTGGTGTAGATCTCAGATGAGGCTCAGATCTGGCATTACTGTGGCTGTGGTGTAGACTGGCGGCTGCAGCTCCTACTCAATCCCTAGCCTGAGAACTTCCACATGCCACAGGTGCGCCCCAAAGAAAAAAAAAATCTCAAGTCAGACTTTGACCCTCATTAAATGAAATAATCCATTAAAGCCCCAAGCCAAGAACATTTTTTTTTTTTTGTCTTGTCTTTTCAGGGCTGCACCCGCAGCATATGGAGGTTCCCAGGCTAAGGGGTCAAATCGGAGCTGTAGCCGCCAGCCTACACCACAGCAACGCTAGATGTGAGCCGCATCTGTGACCTACATCATAGCTCATGGCAACGCTGGATCCTTAACCCACTGAGAGAGGCCAGGGATCGAACCCACGACCTCATGGTTGCTAGTCGGGTTCGTTAACTGCTGAGCCAGGATGGGAACGCCCCAAGAACATTTTAAATGCTTGTAAATTCAAGCTGCCATCTCCCCTGTCAGCTGGCCCTTTTCATCCAGAGTCCTAGCTCTTCCTGAGCTGCCCACGAACCGCACTGGGAGCATTGAGGCTCATTGATAGAGTCACTTTTATTGAGAAATACAGTTTTAAGAACAAACCACAAAAAATAATTCTTTCACTGGATTGGCTTCTGTGATTCTGCAGTGAGGCGCCTAGGATGCGGGTGGCCCCCTAACCTCCAAACCGATCAATGACCTTCTGCATCCACTTCTTCAGGCGGAACACATGTGTGTAGAAGCCATATTTTCCATCCCTGTCACAGCCTTCACCCCATGAGACGATGCCCATTTGATACCAGCGGTTGTTAAAGGGGCTCTAGAGAAGAAACATGGGGTTTCCAACAGAGTCAAGTCCAAGGCAGTATCAGTATTACCCGTCGAGCAATTATTTCCAAAAAGAGGTCCCTCCTCACGCACTCCAGAAGGATCTAACCACCAGCTCCTGGCCTTTGGAGAAGCTTACCTTCATGACAAAGGGTCCCCCACTGTCACCTTCGCAAGCATCCCCTCGTTTCCCTTCACCGGGCTTGTAACCTTGAAAGAGAACAGAGACACTCAGGGGTCTAGCTGACACTCCAGCCACTCTCCCCTCCCTCCAAGAGATACTGCCGGGGGGCGTCCACTGACTCTTAGTCATCCTTGACCCTGCTTGCTTCCTCCTCCTGCATTTCCAGTCCTTAAGCAAGCCTTGTCAGCTCTGTCTTCAACATATTACATCCCCAGTCCAACCGCTCCTCAGATGGTCCTGTCACAGACACCTCTTCCCTGAACCACTAGTTTCCCGGATTCTACTTTTGCTGCCTACAATCTATTCTCCACCCAACAGGCAGACGACTTAGAAAACACATCAGACGTTCAGGTAGCTGAGAATAATGGCAGTTGCCTTTACCCAACGAGCCCCATGTCTCTGCCACAGACAACACAACAACATAAAGGACAACACCAGGAGTTCCCTCATGGCTCAGCAAGTTAAAGATCTAGAGTCATCACTGCTGTGGCTCTGGTTACAGCTGCAGGGTGAGTTTAACCCCTGGCCCAGGAACTTCTGCATGCCATGGGTGCAGCCATCAAAGAAAGAAAAAAAGCCACATAGAAACCACACCTTCAGAGTTCCCGTCGTGGCGCAGCAGAAACGAATCCAACTAGGAACCATGAGGTTGCGGGTTCGATCTCTGGCCTCACTCAGTGGGTTAAGGATCTGACGTTGCTGTGGCTGTGGTGTAGGCCGGCAGCTACAGCTCCAATTGGACCCCTAGCCTGGGAACCTCCACATGCAGTGGGTGCAGCCCTAAAAAGCAAAAAAAAAAAAAAACCCACAGAATAAAACCACACTTTCAACATAACTAGAATACAAAGAACACCCAAACTTAAAACCACTTTACCATATCTAACTGTACATCTTGTTGGAGATGAGGATGGGAAAATGTCCACTAGATCAAAGAAGTAGATTCATACGAATTAGGAATCATGTAAATAACCCCAAATCTACAAAATGAATAGAAGAAAATTAAATAGATCTATACAAAGATGCTACAGGAAAACAAAAAATAAGAACAAAAATACCTCAGCTAACAAAAATTCTCTCCCAAACCACAACCATGAAACAGAAGAAAAGTGCAATTGAATATAATATCCTCAAGTGAATTTTTGGTATGTTAAAAAAAAAAGATCAGGAATTCAAAAATTAAAAATAAAATGGACAAAACAATGGGAAGTAATGAAAAGCAGAAAATGGTTGAAATGGAACTCAGACTAAAGAAAGTCCTTCAAGAAGAAAAGAAAGTGGAGTTCCTGTCACTGCTCAGTAGAAATGAATCTGACTAGCACCCATGAGGATGCCAGTCTGATTCCTGGCCTTGCTCAGTGGATTAAGGATCTGGTGTTGTCATGAACTGTGGTATAGGTCGCAGACGTGGCTCAGATCCTGAGTTGTGTAGGCCGGCAGCTGTAGCTCTGATTAAACCCCTAGCCTGGGAACCTCCATATGCCACGGGCGCAGCCCTAAAAGACAAAAAAAAAAAAAAAAAAAAAAAAAAAAAAAAAAAAAAAAAAAAAAAAAAAAAAAAAAAAAAAAAAAAAAAAAAAAAAAAAAAAAAAAAAAAAAAGCAAGAAAGCAAGCAATGGAACAGAATTAATATGAATAATACAGTCCAAGAAAACATCACAGAAATAAAAAACTGAATGTACATATTATGTACATACTGAAGGGATCCCCTGGGCACCTGGCAAAACTGATCTGAAACCCTCACCTCTGAGACGTAGCCTGATAAAACTGTTGGACTTCAAAGATGAAGAAGAAACCTTCAAGGCCTCCAAGCAAAAAGACCAACTCCTTACACAAAAGTGAAAGAATTATACTGACCTCAGACTTCAAAAACAACATACAAAGCAAGCAATGATAAAGCTGTAGTTTCAAAAAACTGGAAAGGAGTTCCCGACATGGCTCAGTGGTTAACAAATCCGACTAAGAACCATGAGGTTGCGGGTTCAATCCCTGGCCTTGCTCAGTGGGTTAAGGATCCGGTATTGCCGTGAGCTGCGGTGTAGGCTGCAGACGCGGCTCAGATCCCGTGTTGCTGTGGCTGTGGCTTAGGCCAGCGGCTACAGCTTCAATTAGACCCCTAGCCTGGGAACCTCCATATGCCGCGAGTGCAACCCTAGAAAAGGCAAAAAGACCAAAAAAAAAAAAATTGGAGGAAGGAAAAGGTGAACCATGGATTTTATATCCAACCATGCCGAACTTTAGGTGTCAAGGCTACAGAAAACCAATTATAAACATATAAGAACTTGGGAAATTCTATATCCATAACCCTTCTTGAAAAATCAACTAGTGGACAAGCTTCATCCAACCAGATGGAGCCTCAGCAAAGTGACTGATTAAATGGTTCAACAGGTAGAAAAAACACAACTAAAAGATGAGAAGAGAAAGAGGAAAGTAAGTCAACTGATTGTTGTAACTTCCACCAACTGACTTTACAACAATAAAGCATAAAATTAAGGGCATTTCAAAAAGGTGAAAGATGAAAGATAACCAGGAGAACAAAAACGCAAACCTTCCTCAACATATTAAATTAGTTGAAAATCAAAGAAAAGATAACTCAGGGGGAAAACACAGTAAATGAGACATATACATAATAATTACAAAAGCATATAAGATATTCTATCAATCTATCAATAAGTATAAATGGGCTTAATCACTTTTTTTTTCATTTTTGGCCTCCCAGTGGCATATGGAGCTCCTGGGCCAGGGATCAGATCCAAGCCGCAACCTCGACCTAAGCTGCAGCTTCAGCAATTCTGCATCCTAACCCACTATGCCGGGCCAGGGACTGGACTTGTGTCCCAGAGCTCCCAAGGCACCACTGATTCCACTGCACCACAGCAGGAGCTCTGGGCTTAATCACTTTTTAAAAAACAAAATTTTTTTATTTGACTCACAAAGCAAGACTCAACGATGTGGAGTTCCCTTTGTGGCTCAGTGGGTTAAGAACCCCATTAGTGTCCATGAGGATGTGGGCCTCGCTCAGTGGGTTAAGGATCCGGCATTGCACAAGCTGCATCATAGGTTGCAGCAGCAGCTCAGATTCAGCCTTGCGGTGGTCATGGTGTAGGCCAGCAGCTACGGCTCCAATTTGACCTCTGGCCTGGGAACTTCCATGTAGGCAGCAGGTGCAGCAGTAAAAGGAAAAACAAAACAAAGCAGGAAAAACAACAATAAATAAAAATTCTGCAATGCTATCTATGAGACAAAACAAAGTGATTCACAGAGGCTAAAGTTAATGCTTATCAGGTAAACGGAAAGAAAAAGAGATCAGAGATGGTGAAGTTAAAATTGAAAATAATTTAAAGAAGATCAGAGATGGTGAAGTTAAAATTGAAAATAATTTAAATAATTTTAATGCTAAAAGCCACAGTTCACAATGAATGAATAACATTTAGGAACATCACCAAAAAACACAGCAACTGCCTCTATAAACTAAAAGATTATAAGTGATGCAAGGAGACAAAAAGAAATACATTAATAATGGAATTTAACACGCCAGACTCAATATAAGACATACCAAGTGAACTGAAACTAAATAAAGACATAAATGACCTAAATAACGACTGATAAGGTACATTTATGGATATATATATACACTGAACTTTACATGTAGAGAAGAGAGAACATGCCTACACAGTTCAACATACATGCACATTCACAGGAACTGATCAAACAGCTCTCAAAAAAAAAAGGTTCCATAAAGGGTAAATATTACAAACTATATTCCTGGATTGTAATTCAGCAAAACAAAATAAAAATGCGAAAGGGCCCTCCCATCTAGAAATTTTAAAACCACCTATTAACTTTTGAGTGAAAGTTAATTTAAAATTTTAGAGAATTTCTTTAAAAAAAAAAGCACATTACACAGTATTTTCCATGAACAGGGGAAATTAGAGAATTTCTTTAAAAAAATAAACACACTGCACAGTATTTTCCATGAATAGGAGAAAATGCAGAGCCCGACTCAGTAAAAATTAAAGATCAAAAATAAATTAACCAAAGTGTCGGCTCAAAAAATTTTGAGAAAGGAAACAGCATGAGTTCCCTGTGGCTCTGTGGGTTAAGGATTCAGCATTGTCATTGCAGTGGCTCGGGTCAGTCCCTGGTACAAGAACTTCCATATGCTACAGGCGTAGCCAAAAAAGAAAGAAAGAAAACAGAAAACTGAACCAAAAGAAAGCATAAGGGGAAAAACTTAAGATAATAGAGATTAACGCAGTACAGAATAGAAAAAGAATAGGCCTAAGTAATAAGTCAAATGCTCAGGTATTTTGTTTGCCTACAACCACTGGTTAATTTACTCAAGAAAAATAAGAAAGGAGTTCCTGCTGTGGTGTAGTGAGTTAAGAATCCAACTGCAGAAGTTCGAGTTGTGGCACAGGGGTAATGAATCTAACTAGTATCCATGAGGATGCAGGTTCTGTCCCTGGCCTCACTAAGTGATCGGGGATCCAGCATTGCTGTGAGCTGTGGTGTAGGTCTCAGACACGGCTCAGATCTGGTGTTGCTGTGGCTGTGGTGTAGGCCAGCAGCTGTAGCTCCAATTAGAGCCCTAGCCTGGGAACCTCCATGTGCTGCAGGTGTGGCCCTAGAAAGCAAAAAGAAAAAAAGAAAAAGAAGGAAGAAAATACAAATATATATGATAAGGTAGCAAGGAGAAAAAAAAATCACAAAAGAAGACACTGAAGCACAAGATACAGTAAAGACTTGAACAAATGAGAAGACATATCTTATCCTTAAATAAAATGGCTCAACAACAGTTATCAGTTCTTCCTAATTAGTTTATAAATTTAATGTAATCCCAACAAAAACACTCACAACCTTTTTTATAGAGCTAGACAAGTTAATACTAAAATTCATCCAGAAAGTGAGTTCCCTTTGTGGCTCAGCAGTTAACAGACCCGACTAGGATCCATGAGGATGTAGGTTTGATCCCTGGCCTCGCTCAGTGGGTTAAGGATCTGGCATTGCCGTGAGTTGTGGTGTAGGTTGCAGACACGGCTTGGATCCCATGTTGCTGTGGCTATGGTGCAGGACAGCAGCTGTAGCTCTGATTTGACCCCTAGCCTAGGAACCTCTATATGCTGCGGGTGTGGCCCTAAAAAGCAAAAAATAAAAAAATAAAACTGCAAGAATTGCCAGGAAAATATTGGAAAAGAGAAACCATAAGACAAGCCCCACCAGATATTAAAATATACTCTAAATCCCCCGTAATTAAAATAAGACAGTGTTTTAGCAGAATAGACAGCAGATCAGAGAACTGAACAGAATGCCCAGAAACAAACTTACGCACACATAGAAACCCAATATGTATTAAGGTAACGTCTCAAACCACTGGGGCAAAGATAGAATTTTTTGTTGTTGTTGTTGTTGCTTTTTTAGGGCAGTACCTGTGGCATATGAAAGTTCCCAGGCTATGGGTCAAATTGGAGCTACTGCTGCCAGCCACAGACACAGCTACTCAGGATTCAAGCAACATCTACGACCACACCACGGGTCACTGCAATGCCGGATTCCTGGCCCACTGAGCAAGGCCAGGGATCAAACCTGCATCCTCATGGACACTAGTCAGATTCGTTTCTGCTGCTCCACAATGAGAACTCCATAGAATTTTTAATAAATGGTGTAGAGATAGCTTATTAGCCATATGGGAAAAGATACATTAGATCCATATGACCTTGTGTCATATGCAAGACTAAACTCAAAATGACTTGGAGATCTGAGTGTAGAAAAGTGACAGTACTAGAAGAAAACATGAATGAACTCTATGATCTGGGTGTAAGGAAGGTTCTTTTAACTCTTCGGCTGTGGTGTACAGCAGCTCGATATGGGAGCTAGTTCTCAGTCCAGGGACTGAACCCAGGCTACAGTGGTGAAAGCACTGAGTCCTAACCACTACACCACCTGATAATGAAGAGAGTTGACACATTGTAAGAATTACTTAAATATGGCACAGAGACATGAAGTGAGCAAATGCTGTTGGAAAAATGGTGCATATAGACTTGTTTGACACCAAATTGCCACAAATCTTCAATTTGTGAAAAACACAGTATCTGGGAAGGGTGACAAAGCAAAGCACAAATCTAATCCATCAGCTAATGAATGGATAAAGATGTGGTGCATATATACAATGAAATATTATTTGGCCATAAAAAAGAGTGAAATGCTGGAGTTTCCCGGTAGCTCAGTGGGTCAAGGATCTGGCATTGTTGCTGCTGTGCCATGGGTTTGATTCCTGTCCTGGGAATTTCTGCATGCCATCGGTATAGCCCCCCCACACACCAAAAAAGGAAATCCTGCCAGTTGCAACAACACAGATGGACCTAGAGGGTATTGCACTCAGTGAAATAAGTCAGATAGAGAAAAGCAAATATGGTGTTATCACCTACACATGGAATATAAAAGGTAAAATAAATGAATGAATGTAACAAAAAGGAAACAGACTCATAGATTGAGAGAACTAGAGATTTACCAGCAGGGGGTGGGGGGGCAATATAGGAGTAGGGAATTGAGATAGAAACTGCTATGCAGAAAATAAATAAGCCACAAGGATACACTGAGCAGCACAGGGAAATACAGCCACTAGTTTGTAATAACTTTAATGGAGTATAATCTATAAAAACATTGAATCACTATGTTGTACACCTGAAACTAATACTGTAAATCAACTACAGTTCCAATAAAACAAAAAATATGTAATAAGTGAAGGTATATCTATACTCCAAAAATAAACAAATAAAAACAAGATGGGAGGGGGCACCCAATATGGAACACTATCAGAAACAAATGAGCCTGGGAGTTCTCTTGTGCCGCAGCAGATTAAGGATCTGGCATTGTGACTGCAGCAGCTTGGGGCAGGTCACTGCTGTAGTGGGGGTTTGATCCTTCGCCCAGGAACTTCCACATGCCACAGGAGTGGCAAAAAAAGAAAAAAGAAACAAATGAGCCTAACTGTATTTAAAATAAATAACATAGAGAACGGGGGAAAAAAAATAACCCAAAGTTACGTTTTTTTTTCCTTTTAGGGCCACAGCTGCAACATATGGAAGTTCCCAGGCTAGGGTTCAAATTGGAGCTGCCTACACCACAGCCACAGAAATGCCAGATCCTTAACCCACTGAGCAAGGCCTACATCCCCATGGACACTATATCAGGTTCTTAACCCACTGAGCCACATCACGAACTCCTAACCCAAGTTATTTTTAGACATAATATTGAACCTACGTATCTTTAGGCTAAAAAACAGAAAGAACTGTGAAGAAATGCTGAACTCTAGGTTGCGGGGTTGTTTTTCCCAGCTATGGATGAGTAATTCTGAAATGGTGTATTTAAGTATTAACCAAATAAGTAAATATATTATAGACAACAAGAGTCAGGTTTCTTACTGTCAACAGAGAGGTTTACAATGTGGAAAGGGAAAAGCTAATATTAATCCTGTTGCGTTGCAATGGGAAGTTTCAGCACCAAACTCACAGTTTTAGATAGTTAATTCAAAAGAAAATAGATATAGATGCTGGTATATATGCATTTTCTAGTTCTGTCTACTGAGAGGGCCTAGAGGCAGTGACCCCCATTAACATTACGTGCACCTGGCACCCAGACCTTGGTTTCTAAACACCACTCCCTACTCGAAGGAAAGCAGGATGAACCTGGAACATCTTGCTGCACAAAAAGTAAGAAAGTGCTCAGAAACGGACAGGACATTTCCGAAAGTCATAGAAGCTAGGTTTCCAGGACTCCCACTGCCCAAACCTGGGACGTTTTGAACATTAAAATAATGATAATAACAAATTATAACCTTTAGAACAAAGTAAGGACCCATGAGTCCACAGTGACAGAAAGAAAGGAAGAAAAATTCTTCCTTACAATAAAATACCCAAGGAATGTAGACAGTGTGACAGAAGTAGCATATCGCCATTTGGCAGCCACCACAGTTAGGAGAACAATTTGCTAAGAAACAGGATAGACAGATCAAATTTCCTTCCCACAAGGTTATTTATTACTCATAAAGAGAAAAATAGAACTTTACACTGATGCAGAAACCACCTTAACCAGAGGTCAGAGTTAATTTCACCAGTTACGAGACAAAGACGTCATATGCCCAGGACAACATCACTTAGCCTGAATCTGACCATTACGAAACCTTAGACAAACCCAAAGTGAAGCCAGTCTATAGAATAACTGGACTGTACTTGTCCAAATGTCTTAGTCATGAAAGACAAAGACTGACAACTAAGTTCAACGTATGATCCTTGACTGGATCCTGGAAAGGAAAAAACATTTTTTGTTTTGCTAAGAAAGACATCAGTGAGTAGGATAACTGGAAAACATTTGAATAAAGTCTAAAAATTAGATAAATGTATTATATCACTATTAATTTTTCTCATTAATTTCTTGATTTAATAAAAGTACTGTGGTTATAGCAGAAAACATCCCTTTTTTGGAAATACTTAAGCATACAGGTAAAAAAGGCAAATTACATAAAATTTACTCTCAAATAGCATGTCAACACACACACACACACAAAGGATGGGGCAGAATCTGGATCATATTATAAAGGATTTCTTTGTATTGTCTTTGCAGCTTTTCCAAGAGTTTTAAATTACACTACATTTTTATTTATTTTTTTGCTTAATGAATTTTATTACAATTATAGGTGTACAAAAATCATCACAAGTCAATTTGATAGCATTTTAAATTACACTACATTTTTTAAAATATAATAAAAAATCAAGCTAGACGATTTATTCACCGGCCCCAAACTCTCCAATCATATTCTCAGTAAAAGCCAAAGGCCTTAAGGCCCTGCAGGAAGCACCCATCCTCTGCCTGCCCGCCTCTCACCACTCGTCCAGTGCCGCCCTTCCAGTGTTTACTGCGCTCCAGCGTCCCTGTTCCTCAGACATGCCAAGCATGCTCCCACCTCAGGGCCTTTGCACCTGCTGTCTCCACAGTCTAGAGCACTCTTTCTCTAGACTGCTCACTCCTTCACGCCTTCTAGTCTCTGCTCAAACATCATTTCTCAGAGAGGCCTTCTCTAGCCTCTTCCAACCACTCTATTTAGATCACCTTTGTCCCCATCTCTCTCTCCCTTACTTGGCTTCATTTTTCTACCTAGGAGGACTGCTATTCTAGATCTGTTCATTGACTCTCTCCCTCTAGGAAGGAAGCTGAAGACACAGGAATTGCCTGTTAGGGTCCATGCTGGACACCGTGGAATACTGCCTGGACCAGAGCAGGTACTCAGTAAATATTTGCTGAATGACTAAACAAACGAATGGCTTTTCCCCCACCCTTGGCCTCTGCTGCCACCTGGCTCACACACACTGACAACTTAACCAGTGACCAGCACCACCCCTAACTAATACTTTATACACACATTATCTCACCTAACCTTCACATGGCCTAAGGCAATAGAGGCTTTCATCTCCATTTTATAGAGGAAGAACTGAGCTTCCACAAGGTTAAGCAACTTTGCCCAAAATCACATGGCTTGTAAATGACTGGAGGCCAGGACTTGAACCCAGACCTGGGCTCTTAACATGTCTCAGTCCTCCCAAGCCGAGGCCCTATTGTTCCCGCCTGCCCAGCCACACCCAGGGGACTTGCCAGCACAGAACATGTTGTCAGTGATGCGGATCCGGGTGGAGGCCTTACAGACCGGCCGCTCCACGATGGGCAGGTTCACCACCTGCAGGACGCTGGGCTGCACCTCGCTAGGGCTGGTTCTCCAGGTCTCCCTCAGGTTGCCCCAGCCTGTCACCCGCCCCTTGTATCCAGCCTGGAGCAACCTTTGGGAAAGAGAGAAGGACCAAGTGAGAACAGACTGTCCAGGAGTTCCCCGCCCCAACACCATCCCTTAAAGACCTGAATCTAAAACACAAGGGCAGGGAGACTTTGGGGTTTACTCCAAAACACTGAGGCCTGGAAAAGGGAAGGAACTCCGGCAAAGCTAGAGTGTCAGGGTCAGGCCACCTCAGCCATGACCCGGCCCCATGCCACTCCCCCTCCCCGGCCTGCCCTCCCCCTCCCCCACCAGCCCCCCGCTGGCAGCCCCCCCTCAGCCACCCTCCCTGGCCGCCCCACTTGGTTGCCGTCTCCTTGTCAGGCAGGCACACGGGGTGGATGTAGTCGCTGAAGGTGATGGGCTTCTTGAGCTTCAGCAGGGCGATGTCCCGGTCCAGGTTCTCCCTCCAGTTGTACCTGGGGTGGATGTAGATCTTTTCCAACATACAGATCTTTTCGATGTTCCGCTCATACCTGCGCAGTCCCCAAGAGAGAAAAGGAGAAGCTCTAGTCACCCAGTGACAGGCAGTCAGTTCCCTGACGAAGGAAACTGCTTGCTCTCAGGGTCTGGGAGTCAGGGTAACCAGTGGGCCTCCAGTGAGGGGACAGCACTGGCTCCTCCTTGGCAGCCCCCTGGCAGCTTCCTCCTGGCCTGAAGCTGCCCAAGGCTTTGGGATCAAACAGCCCAGGCAAGAAGCGGGAGGCACGCAGGCCTTGATCCAAACAGCCTCTATTCAGAGGTCACACCTGGTCCACATCCTGGTGCCTGGAGGGGCAACAGGGGCAGGCCCGAATTTTGCTCACCGCAAAGGCGTAGTTTCTCTCTCCCTGTGTCTAAGCCTCAGTCAGAATGTGGCCAGACGGACTTTGCAGCAGACACTGCTAAGTTTTGTTTTTGTCTTTTTAGGGCCACACTCATGGCATACGGAGGTTCCCAGGCTAGGGGTTGAATCAGAGCTACAGTTGCTGGCCTACACCACAGCCACAGCAACTCAGGATCCGAGCCACGTCTGTGACCTACACCACACCTCGTGGCAATGCCAGATCCTTAACCTACTGAGCAAAGCCAGGGATTGAAACCGACATGGATGCTAGACAGGTTCGTTAACGGCTAGGCCATGACGGGAACGCTGAGGCTGCTGGGTTTTCTACTGTGGAAGATGTGCAGACACAGTCACTCTGGAGGACTCGTACCCCTGCCAGACGGGCACCCACTTCTGTACCTGGTGCGGGAGTGCTTGCCAATGCGCACCAGAAGGTCATTCTCAGTGAAGTTTTTGTCCCAAGGTGGGTAGAGCAGACAGTGGGCAGCGGTGAGGACCCAGCGGTCACTGATGAGGCTGGCCCCACACAGCAGCTCCTGGGGACTTTTCCGGAAAATCATCACCTGCCTGGGAGAAGTGGGAAGCATCACTGCCTGGGAGTGGCTGCCCCCCACCCCCAGCCCTACAGCAGGAAGTCTCAGGTTTACCAACTAAGTGGAGAGAACTACCTCCTGGGTCAGACCTCAGCTTGACCTGGCCGCCCCTGGGGACTGGGCCAGGGCATCCATGGGACACCGAGAGGCTGCCTCCTGCTTTTCACACTGCCGACCCCCTCCCCCCTCCAAGCTTCTTCCAGGCCAGAGTTGGCACAGCTTAGCACAGCTTCTGGGGGCAGAAGAACGGAATCAAGTCCAGCTGCGTAAGCCGTTCATTAAAAGCACTGCTTAGGTGAGTCACTTAAGCGCTCTAAGCCTCAGCTTCGCCACTGGCCTTGGAGAAGTAACAAACCCAACCTCAAAAGGTGGCTGCGGGGCTTGGATGAGATGCTGGTGCTGGGCTAGCCTTATTTATGGAGCTTAGGCCTGTGAGGGCGGAGAAGTCTCCCAGGGATTACAGCGGAGGGGGAGGTGGGGGCAGGCTGCACGCACCAGGGCGCGAGGCCAGTCTCAGCATCCCAGCCCTCCACGATGCGCCCCTCGATGTAGGACTCGAAAAGCTCGTTTTCCGTTTTGTCCTCCAAGGACTTCTTCTCGAACAGAGGCCGCAGCCCACAGTCTGCCGAGGAAGAGGGACGGTGAGGGGCCAAGCACAGCCGGCCCCACCCCGCTCCGCCCCGCCCCGTGCCCCCCGCGCCCCTCCGCCGGCTGCCTCACCCTCCTCCCCGGCGCCGAAGGTCTTCTCATTGAAGAAGGCCTGGAAATTGTCCGCGGTGGTGCGTCCCTCAATGGCCGCATCCGGTTTCTCGCCCAGCGCATAGCCCACCTCCTCATCCACTGGCTCCTCTGCAGGGCCCCCCAGACACCAGTTGCGGCTGGGCCGAGCCATTCCTCACCCACCCCCTAGACCTCCCCAAGCCCGCGGCCGGCGGCCAGGGAGGCTGGTGTGGAGGGTAAGAGCGCAAGCGCACCTGGGCTGCTAGGCAACCAAATCTCCGGGGCCTCGGCTTCCTCAGCTGTAAGAGGGGTTGGAACTACCCCCACCTGGCTAATAGCCTGTCATGAACGCACTCTGCACACGTGGTAAGCCTTGGCTCAGGCAAGGCACTGTTCTTGTCATTCCCTCTAGGCTGTGTCCTCGGCCTCAGGCCCCCTGCTCTGCCCTCTCACCGCAGTAGTTCAGGTCGCAGTACTCAAAGTCGCCAGGCTGTCCCGCCACGTAGCACCACGCGCCCTCCTCGTCCCCGTCTGGGTTGCGGCAGAAGTTCTCCACCAGTGGCACCGCCGGGTTGAAGTCCTGGTCCTTGCTCAGGACCTTGGCCTGACTGCTGCCCCAGGCCAGGCAGGCGGACCCATGTGTGGTCACCGCCAGGCGCCCCTGGTACTGCCGGCCCCGCTCGGGGACGCACGTTTCCGATGGAGGTGACAGATTCCCTGTGGAGCCTCCAGAGCGTGGGGTCAGCTCCACAGTGACTGACCCCTGGCCTGGTGGGTGAGGAGACAGGAACAGAGTGGGTGGGACCTTACCTAGAGCGGGCCAGCCAGGATGTGAATCCCCGCCTTGTGGCCTTTACCCTATATGACCTCAAGTCACTTACCTTCTCTGAGCCCCAGACTGCTTGCCTGTGAAAGGGATTACTAACGCGTTTTTGCAGGGTTGTTGAGAGAGTTAAAATATATGGCATAAGTGCCTGGTACATAATAAGCCAATGATGGTAACCAGGTTTCACCTGTGCTATCTGTAATCGATTGGTCGTGACTGCCTGAGGTTCGTTCCTTACAGATTCTGTTTTCACAAAGACTTGCCAAGAAAGATAGCTGGGATCCACTGAGGACTTCTACGTGGGCAGTAGGTCAATTTCAGTAGGCCCAGACATATTTATCACAGGTGCTGGTAAATGGTAGCTATTTTTGTTACTAGGCGTGGTAACTTGCTTTAAGACTGGCCCCAGGATCCAGCACTGGGTCCTTTAGGGCCTCGTGAAGGACAGAGAACAGCAACCTTCGTTTGGCAGATTGAGTTTCTGGCACTAATTCTTTACCCCTGCCCGCATCCATATCCTCTGCCCTGTGATTTTACAGGCAAAGGTGTACTGCTCCACCTCCCGACTTTGGCCTTGACTGTGTGACTCACTCTGGTCAGTGGAAGAACTGACTGCCAGTTCTGAGCCGAGGCTCGAGGGCATGGGTACTTCCACCAACCCGAGGGAAGAGCTTTCCAGGGCCAATGCTGCCTTTCAGCCTCCCCCACACTGAGTACATATGGAGCAGACCTGGCCCCACCCACACAAGGAGCCAAGCTGAGCTGGACCCATTGTTTGAAGCAGGGCCACCCCCTGAGCCCAGCCTACATCAGTGGATCTCACAGGAGCAACTGCAGCTGAGATCAGCAAGCCACCCAGCTGACCCTCAGACACACAAGAAATAAATGCTTATTGGTGTGTGCCCCCGAGCTTTTCTGGTTGGTTGTGATTTTGTGGGGTTTGTGGGTTTTGCAGCATTACTGTGGCTATAGCCATTGTGGGAATAATAAGGACAGAATTATGCAGAGCTTGCTTTGTGGTGCTTGGAAAAGGGCTTGTGGACTGAAATGGTTAGGAAGCGTTTCCTGAAGGGAAGAATGCCTTGAGAGGGAAGGAAAACATATTTAGAATGAGCCGCAGCCTGGATCACGAGGAAGCAAAGGCTGTGGAGGGAGAGGAGGAGGCTAGAAGCTAACTCACTCTGGTCTCCTGACTTCACTAACCGAAAAGCCCAAGCATGCTGTAAATCACTACCCCCAACTCCAAGGGAGCCAGGACCTTGGTTCCCATCCCAGGCTGCCGGATCCCAAGAAGGTCTATGAGCCTAGGCCATGGACCGCCTAATCACCCCCAGCTCACCGCACACAGGGATGCTGCATGCCTCCCTCCTCACGGTAGGGGACGTGGTGTAGCACCAGGGCCCAGTGATGCTGCCATCTGGGTTGCGGCAAAAATTCTCCCGCAGGTCGGCCCCAGGGTGTGTGGTGGAGTTGACTCTGGAATAAGAAATTGCTCAGCAGGAGGCCTTCCCTCCCACCCCCAGGGTCTCCTCCCCCCCTATTCCCAGCCGCTGGCAGACAGGCCTGCCTATTACTCACTCTGGCTTATGTGGGTAGCGACTCCTCCAGAGCTGGCACTCAATGCCTGACTGGGTGAAGCTCACGTTCCCTCGGTAGTTCATACCCAGACCTTCAGCACAGTTACCTGCACAGACCCCAGCCCACTGAGGATCTGTCCCCTGCTTCTCTCTAGGCAAAGCTCTGTTGGTCCATCCCCTCCAAGCTACCTCTGGGCCATGACCCTTAACCTGTGTTTACTCAGCACCTCCTCTGTACCCAGCAGTTCTTCAATCCATTTAACAGTAGCTGCCAAATATCTACTGAGTGCCTACTATGTGACAACCACATGACAGACACTGAGACACTGTGCCAGGTACTAGGGACATGGCAATGAATAAGACAATAGTCATGATAGGGCCCTGCCCTTCCGGAGCTTATACTCAGCGGCTCCTTATAGCCAGCAGGATAAAAAAGTGAAGAAGGTCCTTCTAATCTGACCCTGATCTACCCGTCCCGGTATCGTAGCTCCTCATACCTCAGGGCCTTTGAACATGCTCTTCTTTCCTTTGCTTTAAATGCTTTCCTATTTATTCAACAGTGCATCCCACAAGTCCAAGTAGAACTCTCCTCCTTCTGGACGGCTGTCCTTGATTCTGCCGACGAACAAAATGCTCCCTCTCCTAGAAGGCTCTCATTACCACGATCAGAACTTTTCCATCAACTACTTTGATGTTTTGTATTTTTGTTTTCCTATGAAACTATGATATCACCGATTCTTTTAAAATCCCGAATACTTGCCTTAGTCCTTGACACACAGTAGGGGCTTAGTTAGATGTCAATTGAATAAGTTATTTAACAAATGAAAGGATGGCCAGTGATTTATAGAGTTCCACTAGTGGGGCCTAATGTCCTACTAAAGGTGTGTCCAGAATGCTGTGGAAGAGGGAGCATGCACCTTGAAGGCTCAGCAAGGTGGTGGCATTTGAACTAGCTCTTGAAGGATAGGGAGGTTTTCAGTAGGCAATGATGATTACACCAGGGGAAGATGACAGTGTAAGCATGGGCCAGGAGATAGAAGCATCTTGGCCTTCTTAGAGAAGTGCTTGCTGTCAGCAAGCTGGGGGGTCCAGGTGCAGAGTTAGTGTAATGGAAGCTAAAGCTAAAAGGGCAGGTTAACGCCAGAACCTGCTAAATCCACCAGGCTAAGAAGTAAGAAGCCTGTGCTCTATTCTGAGGGCAGTGGGGAGCCCCTCAAGGCTTTGGAGAATGAATGTGACATCATTGGAGCTCTGCCTTGGGTACACGGGGAAGACTGACTGGCGTACGCAGGGGTTTGGAAGAGAATGAAGCCTTAAAATGGTCATTCATTACCATTCATTAATTAGTTCCTCTAACACTAATCATCTTCCTATCAGTCACAGAGCCAGGTGCAAAGACACATCCTGGGGACCTCAGGACCAGAAAGGCAATGTCAGATGCCAGAGGCCACCACCCTTGGGCCACAACTCCTCACCCACCCCTACGGTGCTCTTCTCCCAGGCTGTCCCCTCACATGCTGTCTCCCGCCTCCATGTCAGTTACTTACCTTCCAGACATTTAACAAGTTTTTCTCGAGGTTTCCTTACTGACTCACAAGCTGGAAGAGACCCAGAAAAACCACTGAGATCAAGGTAGAGACAGAATGGGTTCAAGTAAAGGGCAGGTGGAATGATGTTCAGAAGCAGAGATGGGAAGATGATAGAAGGGAGGAAGGAGAGAGACCCGGGTCGGGGGATGGATGCCTGGATGGACCAGAAGATTCTCTGGGATGGAGCATTCTCTATCTGGGGTCCCCAGACTCCCTTCCGGGAGCAAACGCTTCCCAGTGCTCACCTGTGTACTTGGCCCAGAACGCATCCTGAAAAGCAAGGGCTGAGAGTGAGGCTGTGGCAGGATCCTGCTTTGCTTTTTTTAGGGAACTTTCTGCCTTCTCCTTAGACCGCCCTGGTTGTGCAGGGCCGGCTCTGGGGAGGTCGTGGCAGAGGTTCCCAATTTTGTTTCCACAAGCCCAAGTTTGAGGAGAGGGGAGCCCCCCATCTCCTTCCATCGGCCAAGGCTGAAGGGGATTCTCCTGGGTGGGGTGGGCTGGAGGAGAGGGGCCCAGGCAGAGCCTTGGGGAAGGAGAAGCTGGGCTCTTGGCCTGACCAGACACCCACCTCCCAAGGGGGCACAGAAGTCACAGCAAAACTAAAGCTGATAGGCCACGTGGCCAGGACTGGGGGCTCTAGTGACCCCAACATAGGCAGATGTTTGAAGACTGGGGCGGCCCCCGACGTCCTGGAGCCTCACCAGAGCCCTTGACAGAGCCCAAGTGACAGGAACTCACAGAAGCTGCGCTGCTCATCATGGCGGCCCAGTGAAGCAGGGCCCAGAGATGAAGATAAGGTGTCAATAAAGAGCTGCCACGTCCAATGCCCCCCTCTTGCAGTTGGGGCCTCCCTCGCGGGGGACCTCACCGTTTCACTGGGAGACTCCAGGGCCTCGAAGGCCTCCTCGCGGCTGCACTGCTCCTCCATGCACTCTCGCTCCAGGTTGCCCTTCCGCATCTCCTCGAAGAAGCCGCTGTTAGCGCGTCGGACCCGCTGGAGCAGCGACTGTGCTTGCTGAGGGGCCAGGAACACTGCGGGAGGAGGGGTGTGGGACAGTGGCCTCGGGGAGCCGGGCTGTCTTGGCCACCATGAGGGCAGGAAGCAAGCCTGGCCTGCCTGCTGGCTTCCAAAAGGGAGATTCTGGGATGGCGGCTGGCCCCCAAAGGCTGCTCATGGTAGCAGTAGCCTGGTAGCCCACTAACTCCCCTCCTCTCACAGGTCAGCCCCAGCCTACTCCCAAGACAGAAGCAGTCACTGTCCATCCAGCCCTGAGTACCTGGCTCCTTCCCTCAGCTGGACGCCGTGAGCTGGGACCCAGCTGGGGGCCGGCCCCATGTTATCTGTAGGGCCAGGAGACCCCACATCCCAGTCTGATGGCCTGTCCCAACTTCCAGGCCCCCCTTACCATGCTGGCTGTGCGCAAGGCTAAACAGGACAGCCAGGGCCAGGCAACCAGGAAGACACAGGCCTCCGATGTGCGCCATAGTGTGCCGGCTTCCAGGACTCTGATGGCTTGTCCTGTCCCCACTGGGTTAATGTTGAACTAACATGAAGAAATCAGCTGGGAGACAGAGGTCAGCGGGTCAGGGCCATGGGGACAAGTGGATAGATAGTCCACCCCCGCCATCTGGGAGGACAGATCCTTCTGGGACCAGGGATGGATGGTCTGGGAGGCAGTCAGAAAGCAAAGACCGATGTAACCACCATCGTCCAGCTGCTCCCTTAGGCACAGGCCAGCTGCGGCCAGCCGGGTCCCAAGATCTTCTTGAGGTTCCTTCCAACCCTAACACGTGCACAGGTGGTGGTTGCTTTGATCCCTGTGGGCCTCAGTTTCCTCACCTATAAAATGGGAAGAGTGTCTTATTGTGAGGACTAAAGGAGATTACAAATACATAGTAAGAGCTTAATAATCATCTATATGGATGTAAAGCAACGAGGAGGTGTGTGTAATCACCACACACAGATGTGAAAATGGAGGCAAGGGAGCAGCCAGCTGAGAGCAGCTACCTTGTCCCAGGTCATATTGGGCAGGACCTGGGCCCCAGCCTTTTAGCCACGACAAGGGTCCCATTTCCCCTCTTCCTCGTCTGGGAGCCCTGGAGGTGTGTTTGTGTATGACAGTTGCCTAGGAGGAGGAGCCAGGCCCAGGGTGTCTCTGACTTCTGGTCTGTTTTCTCTCCCAGGACCTGCAGCCCGCCCCGGAATAGGGGCAGCTCAAATCCCCGGTCGGTCTCGGCAACAGGGCCCTCCCTTTCCCCCTGCCTGTCTGCCTGGGGACAGACCTGGAATGGCTACTGGTCCCATACCACCCCTTGCCCAGCCCTGCTCCCATCCCTCCCCCACTTCCTGTTTGCAGTATGAAAGGTAAATATTAGTCCTAGGTCTAATTAGGACAAAGGGACAAAGAGCAGGAACACAGGGAGCACAGGTTCTTGCCCTGCAGTCCATTGGGCCTGGCCGTTCAGGGTCTGGGCCTCGGTCATGTACAGTCCGGGAAGACCACAGGGAGGAGCCTGCTGCAGAGCAGGAGAGAGAGGGTTGGCAGAGAACTGGGGGCCAGTAACCTCACAGATCAGCTTAATTCCTGGATGGTCTACTTCCTATGTCTATGTAAATTTATATTATATATATATATATATATATATTCATTCCTATTTTTCTTTTTCTTTTTTTTTTTTAGTGCCACACGTGCAGCAGATGGAGGTTCCCAGATTAGGGGTCGAATCGGAGCTTCAGCTGCCAGCCTACACCACAGCCACAGCAACACTGGATCCGAGCCATGTCTGAGACCTATACTATAGTTCATGGCAACATCGGATCTTTTAATCCACTGAGCGACCTGTCTGGTTCCTTACCACTGAGCCACAACAGGAACTCCTCAGTATTTTTTTTTTTTTTTTGTCTTTTTAGGGCCGCACCCACAGCATATGGAGGTTCCCAGGCTAGGGGTCTAATCGGAGCTGTTGCTGCCGGCCTACGCCAGAGCCACAGCAATGCCAGATCCGAGCCACATCTGCAACATACACCACAGCTCACGGCAACACCGGATCGTTAACCCACTGAGCGAGGCCAGGGAACAAACATGCAACCTCATGGTTCCTAGTCGGATTCATTTCCGCTGTGCCACGATGGGAATTCCGTTTCATTCCTATTGTACCAGCAGTCTGTTCCTTTTAAAAGCTGTGCAGTATTTCACTGCATGAATACCGAAATTTTATTTACCCATTCACCTGTTGATAGGCATGTGGATTAGTTTCCGTTTGGGCTACAATGAATAGTGCTGCTCTGACTATTCATGTGCGGGTCTTTGGGTGCAGATAAGTGCTGATTTCTGTTGGGTACATGCCCAGGAGTGGATTTTCTGGGCCATAAGGCAGGTATATGTTTTGATTAAGTTGTGCTGACAAATAGTTGTTCTGGGTGGTTGTACTGGTTTAGATCCCCGCCAGCAATCTTACCAACCTCTGTCTATTTCACAGACCACTCCGATGGATGTGTAAGTGTCTCGCCATGGTTTTTGTTGTTGTTGTTTTTTGTATATTTAATCTGTTTCTGCATTTTTCCTTATTTTTTAACACTTTTAAAATTAGTTAATTTACAATGTTGTGTCAATTTTCTCATTGTGGTTTTAATTTGTATTCCCTGTTGACTAATGATGTTGAGCCTATTTTTTTTCTTTTTTCTTGGAGGGGAATGGTGAAAAGGTCTCACTTCACTAATTTCTTTAAAAATTCCATATTAGGGGAGTTCCCATTATGGCTTGGTGGTTAACGAAGCCGACTAGTATCCATGAGGATGTACGTTCAATCCCTGGCCTTGCTCAGTGGGTTAAGGACCTGGCATTGCCGTGAGCTGTGATGTAGGCCAGCAGCTATAGATCCAATTTGACCCCTAGCCTGGGAACTTCCCTTTGCTGAGGGTGTGGCCCTAAAAAGACCAAAAAAAAAAAAAAAAAAAATTCCGTATCAGGGAATTCCCATTGTGGCTCAGTGGGTTACAAATCTGACTAGTACCCATGAGGATTTGGGTTTGATCCCTGGCCTCTATCAGTGGGTTAAGGATCCCGAGTTGTGGTGAGCTGTGGTGTAGGTCGCAGACTTGGCTCAGATCTGGCATTGATGTGGCTGTGGCGTAGGCCAGCAGGTGTAGCTCAGATTCGACCCCTAGCCTGGGAACTTCCATATGCTGCAGATGTGGCCCTAAAAAAAAAAAATTCCATATCAGTGGGAGTTCCCTGGTGGCCGAGTGGTTAAGGATCAAGTGGTGTCACTGCTGTGGCTCAGATCTGATCCCTAGCTTGGGAACTCGTGGGTGGGTGGAGCCAAAAATAATTCCATATTTTTTTGGAATAAGCGAAGGGAAGTGGGCAGGGTTCTTGAGAAGTGGAGAAAACAGAGGTGGGATTTCATCCTTTCTGCTTAAGGCAGGTGACCCTCCTTTTTCTGAGGACCAGCTTGGGCTGTTGCTGAGTCCACCTGAGAGGGAAGGGAAGACGGGCTGTCGGCAGGAAGAAGGACAAAACACACAACACATGGCAACTCTTTTTCTATGGAGGGTTGGGAGGAGCTAGGGGCCTGCCGACTGCCCCCTTGCTTCCTTGCTGTCAGAACACCCCAATTCCAACAGACAAGTATCACGGCATAAAAGAGAGCACTGGTTTGGGAGGCTGGTCCTGGGTTTCACCGTTTGTAAAATCAGAATTGTAACAATATTCACTTCATGGACTTCCCATGTGGCTCGCAGCATAACTACTCAGCGTTGCTTCCCGACCCCTGGCTCTGGAACTTCCAAAAAAAAGGGGGGGAGGGAGTGGGATGGACTGGGAATGTGAGGTTAATAGATGCAAAGTATTGCCTTTGGAATGGATAAGCAATGAGATCCCGCTGTATAGCCCTGAGAACTATATCTAGTCACTTATGATGGAGCATGACAATGTGGGAAAAAGAATGCATATGTATGTGTATGTGTGACCGGGTCACCTTGATGTGCAGTAGAAAATTATCAGACCGCTATAAACCAGCTAGGATGGAAAAAATAAAAATCATTAAAAAAAAATTCACTTCATGAGTCTGTTGTTGAAAAACTTAAATAAGATCATGCTGGCCTCTCTGCAGACTCTTCAGAGTTGCAGCCTTTCTGAGTCCATAGCACACTCATGTGCAGATATAGAGGTTAAGCGGCAAGTCTTGGGCCATGGCTTCCTTAAGCTGTTTGCAGACGATGTTCCAAAGGAGAAAACTTCAGTCCTCTGAGCACTGGGAAGATGAGATTTGGCTATAAGGGTTGCTGCTTTCTCAAGCTAATTCCTGGATTTATGTATCAGGATGATGGATTTACATACCATAATAGTACTGGTAACAAGTCCATTTAGGGGGAGAACTTTTCTGATGAAAACTTTATTTTGAATATGGGTCTGGACATTTGGTCCTTGGCAAATGCTGGACCCAATGCAAATGGCTCTGTGGCTGGTCTGCACAGCTAAGACTGATGGGTTGGATGGCAAGCATGGGTCTTTTGGTCAGGGGAGAGACAGCATAGATATTGTGGAGACCATGGGCGTGCTGGGTCCAGGAATGGCAAGACCAGCAAGAAGACTCTGGGCCATTCTGCTAAGTTTGACGATGTGTTTTATGTTATCCCCATCATTCCTCTGGTCCCTGCAGAGAACACCCCAGCTCTCACATCCTGCCGTCTTTGAGTTCTCTCTCACTGTAATTCTTTGGATTCCATACACCCCTTGTCTCCCAACAGGCCTAGTTAGATTCAGAGCTTATCATTATGAGATAAAAACTGAACTCCCCCTCCAAGCATATTACAATCTTTGTAAAGTATCACCAGGCCTGCCACACAGTAAACATTCGATAAGCATCACCGTTACGTGGCATGACTTGCAACAGGAAATCCACAATGCTGTCTATGAAGGGTTCTCCCTAAAAGAGTGAACTTGGGATGGAGCAAACCTCTCATTTACTAGTTTACAGGAACTAGATGGTAAAGGAATAAGGTAAAAACCAACACAAGGAAAGAGGAGCATTCAACAGGACAAATGACCTCGGCTTCTCTAACAAATTCATGACAAAGAAATGAAAGGGGTGGGTGTTCAGAATAACAGGAAACTAAGAGACCCAACAACCAAATGCACGAAAGGAATAAACATGATTGGTTTAGATCTTTGAACTCATCAACTGTAAAAAGACTTTATTTTTGGACAAATAAGGAAATCTAAACTAGATTAAGATATGCAACCATATGGAAGAATTATTGTTAATTTGATAAGTGTTATGTAAATGCTATCAAATTGACTTGTGATGATTTTTGTACACCTATGATTGTAATAAAATTCATTAAGCAAAAAAATAAGTGTTATGTGACACATGGTTACATTTTTAAAGTCCTTATGAGTTGCACGTTATACTGAAGAATTTACAAAAAATAGATGAAACAAGTAGGGCGAAGTGTTACTGATCATTAAGTCTAGGTGGTAAGGGAATTGTTTCTTATACTTTTTTTTTGCATTTTCGGCCACCCCACAGCATGTGCAGTTCCTGGGCCAGGGATCAGATCTGAGCTGCAGTTTTGACCTAAGCTACAGCCGCAGCAACACCAGATCCTTAAGCCACTGTGCCAGGCTGAGGATTAAACCTGCGTCCCAGTGTTCCCAAAACGCCACCAATCCTATTGCGCCACAGCGGAACAGCCGCAGTATCCTTTTAAACGTTTTGTGTTTGAAAATATTCACAGTGGAGTTCCCGACGTGGCTCAGTGAAAACGAATCTGACTAGCATCCTTGAGGACACAGGTTCAATCCCTGGCCTTGCTCAATGGGTTAAGTATCCGGCATTGCCGTGAGCTGTGGTGTAGGTTACAGGCACAGCTCAGATCTGGCATTACTGTGGCTATGGTGTAGGCGAGAGGCTACAGCTCCAGTTCGACCCCTACCCTGGGAACCTACAAATGGCATGGGTGCAGCCCTAAAAAACACAAATAAATAAATAAAATATTCACAGTGAAAAGTAGACTTCATTCCTTAATAAACAGAGACTAGTGTTATCAGGTGGGTCCAAGCTGGGCAGCCTCCATGGTTTCTTGGGTGAATGAGAGCACATGCACCTCTAGTTTGCTCTAAGTCCGAGGGAGGGCACTACTCTGTGAATGTGGCTCTAAAGGATCTAAGAGTTCTGTCAGACAGGGCATTGCCTCCATGGGTACAGGGCCCCATGGACTGAGCACACCCTCAGGCTTCAGGGCCCACTGCAAGCCCCCCAAAACCTCCAAAACCTTCTCCCTGGGCCCAGTGGGTACTCTCTGGGCCCAGTGGGTACCTGCAGCCAAGCATGTCGTTCCTGCTTTCACAACAAACACAAACCTGCACCCTTAAAGCAGATGATATTTCTCTCCGAGAACAAGGCCATAATGAGTGATTGCATTTCTTCCCAACAAGGTGACATCAAACAAAATTAAGGGTGAAGCCAACACTAGGTTGTAACAAGCTCTATAATCACTGAAAACAGCCAAATTATGTTCTAGGACACAGAGTTAAAGGATTTCAGATCTGAAAAGATCAGATATTATAAAATCCAGATGTTTTGAAACCTAGTGCTCTGTGCATATATGACAGGGTGGCCTTGTCCTTTTGCATCTTAAAAAAAAAAATAAAAAATTGTAAATTTGCCTTAAGACAAAAGTAAATTTTTTTTCCATTTTGGCTGAAGGTTTGTCTTTTTGGGTGGTTAATTAACTTATTTTTTCCTCAATTTGCTTGTCTTCCAACTGGGCCGATTTCAATGTGACTAATAACCAGCTACAATTTAATAAGTGCTTATCATGTGCCAGTTATGCAGTACTGATGATATAGGTACTATAGTTATCCCCATTTTATGGATAAGGAAACTGAGGCATGGAGAAGTTAGGTAACTTGCTGAGTTCATGAAGTTAGTTAAGGGCAGAGCCATGATCCACATCTGAACATGCAGCTCATTACAGTCCATGATACTCTGCATTATTTAAAGGTCCCTAAACGTAAGTCAAATTTTATTCTATTGTAAGAATTTCTTATACTATTAAAGCTGCAAATCAGGATAAAAGATCCTTTATCTCCCACACTTCCCGATGTTTGGCTCAGTAGCTACAGACACTGCACGGTTAAACTTGCATCTATGGAGTTCCCTTCGTGGCTCAGTGGTTAACGAATCCGACTAAGAACAATGAGGTTGCGGGTTCGATCCCTGGCCTTGCTCAGTGGGTTAAGGATCCGGCGTTGCCGTGAGCTGTGGTGCAGGTCGCAGATGCGGCTCGGATCCCGTGTTACTGTGGCTGTGGCAAAGGCTGGCGGCTACAGCTCCTGTTAGACCCCTAGCCTGGGAACCTCCATATGCCATGGGTGTGGCTCTACATAAAGGCAAAAAAACAAACAAACGAAAAATAAATAAATAAATAAACTTGCATCTATGAAAAGGCATCCAGCAACATTTTCACAGCAACTTTGCTTGGCAGCAAGAAGCAGAATTCAAATTCAGTGCTACGGAGAGTTCCCATTGTGGTGTAGTGTAAATGAACCCGACTAGTATCCATGAGGATACGTGTTTGATCCCTGGCTTCACTCAGTGGGTCAGGGATCCGGTGTTGCTGTGGGCTATGGTGCAGGTCACAGACGTGGCTTGGATCCTGAGTGGCTGTGCCATAGGCCAGCAGCCGTAGCTCCGATTCTACCCCTAGCCTGGGAACTTTCATATGCTGCGGGTGCGGCCCTAAAAAAATAAAAATAAACAAACTCAGTGCTATATACACCAGACTATTCAAAGTGACTTTGTCAGGGGCTGGAGAAAAGGAGAAGTAGGGACTTTCAACTTTATAATGAAACAAGAATTATTTTGATATTGGGGGGAAGTATTTTCTCAATGAAAAAAAATATTCTAGTGATGTCTTTCCAGTAACTGCAACTGCCTTTTATTTTATTTGGAAGAGCACTGTTGAACTGGGTTTCAGAAGACCTGGGCCAGCTACATACTGGTCCTATGCCTTGGCAAGTGACTTCTCTCTTGGTCTGTTTTCTCATCTGTAACGTCAGAAATTTGACCATTCCCACTTCAGCCATGAGCTTTGCCAGATCAGAGGCTCCCAGACCAGGTTGTTTTGAATTTGCTGGCTTTGATCTGGTTGCTCTGCATTCCAGGGAAAGCCTAAGTGGAGATAAAAGTTCCCCATCTATGTGGGGATGTGGCAAAGGCAGATAAACAGCTCAGGCTTTAGCCTGAGGACAGCTGTGCGGGGCTGACAGGCCTCCCCAGCAGCCCAAAGCCTCCCCGCCTCCCAGCACGGTTCAATCCTAAGCAATGGGCACTTCCCCAGTTTACCCAACGATGCTGGGCAGATGCTACTGAGCAGTCACCTGAGTTGGAATGAACTGTCTGAAGCTGGAGCCAGGAAAAATAGGACCTACCGGGCCCCATGCAGGCTCCAGGGGGTTGATTGACTCAAAACTAATATTAGCAGCTGTTTTTCAGGCTTTGGACGGTGTAGCCTTTCCACAAATCGTCACAATTTCCTGCTGTCCTTTTCCTTGGACAATTTCAGGATGGTGCTTTGCCAAGAAGTCATTCAGACTGGGTGGGTGGATGGGTTAAAGTCAGCGGCAAAGCAAAGGCCACGAGGCAACTTATGACACTGTGATCAAGGGCTGGAAAGCCAGAGGACATGCCCTGTGGCAATCCTGGCTCTGCGTGCACTGATTGTGTGGTCCTGGCATTTATTAACCTGCTCTGAAACTAAATTTCCCCATCTGTGAAACAGGGGAAACAACACGCAATCTGCAGGACAGGAAGAGGATGGAACACGAATGTGTGTCCTCACCTCCCCTTTTTAACGAGATCCAACCTGGTTTCCAACTGCTCTCCCTTGGCTGGTTGGTGGCTTCCTCAAATTTCAAACCTCTCAACAGAGGTGGACACTGTCGCCCACTTCTTGCTTGTGAAGATGCTCTTCCATCAGCTTCTGAGTCACACGCCGCAGATTTTCCTATTTTACTGGGTGCTGACTGTCTCCCCTGGGGAGCCTCCCCACGGCTGTGCTCATCTCCCGCTGCTTACTGAGATCTCTGCCGCATCCAAAGTCACTGCCACCCTGCTCCCACCCCAGGGCTACCCGACTTGCTACGCCAGAAAGCAGGGGTCAGAGCTCTCTCTCTCCCTCAGCCTTTGAATTCAGTTGCTTCTACCTCCCAGAGAACGTATCCACCCAAAGTCCTCACCGAGGTCTACAAGCCCTGCCCGCACCTCTTTCCATGCTCGGCCTTGGCCACTCTGCTCCTTGCTCTTGCTGGAACTTGCTGGGCTTTGCTGGTACTGTTTCCTCTGCTTGGAATCCTGCTCCTTCTGCAGATGTGGGCCTGGCTCACTCCTCCCCAGAGTTCAGGTCTCTGCTGGAGTTACGTGACTGGAGGCCTTCCTTGACAACTCTCTGTAAAACCACACTTCCCATTTTAACCCCTCCCCTGCGTTACTTTTCTTCACTGCCTTTACTATCATCTGACGTGTATCTGTTTATTGTCTCCTTCCACTCCGGAATGTAACCACCCGAGAGCAGGGTCTCTTGTTTCTGCCATACCCCCAACGGCTAGCACACAGGACGTGCTCAGTCTTTGCTGGTGAGCCATTCCATTTCATTGCATTTCCACTGCTACCACTCCATTCCCAGCCACCTAAATGATTTCTCTACAACTGCACCTCACCTGCCAGTCCACTCTCCAGGGCTCTCTTCAAACCTAAGTCTCATATCATTCCCCTGCTCAAAACCCCTCAGAGTCCCTCCATGTCCTCAGAATAAAGTCTAAACTCCTAAAGCAAGGCCTCTGCGACCTGGCCTTGCCCCATCCCCCTTCCCCCTGCTGCAGCCCAGGCCCTCGTGTCCCCCGCATCTACTCATCCATCAAGTTGCAGCTGAAATGCTGCGAGGCAGAGTGCAGACGAGCCTTACTCCAGCGCTGGATGAGGGGTTTGAACCTCAGCTCTGCCGCCTCATACCTCTGCTGCCTTAGGCAGGACTGCTATAAGGATTATACACACTCACATAAAGGACTGGCCTACAACAAAGACTGTGTATTATCACTGCTATTCCAGGATACCCTCCCTGATGCCCTGGACTAAGCTGAACTATCCCATTAAACACGTTCACAGCACTGGTGGGGGTATGGGGTTGCCCCTCTTCGAACGCTTATCCAGTGCTTCCTGCCCCTCACAGGTCTTGAGCTCTGTGAAGGGTGCTACCTCTGCCTTGTTCACAGCTCTGTCCCAGCGCCTAGAGCAGGTCAGGCCCACGGGTGATGCAAAACACACGTTCATCCCTTCCCTCTACAGGACTGCCTCTGGGCAGGTGCAGACCTGGCCCTCACCACCTCCAATGGGTCTGGTGTCCTTCAGCAGAGAACAAACACCACCTTCACAGCCCTTAGGCGCTAAGAAAAGCTGCCAAAATAACCTACAGCCTGACTCAGAGACTTGTGAGCTGTGAGCTGAGTCTCTGGCCTCTTAAACCTCCAAAAAAATTCCGTTTGGTTCCAAACAGAAGTGCCTGTCTCTCAGGGAGCTCAACGGGAGTGACTATTTCAGCACTAAACACCCTAGAAAGGCAGTGGTGCTGCCAACGAACTGGCTACCTCACTGGGCAGGGTCACTTCTGCAATGTTTAAAGAACAAGCCCCTTGAGGAATTTCCCGGGGAGGGGGGGGCAGAACAAGCTCTACAGTAAGATAGTAAAAAGAGGCTAGAAATGGTTCAACCTTAATAGTCTTGGGAAACCATGTGGTCATTCATAAGGAAGGAAAGTCCCTGACCTGCTTCTCAGAGACTGGCCTCTAGCAGGGAACCCAAAGAGAAAGATCCAGACACCCAAGCTCAGAAACACCAGTCTTTATATAGAGCTGGGGGGGAGGGTCAGGTGCCCGTCTCCACCTCCACCACTTCCGCCCAGGCGCTGAAGCCCATGTCCTTATGGATGAGCACCAGGCTGGAGGCAGGGCCTGGCTCCTCGGGGACCACAAAGCACTTATCCTGGCTCTCAGAAATGGTGACCTCGAAGACGTCCTGGGCTGGGGAGCCATCCTGTTGGCTACATGCGTCCAGCAGCTCTGGCTCAGTCTGCAGGAGCACCACGGTGGGCTCAGAAGTGGCAGGTGGCTCACAGGGTGGGCTGGAGGGTGCCCGGGGCTGGTGACTGAGCTGGTGCCGCTTGAGGCTCTGGGGGAGGGTGTAGCCCATGCCACAGGTGGGGCAGCGGTAGGGCTTGTCGGAGAGGTGGGACTTGAGGTGACGCCTCAGCTTGGTAGCCAGTGTGTAGGCGCGGCCACACTGGGGGCAGGGGAAGGGCCTCTCCCCTGAATGCAGGCGCTCGTGGGCGCGCAGCGTGTGCGGGTCTCGGAGGGCCTTCCCGCACACGGGGCACAGGTGGGCCTCCCCGGTGTGCGAGATGAGGTGGCGCCGCAGTTCGGGCAGCTGGGGGAAGGCGTCCGCGCAGTGCGGGCAGCGGTACGGGCGCTCCCCTGTGTGCAGCCGCAAGTGCCCGCGCAGGTTGCCCCGCTGGCGGAACGCCCGGCCGCAGTGTGGGCACAGGAAGGGCTTTTCCCCCGTGTGGAGCCGCATGTGGTTCCGCAGGGAACCCTGGTTGGCCAGCGGCCGCCCACACACGGGGCAGGGGCACGGGGCGGGGGCCGCCGGCATCTGGTGCGTCTTGCGATGCAGCCGCAGGGAGGGCCGGCGAGCGAAGGCCTTGCCACACTGGTCACAAGCGAAGGGCCGGGCGCCTGAATGCACCACCTGGTGCTCTTTGAGGTCTCGCCGGGTGCCGTAGGCCTTGTCACACTGCGGGCAGGGGAAGGGCCGCACGCCTCGGTGGCCCAGCGTGTGGGCTTTGAAGCTCTCCTCTGAGCTATAGCTCTTGCCACACTCAGTGCAAAGGAACGGCTTGTGGCCTGTGTGCACGAACGCGTGCTTCTTCAGGTGGCACAGCTGCAGGAAGGCCTTGCCACACTCCCCGCAGCGGTACCTTCGCCCCTGTTTCAGGGAGCCTCCCGCCGGGCCAGGAGGGCTCCACAGGCGTGCTGGGAAGCCAGGGTGCTGCTGTTCTCTAGTCTGCTGGGCCCCAGGCTCTGAGGTCTTCGCTCTGGGTGGGCGCTGATCACTGGGGCTTCGTAACCTCTGGCCCAGGTGAGCATGCGGCTGGGGGACCCCGGCAGAAGATGAGGAAGTGGCCTCACTGCTCTCAGGGCCCTGCTGGGGAATGGAGTTGCTCTGAGGTCCAGGTGACATCTGTGTCTGAGGTGGGTCCTCTTCGTCCATGCTGCCGTCCTCAGGCAATGGGCCGAGCGACTGGCTCTCCTTCGAAATGTGGTCCTGGGTTTGGGGCTGAAGCCCAGGGCTTGCCATGCTTTCTGCCTGGATGATGGGGTGTGACTGGAGACCAGGGTCTGCTAGGCAAGAGTGGGGTACTGGGCTTAGTAGAGAAGCAGCAGGTGGCCGTGATGGTTTCACCAGGAAATTACAGCAACACGTGTCTCCTCCTCCTCAACCCCTCAACTGCATGAGAGCAACGACTTCCGTCTCCCCTGGCCCATGAGCCACACACTCCCTTTATCTTCCTGTCCAGTCTCAAGTACCTTCTGGGGAGGCTGCCCTGGGAACCACAGCACTCTGGACAATGTGGATAATCCCTGGAGAAAGACCATCCCAGAGGTCCGTATTCACCCTCCCTCTGGAGACATGCACTTAGGATGAGCTGAGACCATCACCTCCTCACTTTAGCTCACCTGAAAATAAAAGAACCCCCAGCCACAGTCCAGACAGAAGAAAGCAGAAAACTGGAAACCTTATTCCTAGCTTGCCGTCTTCCACAATGTGGCCTTATTATTCCTTGAAATAACTCAGGAAGATACAACTTGCAAATATCTATACAGTTTACCCTTAAGACAACATAGGTTTGAACTGCACGAGTCCACTTACACATGGGTTTTTTCCAACAGGAAACAGCACAGCACTACACAACCATGGTCTGCTGGATCTACAGATGGGACCCAAGGATATAGAACTTTGGATATGGAGGGCCAACTCTAAGTCATACTCAGGTCTTTGACGGCCCAGAGGGTTGGTGAACCTAACCCCTGTGTTGTTCAAGAGTCAACTATATTGTTCATCCTAAGACCCACTGCTCCTCAATAAAAAGCATCAAGGAGTTCCCTTCGTGGCTCAGTGGTTAACGAATCCGACTAAGAACCATGACGTTGCGGGTTCGATCCCTGGCCTTGCTCAGTGGGTTAAGGATCCAGCGTTGCCGTGAGCTATGGTGTAGGTTGCAGACGTGGCTCGGATTCCGCGTTGCTGTGGCTGTGGTGAAGGCCGGCGGCTACAGCTCCTGTTAGACCCCTGGCCTGGGAACCTCCATATGCCGTGGGTGAGGCTCTATATAAAAAAAGACAAAAAGACAAAATAAAAAAATAAAAAGCATCAAATGGAATTTTATACCCCCAAACTTTCTGAACCTCTTCCCTACAAGTTTTTTTTTTGTCTTTTTAGGGCCGCTCCTGTGGTATATGGAGGTTCCCAGGCTAGAGGTCTAATGAGAGCTGCAGCTGCCAGCCTATACCACAGCCACAGCAATGCCAGATCCTAGCTGTGTCCACGACCTACACCACAGCTCACAGTAATGCCGAATCCTTAACCCACTGAGCAAGGCCTGCGATCTCATGGCTCCTAGTTGGATTTGTTTCTGATGCACCACGACGGGAATGCCATTCCCTAAAAATCCTAGTCTTGCTGTGTCCATGAATCCTAAAAGTTATGACATGATTCTCACTCAATCCTAATCAAGCCCCACCCCATGCCACACTGAAAAATCCACCTTATACAAGCCTTTGAAATTTCAATAAATATCCAGGCTTTTCCCTTCCTCCTCAGAATACTGTTCTCTCTTCCCTTCTTGAGCCATAAACTTTGTCTAATCAACAGATGATAATCTGGGAAGTCAGCATTTATCTGACACATACCTGTGCAAGGTTTTGTTGCATCTTCCTGAAGGGAAGCCACTTCCTGTTGTACGACGGACTCCATTTCTGTCACCACAGCCATGCCTGCCTCCTCCTCTAGCCTGGGCTCACTGGGGCACAGGCCCTCAGTGGGGAGCCGGGGCCAAAGCCGCAACTCGAAACCTGGTGGCACGACCCGGTACACCTGTAGGTGGAGCCTCTCGCTGATCCACACCGGAGCCACGTTTCCCTCACCCTCCAGCTTGCCCCGCTGCACCAAACTGCAAAGCAGAGCGAGAGCTAGCTCAGGAGACACTCTTGAAGCAAGCAGGCCTGCCTAAAAGCCCCTGTTCCTGGGCAGTCTGAGTCTTAAAGAATCCGATGCCTTTGGAACACTCACTGCAAAAGGCCCTGGGTGGGGAATTAGTCAGCTTCTGGTTCCATCTCATGCCACAACAGAAAGCCTCAAAGGAGCATCTTCAGGACATACTCTCTTGTAACTTACCTCGTCCAGCCTGAACTCTGCTCACAAGCACACACGTCTCCCCAAGGGCCTAGTGACACGTCCTGCAATAAACCAATAAAAGTCCTTCTCTCATGTGTTCGAGGGCAAAACAAACAAACAAAACCTGATATAACGAGTTCCCACTGTGGCTCAGCAGGTTAAGGACCCAACTTTGTCTCTGAAGGATGAGGATTCAATCCCTGGCTTTGCTCAGTGGTTTAAGGATCCAGTGTTGCTGTAAGCTGCTGCATAGTTCGAAGATGGGGCTTGGATCCAGTGCTGACATTGCCGTAGCTGTGGCATAGTCTCCAGCTCCATCTCAGATTCACTTCCTGGCCCAGGAACTTCCATTTGCCACAGGTGTGGCCTAAAAGAAAAAAAAAAAACACCTGATGAAACTGTTCCCAAGACAGATCTAAGATGAAGCCCCCTGGAAGGTTAATGGTCTCTGGTTCTGCCTCTCTGTAGACTATGTTGCCTGAATTTTCATTCAGGAAAGGCCAAAAAAAATTGTTCCCTCATCTCCCTCCCAAGTGTGAAAAATTACTAAATTGAACACATTACTGCCTTTCAACGAGTACCAAACAGAGCAGTAAAAGGTACATCAAATTTAAATTTTTTTAGGACTTATGCAATGAAATCCTTGACCTGTGCTGTTTCATCTTCTGCTCCAAATAATCCCAGAGGATTAAAATAAAGAAAAGAGCCATTCCTTTATCTTACATGCCATCTAACTAGCTAAGTGACAAAGCTGAGACCTGATCCCATGGCTTTTTAATTCCCAAAATCTTTGTTCTAGACTTTTATAATTGCTAACACTCTGCTAATTCAGCTTTTAATAACTTTTTGCACCTCTTAATTACTGCAAGGATGGTGAAGAGACAGTCCTGGAGAGAAGGGGGCCAAACCATCTCCTATCTTTTTAAATACTCTGCATCTTCTAACAAGAAATGTCTGAACCAAATTTTCAATCATGGAGGGGAGATACCTTATTCCTTAATACCTCCTCTTGCTCTCTTTTCGCTCCACTGCCCTTCTGCTTAGAGACAGACTCCTCTTCCAGTGGCCCCCAGAGCAGTCCCGGCTGCAAGGGTTCCCCGACACACCAGACCCCCAAGCGCCGTTCCTCGGTGAGTGAGGGGCCAAGGGCCAAGCCTCGGGGGAGGCTCTTTAGAGCGAGGATGGCTTGGGTCGGTCCAGCTGGGAAATCTTTGAGTCCCTGTGCACAGCCTTCTCCGGAAGGGGTCCATCCTGAGTCCAGGTCCAGGCGTGGATCGAGGACTGCAGGCAGAGAGGAAGACAGTGAGGGAGTGAGGAGGCCGTCCAAGAGGTAATGGGGTGGGGAAAGATGAGGGAGGAAACCCCAGGTCCACCTAGGCCTCAAGAGTCTGAGGGCTCTGTAAAGACTCTAAAGGGCCCCGGAAAGATTTGAGGAACTTCAAGAGCTCTTAAAAGAACCCCCCCCCCCCAGAGACTGAGGGCACCGGAGGAGGATGCCAGGCTCGGGAGGAAAAGGGTCAGAGGGTAAAGAGTTGACCAGAGGACGTCAGGAATATCTGAGCCGAGGGTCGGAGACACCGCAGGTCGCTCACCTAAGTGCACTCTCTCCTTCACGGAGAGAAGCTCCTCCGCCTCCTCCATCCCGGGTTAGAAAGCCTCCTTCCGCCGGAAGTGAGCGTCACCTTCTCAGCTCCTCCCGGAAACAATCATTGACTTCCAAATTTCCTCTCGGGAAAGAATCGTAAGAGTCAGACCTCATTGATGCACAGGACCAGGAGATTGGGAGTTCTGGTGAGGCGAATTCCTGTCCTAGAACAATACGAGCTAAGGATTCCGGAGGTCCACCAGAGAGTCGAGTACCCGGAATATCGGAACTAATTATTCCAGTGTCTCCTTTTGGGAGGGACGAATCGGACAGTTCTACTCTACCACCGCCAAGAAGCTACGTAAGCGGGCACGTACAGGAAGTGGGCGGGGATCCTGGAAAGGCCATGTTTGGACGGGGCAGCGGGTCGGAAGTGGGTTGGAGGTGTGGCGGAAGTGGTTGGGAGTGAAGAGACAGGGAGGGGGCGGTTCCCTTTCCACCTCGGAGCCGGATGTTTGCCGATCTTTGACAGGCGTGGCAGAGGGAGCGGTACCCGTCCACGGTGAGCTGCGGGGTGCAAGTTCGGCCTGGGGGGGCGGGGGGAGGCGGGGAGGAAAAGAATTGGCCAGGTCATTGGAAAGGATGGGGTCCGGATGGAGAGCATCCAAGCGGACCCGAGGAAGGGAGCAGGGGTGGAATGGGGCCTGGGAACCTGGCCTTCCCGCTGCCGGGATTCTGCCCCAATCGCCGGTCTGCAGCGAGAGGAGTTTGCTTTTTTGCTGCCTTCTTCCTGGCCTCTCGCTCGCTGTCATCGAGTAAACTCATGGGAAGGGGAAGTCTCCCTGGTCCGATCTGGGGAAGTGCTAGAACAAGAAATTCGGGCCAAGTGTTCCACCTTGCTACTTATTAGGCCACGCTTTCATGTCTATTTCTTAACCTGTGAGACAGGATTATAGCACCCAATCCGATTTTTTTGAACCATGAAGCTCTATGCAAACGTGACTGTAGTTGAAAGTCTTGCTTTGTATTGTGGGGTTTGCATTTTTTGCAATTCTGGAGCCCTAATTAGGAGGCCTGTCCCAATTCCAGAGAACATGATTTCAAGTTATTTCAGTTTTCCTTGGAGGAGTTTAGAGAAGCTTTACTTTGCCCTTTGTAGAACTTTCAGAATCATATGAATGACGGTCACTTAAGAGAAGAATTGAGGGACCAACTGACCTGCACAAAGAGACCACTTTAGATAGACATGGATTAAAATCTTGGCTTTAATGTATGACACTTACTTGTTCTGATCCTCACATTTCTGAAACTGTAAAATGGGTTTAGAAGTACATACTTCACTGGTGCTGATGTGTAAAGATAATTTGTATCCAGTTCATGGTGGTTGCTTCCCTTTTCCTCTTAGGATACAAATTGATTCCTTCAGTAATTCAGCAAATGACTGAGCATCTACTCTGTGCCAGATGTAATTTTGAGTAGGTCAGGGGTTGTTTTTGTTTTTGTTTTTAATGGCCACACCCATGGCATATGGAAGTTCCATGGGCCAGGGATTGAATCTCAGCGGTAGCTGACCTGTGCTGTGGCAACACCAGATCCTTGAAGTAACTGCTCCCTCCCGGGGATAGAACTTCACAACCATCCAAGCCCCTGCAGTCAGGTTCTTAACCCACTGTGCCACAGCGGGAACTCCAGGTCAGGGGTTCTTAAACAGGGATTCTAAGAGGGTCTGTAAACCTTTAAAATTTCATGCAAGATTTCATGAGTAAGCTGATTTTTCTTAGTGAAGAGTCCACAAATTTTGTCAGAATTCCAGAGAGCTCCAGGACTTCCCAAAAGTTAAAAACTCTGCCTAAAGTGAGTCTTGAAGATTTTAGGAAAGGTACACATTTTACCTACTAAGAAGGGAAAAGTTAATTTGAGAGTAAGGAGTATTTTGCAGAGTGGAGCAGGACTTGTAACAGGAGTCTTAGGCAGCCAGGATACTTCATTTCCGTGACTTTATGTTAGAAGTTTCCTGCACTAGCTTCTCTCCCCCTTCCCACTGAATGGAGCTCAGCTTCTGGGCTCACAAGGGGCAACAGCTGTGGATTGGAGGGTTGTGAGAGAGGCCAGGCTGGCTGGGAGGTAGAAACAACCATGATTAGTTATGCTGGAAAAGGAGCTTATAGGATGGGGGAGGGATCAGTCCTGGAAGAACTAACAAAATAGAAGAGTTACTGGAAGAGGTGGAGTTCAAGTTTGTCTGCCTTTTAGAGTGTCCCTCTCCCTCCCTCACACGTACTTTAGCTCCCAGCTGTTCCTTCTAATCTTGTTGTTCACTTCAGCACAAGTATTTTAGAATGCTGGAGAATTATATTTCTGGGAGGAGTCTTCCCTTGTATAGATGAGGAAATTTGAGCCTAGATAGGAAAAGGACTGGCCGGCATCTTTGCAAATCAGTCAGGACTATAATCCAGGTCTCCGTGTATCTCATCCCCTGCCCCCCTTTTTTTTTTTTTGGTCACTACATCAAGCATCTACTGTGTGCGAAAAGATTTTTGAAATAGCTGTGGGCAGGGCTGAAGGAGCTCTTGGTGCCTGGGCAGTAACCAAACAGAAGGGATGGAGAGAAGGCTCAGGCCTGGAGACGTTTACTGAATTTGTCCCTGTCACCCAGCTGGGGGTTCCCTTGGGGGAGCCCTCACAGCCTCCTGAATGTGGGGAGGGGGTTATGGCTGAATCAGGTGTGGATTCCTCTAGACAAGGCTGCTTGCCTTTTGGGGACTGGTTCAGCTGCAGTGAGCCCGACTAGGATCCATGAGGATCCAGGTTCAATCCCTGGCCTCGCTCAGTGGGTTAAGGATCCAGTGTTGCTGTGAGCTGCAGTGTAGGTCGCAGACGTGGCTCGGATCCTGTGTTGCTGTGGCTGTGGTGTGGGCTGGCGGCTACAGCTCCGATTTGACCCCGTAGGCTGGGAACTTCTCTATGCTGCAGGTGCGGCCCCCCCCCCAAAAGGGAAAGAAACAGAATGGGGAGCTGGGGTGAGGGGACATACAGCAGCACTCACTGAGAGAGAGAAGTACATTCCCAAATGGGAGAGGTACATGGGGGAAGGAACTTGTTTTTTGCTGGTAAGCAGTGAATAAGTGTAGCAGATAAGGTCACAGGGAGGAAGAGGAAGAAAAAGAAATTGTTGTTGTTGGTTTTGGCTGTTTGGTCTGCTCAGTTTTGGCTCAGGAGCTTGAAACAGCTTTTGCCACTGAATCAGTGTGGTTGCCCTGGTAATGGGATAGTTGTTGCTAGGTAAATAGGGAGCCGGTTTGCCATCCAGAGACTTCAGCAGGCTGTGACGTGTGCAGAGGTTGTCACATCGCTTAGAGGTGTTCAGGGCCTGGATCTGGGCCCACAGTTCTCCCCTCTTCTCCCTCCCCACGCCTGGGTCTTGTCTGTACTCTTTATCTGCCCTGCTGATTCTCTGACCATATATGTCATTTTTGGGCCTCCAGGAATGCAGTGGACTTAGGGCAGCCTCTTTGCTGTGGTTGGACAAGTGGGTTGAATTGAAAGTCCCCTCCCTCACACATGGTGAGCTTGTGAAGGGAGAGAGAGTGGCTTTTGGTTAGGGCACAGGACAGATGGTGCCATGTCCAGGCTGCATACAGCCACATCCTCAAGACCAGCCCCCAGGAGTTCCTACTGTGGCGCAACAGGATCGGCAGCATCTTGGGAGCATTGTGACACAGGTTCAGTCCCCAGCCCAGCACAGTGGGTTGGAGATCCAGTGTTGCTGCAGTAGTGGCTTGGGTTGAGACTGCGGCTCAGATCTGATCCCATGCCAAGGGGTGGCCAAAAAAGAAAGAAAAAAAAAAAGACCAGACCCCAGACCTGGGCAAACCCAGTTTCACAGTTGGCTCCTCTCCCTCCCTGCCTCCTAGATCTCTGCATTCTGAGTGTCATGGGCTTCGTCCTTCCCTACCTGCCCCCAATCCTGAAACTAGCATCAGGAGCTCCCCACAGAATAGAGTGCGCTAGGGAGCCCCCAGGAGCCTGCAGAGTATCTGCAGTGGCAGGCAAGCAGATTCCATTTCCTGCTTCTCATTCCTGTCCTGGGGCAAACCCAGCTGGGTTCCCAGGCCATGGCCTTTTATCTGAGGCATCATGGTCCCTGGCCACCTCCTTTTCTCTGGGCCAGGAGCACGGGATGGAGTAGCCAGGGCCACAGCTGACCTTTTCCACATACGGGGTTCGGAGCAGCCCTGTGCTCCTTAGATTCTTGCAGTGGCTCTGCCCATAACTTCTGGGGCCTGGGAGGCTTCTGTGCTCTATGACCCCTGAGGAGAGGGTCGTGGCCCTTGACCATGCAGCTGGGACCTGGCACAGATCTTCCCTGTCCAGCTGGAGGGCCTGAGGGCAGGCACCGAGCTGTGCCACCCTCTGCCCCAGCTGTCTTTTCTGGCCACTTGCCAGAAAACTGTGGAACCAGGAAAGCCAGGAGCTACGTGGAGCTCTTGGCAAGGAGGAGAAATGTTGAGGAACAGGGACAAAGGAGCTCGGGGGAGGAGAGTGGCAGCAGGAGGGCTTGCTGTCACAGTTACAGGTGAAGAGAGTGCGTCACTGACCGGCCAGCTCCCTCCTGTCTCACAGGGTTCTCTTCAGATTCTGTGGCGTGAAGCTCTAGGGGTCAGGCTTGGCCATGAACCCACTCTCAGAGCTGCAGGACGACCTGACCTTGGATGACACCAGCCAGGCCCTGAACCAGCTGAAGCTAGCCTCCATTGACGAGAAGAACTGGCCCTCAGACGAAATGCCCGACTTTCCCAAGTCAGGTGGGCATGGCTGGGGCTCAGCAGCTGTGGGTGCTCTAGAGGACCCCCTTTCTGTGGAAGGAAGACCCCAGGAGGGCAGGATGGGGGCAGACGGGCCAGCCCCAGGTTGGGGCTGGGAGCACAAGCCCCACTCAGAGGAGAGCCACAAAGCGGAAGTCTCAGGGGGAGCATTGTGCCAACCCCTCAGATTATCCGCTCATTCTGCTGTGTTCTCAGATGACTCCAAAAGCAGCTCCCCGGAACCTGTCACGCACCTGAAGTGGGACGACCCATACTACGACATCGCCCGGCACCAGATTGTGGAGGTGGCAGGTGAGCACACCCGGCACTGCACCATTTTCCTCACGGACTGCTCTCCTGGCTTCGGGAAGCCAGCCCCTCCTGCCTTAGGGAAAGGGGGCTGCAGGGGAGGGGCGCATCTGACCCCTGACCCCGAAGTTATTGAGGCTCAATGTACCATTCTTTTTTGTTTTGTTTTGTTTTGTTTTGTTTTTAGGGCCACACCCGTGGCATGTGGAGGTTCCCAGGCTAGGGATCTAATCAGAGCTACAGCTGCCGGCCTACGCCACAGCCACAGCAACGCAGGATCCGAGCCGCGTCTGCAAGCTACACCACAGCTCACGGCAACACCAGATCCTTAACCCACTGAGCGAGGCCAGGGATTGAACCTGCAACCTCACAGTTCCAACCAGATCCTTAACCCACTGAGTGAGGCCAGGGATCGAACCTGCAACCTCATTGTTGAATGTTTCCGCTGAGCCACAGCAGGAACTCCCTCCATGTACCATTCTTTAAAAACACAAACTCCATTGTGATGGTCACTTGGTCTGTTCAGCTGCAACCACATCTCGACCTAAGACTTCATTGTCGTCTCCATTGGTGGAGGGTGTGTGGGAGACACTATGAAAGCCCAGGGTTTGACTTCCAGCTCTGCTCCCTGAGCTCATTTCTTCTTCATAGGTTTGCCGAGAGCATGACAATAGTGAACATCGGTCAGGGATGTAGTTGGCCCTGAATAAGCCTCCCTTCCTTTGCCCTCATGGTGGCTTTTCTACTCCATCAGTTCCCGGGGGAGCAGGGAGGTGCCAATCCCTCCGGGGAAAACCTACCCCCAAGGAAGTCTGGAGTGGCAGAGCCCCCTCCTTCCAGAAGCTAGGAACCACGTGACTCCCCCCCACCCCCCACCAAGCATCAGGTTCCTGGCAGATGTGCTACCTGCTAAGACAGGTTGCAGAGCCCCTGCTTAGGTCTCGGCCACGTTGAGCTCCCCTTCCTGTTCATGATGCAGGACCCAGAAGACTCCAGGAGCAAGGATGTAGCAGAGAAGTTGATGGCCTGGGTTCTGCCTGAGGCTCCTGCTGCTATAAGAGGAAACTGGAATTGCAGTGTCCCTTGTCTTTTCCCTGATGGTTGTCTGACCTCGATGGTGAGGCCCGGCAGCTGTAAGCAAGGATGACGATATGGCCCTGCTCTGAGGCATTGGGGCGCAAGGGGAGCCAGTTGCCCAGTGAGGCGCCGGCTAGCTGAGGGGACCCTGGAGACATCTGGTCATGGGGAAGCATCAAGGGCTGCGTCTCTCCTAAACGCTGGGCACAGGGAGGAATGGGGCGGTTGAGAGGGTTGTCCCAGTGTCAAAGGTGTTTCCTTGGCCTCTGTGTTCTGGGTGCCTGCTCTGGTCTGGGTTGGAGGACTTGGCTGTGGCCTCTCTCACCCCCGTGGAGGCAAGGCTGAGAGTTCTTTTTTGGCCTGGTCCTGACCCGAGCACAGTAGAGTCACCTGAAGGTTCAGAACTTTCCTCACACCCAGAGATGGACCTGATTGGAGCTTGGGGAGTGTCTGATGTGAAGGCGTCTCTATCCTGATGTCCTCCTGGCTTATGTGGCCAAGTCGCAAGGCAGAGCAGGGGAGACAGTCCCCCCCGTCCCCATCAGGTGACCCCTGCAAGCAGAGCTGCAACGTGTTTCTGTTTCTCCAGGGTGTGAGGCGCCTGAGGGGGCCCAGCCAGGTAGGTGTGTTCCTGGCTCTCTGCGCTTGGCCTTCTCTGATCAAGAAGGCCTCCTGGTGGAGGCCAGGTGGGGCTGGCCTAATTGCAGCCCCACTGTAGGGAGCTGGGCGCTGGCGGTACTTGGGAGCTGGAAATAGCAGAGGATTTTTGGGAGGTTTGATGGGGTGGGGGCTGTGTGCAGACACATCCAGAGCCTAAAGGGAAAGGAACTCAAGGTGGGGTGTGGGAGGGTGGGGCTTGTCCATGGCGGGTGTGGGGCTGGCTGTGAGAAGTGGCCTGGCCTGAGTGTGTGTCCCCCGTGGGTGTGCCTCTCTGACTGCTGAGAAGAGTTTGGATCGGCAGTGCCATAGCAAGAGTAGCTTGATGAGACTATGGTGACATTCTGGGAGGCCAGTTTCCTGGTCTTAGAAGCCAGAGAAAAGAGCCTGTGTTGGAAGGAAGGATGGGTTATGTCCCCAGTCCCTCTGTAGCCTCTGTTCTCCTTGCAGTGGCTGCCATGCTCCCCGGTCAACTTTGCCTTGGTCCACATGGGTTCTTTCCGGTGGTGTGCTGGTAAATGTTCAACAGTTGGCCCTCTAGAAAGGAAAAAAAGAAAAGACTTATTTGTAGCATTTGTTGCATTTGCAATTTCTAACTATCAACAGCAGATTTTAAGCTACCAACAGTGATGTCAACTGGCTTGCAACATTCCTGACAACGTAACATTTAACAAATGTGTGAGCAGCCCCAGCCCCCACCCCCCATGGTTGGCCTGCTCTGCAGGTTGTGGGAGGGCGCTGGTCTGGTGGTCGCAGTGCCTGCTGGGAGCAGCGCTATTGCTGATTAATACCCAGGTTCCCTTGGGACGTTCCTGATTGCTATCTGGGGAATGCAGAGGCTTCAGTCTCAGGCAGCTGGTCTTTTTCTGGTGCTTTCCACAAACTCTGTGCCTCCCTTTTGAGACCTCTCCCTCAGGGCTCTGGAGACACCAGTGCCGCCAGCTCCTTCCCTCCCTTCAGTCTCCAGGGCAGAAATTGGTTCTCCTCTGAGATCAGGAGGGGAGTCCCAGGCCTTTTTACACTTCTTCTTTCTTGCTTTTTAGGGCCGCACCCTCGGCATATGGAAGTTCCTGGTGCTAGGGGTCAAATCAAAGCTGCTACTGCTGGCCTATACCACAATCACAGCAATGCAGGATCCAAGCTTCATCTGTGCTCACGGCAACACCAGATCCTTAACCCAGTGAGCAAGGCCTGGGAGCAAACCTGCATCCTCATGAATACTAGTTGAATTCTTAACCTACTGAACTGCAGTGGAAAGTCCTTACACCTGCTTCTTAAAGGAGCAGTCATCCTGCCTGCTGGCAATGCCTGAGCCACTCAAGGACTTGGGATGCCTCTCTGATCCAGCCCCTCCCTGATCCCCTTTTCACCTCCAGTCCCCATCCGGATTTTGCTCAGCAAGTATTTGTTTATTTACTTTTTGGGATGTGAAAAGAAAGAAGAGTTTATGGAGAATAGGGAAAGCCGACCGCAGCGTGCATTTATAAAACACCTACTCTGCAACAAGCCCAGAAGCCAGCATCGAGCACTCACTGAGGGAATACACCCATTCCTTCCTTCAAGGATTGTACAGTCCAGTGAAGTTCTTGAAACTGGTCAGGAGTCCTCTGAGACTGTGAAAGCTGTGGACCTGTTCCCCAGAAAATGTATATGAGCTTGTAGTATTTTTCACATTGCAGCCTGGTTGAGAACCCAGAGTTTCCCAAGTAGAAGGAACTGCGGCAGCTGAGCCTTGGAACCTCAGGCCCCTCACCCCAGTTGCCTGTTTAACCAGTTACCAGCTCTAAATCCCAGAGCTCTGCAAGCTCAGGCTTCCTTCCCCAAGTCCTCCAATTTGCCTGCCAGTGAGGCCTTACTGTTGGAGGGCAGCGATGAAGAGAAGTTTTTAAGGTCCTTCCTGCTCCTCCTGGCACTTTCCCTGATGCCCTGAGTGTTTCCTTTGCTTGGCAGGGAGTAGGCAGCGTCGTGGTAGAAGGCTCAGGGGTTTCTGAAGCTCCAGATCATACACCAGGCTGGGCTTTGTCCCCGCCCCTCGCCTGTCTGCTCATCCTTCTGTTGGAGCCTATGGGAAATGAATTGGAGCAGGCTGCAGAGCCACCCCGCGCTGACCTGGAAGGAACCCAGCACCTAGGGTCTGGGCCAGGGTGTGAAAGAAAGCAGGTGACACCTGGTCCTTCAAAACAGACCTGCTGCTGGATGGAGCTGTACCTTCTCCTCCTCAGACATGCTTGCAGAGGGTTCTCTGCTTAAGTCTGGAGAAATTCCACCCCAAGCTTTGGGAAACTATCCGAACCATTCTCCTAACCCAGATACTGTTGTGAGCAAACTAGAAACAGACCATGTGTATTTCGTAATGCTGACTTGGCGACTTTGTGCAGGCTACCAGCGTTTATTGAATACTTGCCATGTGCTAGACTCTGGACGAGCACTAGACACTCAAAGATGAAGGAGACACAGTCCCTGTCTTCGAGCTGCTCACAGCCACTAGAGGAGACAGACACATAAACACTTATACAGGGCAGTCAGAGTGCTGTGACAGAGATGGGTGATTGTTCACGCTGGGAGCTGTGAAAAGGGACACCTAACCCACCTGGTTAGTTGAAGGAGGAGCTGGGGTGAGTCTTAAAGGCTCAAAGGAGGGTAGCATACTTGTCTAGAGGAGGGGAGCATAATTATCTAGAGGAAGTTCTGTCTAACAATGTATAACCACTGCCTCTAGGTCCATGATTCCATCTATAGCTGTACCACCCCTTGTAACCATAAGCATCACTCCTATTCTCCTTCCCAGTACCTAGAACTGCTAATTTATTTTCAGTCACTACAGATTTACCTAAACAGCTTATATAAATGGAACTATACAATATATAGTCTTTTATGTTCAACTTCTTTCACCTAGCATCATGTTTTCAAGGTTCAGTCACAACATACCATGTATCAGTACTCCATTCCTTTTGTTTTTTCTTCTTCTTATTATTATTATTTTGGCTGTGTCCTTGGCCTGTGGAAATCCCAAGGCCAGGAACTGAACCTACTCCACAGCAATAACCAGAGCCACAGCGGTGACAACACTGGATCCTCAACTTGTTAAGCTTCCAAGGAACTCCTTTTTTAAAAAATAGCATATAGAGAGTTCCCTGGTGGCTCAGCAGGTTAAAGATCTGGAGTTGTCACAGCTGCAGCTTCGGTCACTGCTGTGGTGCAGTTTTGATCCCTGACCCAGAAGCTTCCACATGCCATGGTTGCAGCCAAAAAAAAAAAAAAAGAAAAGGAAAAAAGAGCATATATTTTATTTAAAAATTTTTTTTATTGTTTAAAATTTTTATTTTATATTGAAGTGTTTTGTTTTTGTTTTTCATTTTTTTTTTTTTACTGTTTTTAGAGCCACACCCAAGGCATATGGAGGTTCCCAGGCTAGGGGCCTAATCGGAGCTGTAGCCACTGGCCTATGCCACAGTCACAGCAATGCCAGATCCGAGCCATGTCTGTGATCTACACCACAGCTCATGGCAACACCGGATCCTTAAACCCACTGAGCGAAGAGAGGGATCAGACCTGTGTCCTTTTGGATGCTAGTCAGATTTGTTTCTGCTGCGCCACAACGGGAACTTCTATATTGGAGTAAAGTTGATTTACAGTGTTGTGTTAGCTTCAGGTATACAGCAAAGTGATGCAGTTATACAAACATCTATTATTTTCCAGATTCTTTTCCTATATAGGTTATTATAGAATATTGAGTAGAGCATCCTATGCTATACAGTAGGTCCTTGTTGATTATCTATTTTATATAGCATGTATATGTTAGTCCCAAACTCCTTATTTAACCCTCCCTCCATTTCATTCCTTTTTATAGCCAACCAATTTTCCATTGCATTTTTTTTTTAATCCACCCATCCGTTGATGGATATTTGGGTTGTTTCCACCAGGTGTGACTTTTCAAAAAGTAATGTTTTTATTTTATTTTTTCATTTTTTGGCAGCCCCAAGCTATATGAGGTTCCCAAGCCAGGGATCAGATCCAAGCTGTAGTTGCAACCTACAGCTGCAGCAACGCCAGGTCTTTAACCCACCGTGCCAGGCCAGAGATGCTGTCGATTATGTTGTGCCACAGGATAAAAGTCTTGTTAGTTTTTTATGCCCCGGCTTTGTACCCTGATAGCACCTGTTGCTCTTTGTTCAGACACATGCTTGAATGCAGGCAGCTGCCCGGGGTTCTGTCTGCATTGACCAGTCTGGCCCCAGTGCTAAATGGTACAGGTCTCCAGGCCTGGCCCCTTTCAGAAGTCCTCACCCGACTTCTTTTGGCTTATCTTCCACCCACTGTGCCCCATCTTTCTCCACACCTAGGAGATGACAAGTATGGGCGAAAGATTATTGTGTTTAGTGCCTGCCGAATGCCCCCGAGCCACCAGCTGGACCACAGCAAGCTCCTGGGGTGAGTACCATGGGAAGTGGGGGGACCTGTGCCCAGATTCTCACTCCAGCCTGGTGCCATTGTCCTTACTGTCCCTTCCTGCCCTGGGGTTACCAAGCCACCTCCCTCAAGGCCTCCTCTCTTCTGCTGAGGGAGCCATTTTACACTGGGATGAGAGCACTGGGCTAGGAGTCAGACCTGGTTCCAGTCCTAGAAAACATCCGTGTAACCTTGGCAAGTGTCTTCATGCCTTTAAGCTCTTTATCTTCACTTTTCTTAGGAAGTAATGATACAGCCCTCTTTCCTGGTGGCTGGATGGACTGTCACACTGTGGCTTGGGTTGCTGCTGTGGTGTGGGTTTTATCCCTGACCCAGGAACTTTTGCATGCTGTGGGTCTGGTCAGAAAATAATACAGCCCTCTTTCCTCACAGCAATGAGATACTGCATGTGAAAATGCTTCAAAAAGTTAAACATTGTCGAAATGTGAGGACCGATTATGATAATCATATGGTGCTTCTGAGGCAGTTGCAGTTGTTCATCATTTACACCAATAATTAGTGTTATTTTGTGCCAAATCTGGTCCAACAACTTCTGTACCTGTCCAGGTTCGGATAGCCAAATGCACATAATAGCTCTGGTTGGTCCTAAAAATCTGACCCAAGTCTGAAGGCTGATTGAAAGCAGGAGTTACAGACTCTGTTGTGAGAAGCGTTCATTGTTGAGCCATCACTGGGCCAGCGCTCGGCCCGCAGCACTGGAGGGACCCACAGAGGCAGAGCCACAACTGACCTCCGTCTGAGGCTCCTCAGCGTGTGCACAGTTTCCATCTTGCACTCCTTTCCCGACCACTTTAAAGCACTGTCTGCCCTGCACATAGCCGCTCTGAGTGGTCATGTGTGGAGGGGCTGCTATGGGGTCAGGGACAGGCCAGGGCCACAGCAGTAGAAGGGGAGGGCCTGCGTGCAGAGTCTCCGCGGTCCGGTGAGCCAGGGCCAGGGCCAGGGCCAGGCCGGAGCCGCTCCATCCAGCCTTGTGTGAATTCTCTCTCCGGCCTCCTGAACCCCCTTCCTGCTGCTCCTTAGCCCTGCCGGCGGCGGGCAGAGCCTTGTCCAGACCCGTCACGTGGCCCAGCCAGGAACTGACCAAGGAGCCCAGCCTGGGGGAGGCTGAGTCACATGCCCTCCTCTCTGGTTTTATCACAGCATCTGGAAAGCAGGTGACAGACTCCTGGCCAGATGATGGTCTGAGTGGCAGGAAATCAGAGGGTTTCAGGAGAGAGCTCACTGAGGGAGGGCGCCTAACTCTGGGGCTTCATCTGCCTTCAGGAAGCCCTCTGTTGTCCCTCCCCTCCATCCTCCATTCCCTCCCAGGCCGGAACCTTCCCGCCCCCACCCGGCAGCTGGGAGGTGCTTTCATCAGGCATCAGTCCTGCGCTCCTGCTCTCAGGCGGATTATCTCAGTCGTCCAGCCAGATCTGGGGGGCTGAAAGAGAAAGTGCCTAAAGCTTAGATGCCGAAGACCAGTGAAACTTCAGCTCTGCCTCTTACTAGCTGTGTGCTTGGGGTCAGGTGTCTCCTGAGCCCTGTAAAAATAAGAATTGTGCCTCCCTTACAGGGTTGTTGTGTGCCTTAGGTAAGAGACTATATTTGAAATGCCATTGTTTTCAAATTTCAAGAATTTAGAAAAATGTCGATTGCTAGAGAAAAAATACAGACAGTGATAAAGTCTCATAAACTCACCACACAGCGAGAAAACCACTGTTAATATTTTAGTATATTCACTTCCTATTTTTTACTGTAACATATATAGGACTCTGTAGTCAGTTCTGTGTCTTACATGTCTTTATCTTCTGAGCATTAAATGTTCAAGGACATCTTTTAAAAAACGCTTTATTGACCTGTATGTATCCAGAAAAGGGAATATATTCTGTATACTAGTTGACGAATTTTCAAAAACTAAAAAACAAAATAAAATACACCCGTGTCATCCACACCCACAAACCTCCCTCTGCTCTTCTAGTCGCTACCCTGAAGGGTAACCACTCTTCTCACATCCAGCTTCACAGATTGGTTCTGTTTGCGGAAACATCCTGTGAGGTGTTCTATTTATAGACGCCCTGTGATTTATTTAACCAATTCTCTATTGTTGGACACTTAGCTTGCTGTTCAAAAATTTCCTCCCTTATAAAACAGGCTACAATGAATAGTCACATTTCTATTCTTCTCTGATTATTTCCTTAGGATAAATTCTTGGACATATTTTTACCAGGTCAAAAAGTATGAGCGTTTTATAATTTCTGACAACATCTCTTTATTGCCTTCCAAGAGGTTGTAACACCCAAAAAGGAGGAGTGTATTTTCACTATAATTTTTGCTATTTTATAATTGCAAAAATGCCATCTTTTTTTTTTTAGGGCTGTACCTGCAGCATATGGAGATTCCCAGGCTAGAGGTGGAATCAGAACCATAGCAGCTGACCTATATGCCATAGCCACAGCAACGCGGGATCCGAGCTGTGTCTGTGACCTACACCACAGCTCAAGGCAATGCTGGATCCTTAACCCACTGAGTAAGGCCAGGGATTGAACCTGCATCCTCATGGGTGGTAGTCAGATTCATTTCCGCTGAGCCACTATGGGAACTCCAACAAGGCAGTATTTGAGTTAGTTCACCTGCGCAGCTCTACCACAAGTTGTGTGACCTTAGATAAGCTTGTGACCTCTCTGAGCCTCACTGCCCTCGCTTGTAAGAATGGGATAATATCAGTCTTGATTGTTATGAGGAAAGCATAAGACACTATGCAAAGTTCTTGGTAGGTACTAAAAGCTTACTATTGATAGTGACTATCATCTTTTTTTTTTTTGCCAGGCTGGGGATCAAACCCGTGCCTCCTCAATGACGGGTTGAGCAGCAGTCAGTTTTCTTTTTTTTTTTTTTTTTTTTTTTTTTTTTTTTTTTTTTTTTTTTTTTTTTTTTTTTTTTTGCTTTTTACAGCCAAGCCTGTGGCATATGGAGGTTCCCAGGCTAGGGGCCTTGTCTGTAACCTGCACCACAGCTCACAGCAATGCCAGATCCTTCACCCACTGAGCAAGGCCAGGGTCCAAATCTGTGTCCTCGTGGATACTAGTCAGATTCGTTTCTGCTGAGCCATGATGCGAAGTCCCAGCAGTCCGATTTTTTTAACCCACTGTGCCACATCATCATTACTGACTCAAGGCAAACAGTATTCCCATTTTTACTGCAGCATGTGAGCTGGTTCCAGTTAGAGTTCTGGTCTCCTGACTTCTAGTCAGTGCTCAAAACCCAGAGCTGTTGTTATTCCTTCGCCAGCCCAGCCACTGCCTGGTTATGCCTCCACACCACATGGTGACTGGTTTTGCAGCCAGGACAGACAGTGCAGGAGAGGGGCTGGGGGGTGGGGCTGTGACACGAGCAGGGGATTCCTGGGGCACCGGTGCTGTCTCCGTGGGGCGCACTTGCATACAGGGCAGGCCCCAGCAGGCCTTTCTCTTGCAGGTACCTGAAGCACACCCTGGACCAGTACGTGGAGAGTGACTACACGCTGCTTTACCTGCACCACGGCCTGACCAGCGACAACAAGCCCTCCCTCAGCTGGCTCCGGGACGCCTACCGGGAGTTTGACCGCAAGTGGGTTGGGTCCTGTGTGGGCTCCAGGGCCTGGGGGCCAGCAGCTCTGCCAGACTCGGGGCTGCCCTCTGCTTCGGCCAGAACATATCCCATGCCAGTGGGAGGCAGGGGCCCTCTCCTGGGTAAACTAAATACCAACAGTCTCAAGTCCGAACAGCCTGGGCTTAAATCCCAATTTCTCTACTTAACTCACTCTGTGACCTTGCATGTTACTTAACTTCTCTGACTCCGAGCCTCTCTTTCTTAATCTGTAAAACAGGCCAACAATGGCACTTACCTGGCAGGCTTACCATGAGTCATCAGATGAGTGAGTGGGCATCTAGAGCCTAGCCCTGTGCCTCTCCTACCAGGCCCACTCCCGAGTTCCCGTTCTGCCTCTGCAGGTACAAGAAGAACATCAAGGCCCTGTACATCGTGCACCCGACCATGTTCATCAAGACCCTGCTCATCCTCTTTAAGCCCATAATTAGGTAAGCGGGCCTAGGCGGAGCACGGTTCTCCCGGCGTCCCCCTGAGCCCCCAAGTCGGTGGCCAAGGAGGCCAAGCATCCCGGGGACAGACCAGTTTGGGGCTCGGCCTCTGTCTGATCTGGGTGGGCTGGTGAGGGGCCAGTGGAGGCCCGCTGAAGCCGGCCCACCCCAGACCCATACCCTTTCTTCCATCGGCAGCTTCAAGTTTGGGCAGAAGATCTTCTATGTGAATTATCTGAGTGAGCTGAGCGAGCATGTGAAGCTGGAGCAACTGGGGATCCCTCGCCAAGTTCTCAAGTGAGGCCGGGGTGGGGGCTGCGTGCACCTGTGGGGCACTTCGTACACGCATACCAAGTTTGGGGTAGGGCAACGTGCTGGCCAAGGGGAGGGACAGCCTTCACGACGCCAGAATACACAGAGCTAGAGGTATAATGAGTAGGAGACGGCATATGGGGTCAGAGAGCGAATTCGAATCCCATGTCTGTCACTTAAAAGTTGTGTGACAGAACCTCTTTAAAGTCTTCACTTGCCCGTGTGTCAAGTGGGGTTGGCAGGAGGAACTGAATGAAGTAACCCGTCAAACAGCACAGTAAGTGCCTGACAAATAAGAGTTGCCATAGCGACTGCAGAGCCAGGTAGAGGGTCTGACCCCCGCTTCTGCCCCTCAGGTATGACGACTTCCTCAAATCCACACAGAAGAGCCCTGCGACAGCCCCCAAGCCCATGCCACCACGGCCCCCTCTGCCCAACCAGCAGTTCGGAGTCTCCTTGCAGCTGTGAGTACTCGAGAGGTGGGCAGGGCTGGTGCCTGGGGCCCCGGAGGGCTGCAGACCCCTCACTGCCTTGTGCCCACAGCCTCCGGGAGAAGAACCCAGACCAGGAGCCCATTCCGCTCGTGCTGCGGGATACCGTTGCCTACCTACAGGCCCACGGTGAGTGCTGGGCGCCCCCTGCCCCCCTTAGCGCATCTCCCAGCTCCCCTCGGGAAGCTGCCTGGCAGGGCCGGGCCAGGTCCCATACACAGCAGCACCCACGCTGACCCTGACCAGAACTCAGAGACACAGAATGGGTGGGGGGGGGTCCACAAGTTGCCCCAGAACTCCGAGACTCACCAGGCCCCACTGTTCCCCAGCTCTCACCACTGAGGGGATTTTCCGGAGGTCGGCCAACACTCAAGTTGTACGGGAAGTGCAGCAGAAGTACAACATGGGTGAGCAGCTGGGGGCAAACTATGTGTGTGTGTGTGTGTGTGTGTGTGTGTGTGTGTGCGCGTCTGTGTCAGAGGTTTCGGTGGCATTTGGTATAGTTACACAAGTCTCTCACTTCTGCCTGGTGATCCCAGGCCCGCTTCCTCACAGGGCAGGCTCCCAGAGCCTGGGTTCAGGTTCATTCAGAGACTAGGAATAACTGCTGTGTGCTCGGGGGCTCTGCTCCCCAGATGGCCTGAACCCGAGTCCCTGTCTCAGTGGGAAGAGGAGGCCTGTGGCCGAGGGTGAGGTCAGGCCGTGGGCCCTGCTGGTTGCCGGGCTGGGCCCAGCTCCTCTCCACCCTTCCTCCCCTCCCGCCCCCAGGGCTGCATGTGGACTTTGACCAGTACAATGAGTTGCACCTGCCAGCAGTCATTCTCAAGACCTTCCTTCGGGAGCTTCCTGAGCCCCTGCTCACCTTTGACCTCTACTCCCACGTTGTGGGCTTCCTCAGTGAGTGCCCCTCTCCCCTCTCCCCAGCTCTGCGCTTTTCTGCAGGGTGGGGATGGCCTGTCCTCCAAGCAAAGTGTGGCTGGGGTCTCCCACACCAGCCTGGCTGTGGGTCCCTGTGACCTGGGCCCCCGTTCCTCTTAGACATTGATGAGAGCCAGAGAGTGCAGGCGACACTGCAGGTCTTCCAGACACTGCCTGAGGAGAACTACCTGGTGCTGCGTTTCCTCACTGCCTTCCTGGTGCAGGTGAGACCTAGAGGAGAGACCTGCTGCTGCCCCTGGGTGTGGTTGCCGGGCATGGGAGGCAGGACCTGTGGCTCCTGCTTCAGCCCCCTGGTTCCCTCCACAGATTTCTGCTCTCTGTGACCAGAACAAGATGACCAACACTAACCTGGCCGTTGTCTTCGGCCCCAACCTGCTGTGGGCCAAGGATGCTGCCATCACCCTCAAGGCCATCAATCCCATCAACACCTTCACCAAGTTCCTCCTGGATCATCAGGAGGAGTTGTTTCCTAGCCCTGACTCCAAGGGGCTCTGAGCCCAGCCCTTGCCCCACCCGTTCCCTTCTCTGATCGCCCCAGTTTGGACTCTTCCTCCTGGCTTCCGCGGTACAGGAGCCCAAGGCTCCCCTGGAGAGAGAAGCTGGAGTCAGCCAGTCGGACAGCTCCTACTCCCCATCCTGTCCGGCCCCTTCACTGGCCCTGGAGGCCTCGCTGTAACCACAAGACATTTTTCTTGGCCTTATACTTCTCACTGCCTCCTTGGACCCCCAATTCCTGCCGGGCTCTGCAGAGCTGGCTTGGCTCTTCATGCGGGAGGACTGGCCCCAGCAACCGCTTACCTGCCTTCTCCTGCCTCTTTCCTTGGCAACTGGAGATGCCAAAATCACTGCCGGCCGAGCTGGTAGCTGGGGCTGGTCCTTCCCTTCCTGACTCTGGGGAATGAAAGGCTGAGCTGGCTTGGGCTGGCCCTGCTGAGGCTCCTCCCTGTCTGGGTGAAGGCCTGGTTGCAGACACTCTGCTCCAGTCTCCCCCACTGGTGGCTCAGCTTTTGGTACTTCTGCAGCTAGTGGGCAACAGACTGCAGTTCTGCCTTCTCTTCCACACATCCTGGGTCTGCCTTTCCCAAGTGGTACTGCCCCCAGGGTGTCCTAACCCCCTGGTTCTGCCAGGACTGGCAGCTTAGATGATGGGGCTGAGTCCCAGCATCCATTCGAAATAGACACCCCACTCCCACTCCTGCCAGCCCCTTAGTGTGGTCAGACTAGTGACAAGCAGTCCCTGCCCACTCCCCATGCCTTGCCTCCCCCCGCCACTTGGACAGATCCTTAGCCATGTCTGTTGTGGAGTCACACTGGTCCTCGCTCTGGCCTGGGGTGACACAGTGCCTCAGGATCTGTGGTGTCTCCTTAGTCCAGTTGTGAACTTTGGGAGTGGCTGGGCAGAGACTCTGCCAGTTAGATTGGCTCCTGCTGGTAAGTTCTAGCAACTTCTTCCTGACTCTGACAATGATGGATAGCCCTCTTTCCAGCTGTGTCCCTTTCTGGTGAACCCCCTTCCTACAGAGCCTGTACCATGGGGGTCCTCACCGACCAGCCCTGCCCCAGTTGTGAGCCAGGTGTGCCTGGGCCTTGACTTCACTGGGCTCTCTCCCAAGGGCACTAGCATGTCAGGATTCCGGGGCCTGGCGTGGCTGCTGGTTCCCCGTCAGTCCCTGTGTCTCCAGTTCAGGCCCAGGCTTCTGCTTTCTGCCTTTCTTGGTATATCAGGTGTTGCTCACAACCCCATTTACTGGGGAGCCTCGTGGATCTATTTGGTCTCTCCGTCCCTTCCCCCACTGGTCTTTTACCCGGGGGGTCGGGGGCTTGTACTGTGAATCAAGTGTTCACATTCACACTTAGTGACTTCCTTGGCACCAATCATGTATTTCACCTTTGCACTTTTTATATTTCAATAAAAATGGAGTTGGAAAACTACCCATCTGGCTGTTAAGGAAGTACATGGAGGCTCAGAACCGGGTGGGAGGTGTGTGGCTGTGGAGAAACAGATGGGAGGGACCTCAGCAAGTCCCCTTCCCAGTCCACATAATCCCTTCCTCATCCTGCTCACTCGTGAGCCAATGTTCCTGGGCCAGGAACTGAACCTATGCTATAGCAGTGACCCAACCCGCTGCAGTGACAACACTGGATCCTTAACCTGCTGCACCACAAGAGAACTCCCTGAAGCCAGCTTTCTGACCATCTTCTATGCTTAGAAGTGTACACGGTCATCCTCATTTCTTTGTACATGTAGCACTCTAGCTGGCTGCCAAGTGCTATGTCCTACAACCAGGACCTCCTTCCCCCAAACAGAGTGGACTGTGGTGGACCAGCAGGGGCTTTAGAGTCAGACCAGGGTTTGAATCCTCATTCTCTCACTCACCACCAGCTCTACTGGCAACTGTCATTTAACTGGCCCCATCTCTGAGACTGATTCTTCATTTCTCTGAAGATCAGAAATACCCTTGCCTCTCCCTACGTGCAGGGGATGAATTCTAGCCACCCCCACCCCAGCGCACGATACCAAAACCCAAGGATGCTCGAGTCCCTTATGGTGGTAGTATCTGCAATATAACCTATACACATCCTCTCTTTAAATCATTTCTGGATTACTTATCTAACAGTGTTAATGCCATGGAAATAGTGCCAGCCTGCAGCAAATATAAGTTTTGGCTTCTTGGAACTTCCTGGCATCTTTTTTCCCCCCAAATATTCTTTCTCTGAGGTTAGGGGAGCTCTCGGATGCAGAACCTACAAATGCGAGGGTCAACTGTAACATATACACTGTAACAGAACAGGTGCCCGCTGGGAACTAGAATGATGGTCATTTCACAGATGAACCTCGTGTAGCAACCAGGGTAGGAACCCTCGCCTCCTGACCATTCTGGTCCTCCTCATCCTCCCCCCGCCTGACAGCCTCGGCTGGTTCCACCTGCCACCTAGTCCCGTGGAGGCTATGGAAGATCCAGCTTTCCTTTTTTCTTCTGAGCAGGTTTTGCTTTGCTTTAAAGGGTTAAGATGGTAACATTTATATGTATTTTACCACAATTTTAAAAACTGGTTTGTCACAGGGAGGATAGGCCAGAATGTCAGGGGGCACAGTTGTCAAGTTCCAGCTGTTTACCTGCTGACTGCAATCAGGAGGCTCTGGTGGCCTCAGTCAGGCCTGTCCTTTTTTCTCCTCGTTGCTTGAATGGGCTGGGGAAGCCTGACCAAAACCGCAGGATCAAGTGATGCTAAGACGATGGTTATATACACAGGCACTGAGCCCCAAAAAGCCAGTCCTGCTGCACAACTGTGACCATCACCCAGGTAGCTCAGAGAAAAGGCAGTGGTGGCCTGTCTCTGCTCAGCTCTAGCTGGGGACTGTTTAGAACAGAGGGGCAGTGATCCTGGGAAGTGAGATGGGGCTCGGGGGGGTGGGGGAGCTGTTTACTCGGGCTGGGCTGCTGGCAGGGCCTCTGCAGAGTGACTCAAAAGCCAGTTTACCCTTGCCTTGGCAACAGTGGGTCTCTGGGGGCAGAGTGTAGAGACATGGCTTAAAGGGGCAGAACACATCAGACATGAGGCAACGAAACACTTTGCTTTTGGGGGACCTCGACTGAAGGTGAGGACTCCGAGGACAATCTTTCAACTGTATCTGACCCAGCGGCTGGGAGCACAGCAGGTATAATGGTCTATGTCAATATGCAGTTCATTAACGAGCCAGAACTCCCAGGACCCATAAAGGCAGCAGTGGGCAGGCCCATTCTTTTCAGCCCCAGGTTTGGGCCGAATTTAGAATTTTTTTTTGCCCACACCTGTGGCATGCAGAAGGTCCTGAGCCAGGGATGGAAACCATGCCACAGCAGTGACCTGATCCACTGCCGTGACACTGCCGGATCCTAACCTGCCGAGCCACAAAAGAACTCCTGAATTTAGAATTTTCTAACTGGCCCTCTTCTGCCCTGGGGCCTGGCAGGCAACCACGACAGCACTTGCCCAGGCCTGTCAGCCTCTGGGCCTCCAGAACCACCTCTGTCTCTTGTCTCCAGTTCCGCCTTCCACTCCCTCCCCCTGCGCCCCCAGCTCCCTCCGAACCACGAAGAAGGAGCTGGCTTTGCCAGGGCTGGTACCTGCTGAGGAAGCCCCCGGCGGAATAATCCGTGCAGAGCTCTTCTACTTTTCCCGGCTCCTCAGAGACCAGCCCAGGGCCATGGCTCAAGCTGTTTGTCAGATCAGGGCAGCTAAGCAAACTGCAGAGGCCCTGAACTTCCTGTTCCTTCACTCAGTCCCTTCCCTTCTGTTTAGTGTGCTCAGCCACAACCCCTCACACCAGATCAGCAAACATCCCGGGCAGCTTGGGGAGTGCCCCACCCCCTGCCTGGCCTCTGCAGAGACCTGCCAGTTCTTTCCCTCTGAGCCAAAGGCTGCTGCTGCCCAGGGTGAGTGGTGAGCCATGCTTTGGGAGGAGGGACAGCTGAAGATACCGGCCTGCTGTTCTGAGGCTCTTAATATGGGCATCTTCACATTCATACGCACTACATCACAGAATTCTTACACACAACCCCGAAATGAGAACATTACAGCCAAGGAAAAGGAGGCTCTAGGAAGTTTCCTGAGCAGCCCAAGGTCCCAAAATTACAAACAGCCTGCCTGGCTCTGAAGCCTCGCTGTGCTTCACAGGGCACACTCTCCGTTCCACGGAGGCTGCCGGCGCCCCGGGCCTGCCTGCACAGAAGCGGGCTAGGTTTTTAGACAACTCGCAGCACAGGAGGCTGTAAAGTACAGAAAAAAATTTATTGGAAATCTCCTGAATGCATTTTAAAGTATAGCTCAATATTTCCAAATAAGGTCGGCTGGAGGAGGGGGAGGAGCTCTCCCCACCTGGAGACGCGACTGGTCCCAGCGTCAGTCTAGGGCTCATACCTTTCACTGTACAGGGCTGAGGGGCAAGGGCCGGCCTTGACAGTTGCTCTGCTCCTCTCAGGCTCAGCTCAAAGTCAGGGCTCAGCCTCCCTGGCCTCTCACTGATGGGGTCCTGAAGAAAGGCTGCTGCCTGCAGAGACCCACAATTAGGAGTCACGGAGGAAAACGGAGAAGAGGCCTTGGAAGGAGGGCAGTAGCTGAGATACTAGGCTGAGGGTGGGGGTGGGGAGCAATCAATAACTTACCAGGGCCTTCACCCTTCTCGGTTCCAGGGCCGCAGGCGTTAACCTGGATTGGTCTAGCAGGCCATGAGGGTGCTCTGGCCCAAAGAAGGAGAGCCAACTGGACACCAGTACTGGGAACACTTCTTCGTGGCAGGAGAATGTGTGCACGAGGGCAGGGCTCAGCCCGAGACAGCGTCAGTGCTGACCCCAGCCCTGAGATCGGCCTTTTTGGCTGTCACATGCATAATAAGCAAATGAGGGCCACCTGCTCCGCTGAGGAACAGCTGCTGCCACTGAACAACCCAGGTGGGCCAGGAGGGGTGGGGTGGGCCTAGTTCTCCTTGGGAGTGAGGAACAGATGGTTATTGGGTGAGACCAGGCCCTTGACTTACTCAAGTAATAATACCTGAAGTCAACCATATGCCCAACTTTGGTTTCTCAACAAGGAACCAACCCAACTAGCAAACCTCAGGGCAGCGTCCAGACCCTGGGGATAAAGAAAGGTGGTGGCCAGGCTCAGGCAGAGGAGGAAAAGGCCTGTAACTCGGCCTCAAGAAACAGGAACAAGGAGGGGGTGCCTGTCTGGCCTTCCCTGGGACGCATACAGTGCCCCCTGCGCTCTACGTGGGGCACAACTCTGGGGAGCCATCACGTTTTGCACCCAGGACTTCCTGGGCTGCCAGAACAGGGCCAGTCTCTCTGGAGAAGCTGGGACATTCAAGGTTCTCACCAGGAGTATGTATATGTCCAAGACAGAGCCCGTTTTCAGTTCAAATGCAGCAGTTCTGGGAGGTTCTGTCGCCCTCAGCCAGCCCCAGTCTCGGATCCTACCTTATATATACAAGGGAAGGAAGATCCTCAGAGCAGCAACCCTGAGTCTGAGGAACCTCCACAGGAGGAGGGGCTGCCCCAGGAAGAGGCCCTCCACCTTCCTCAAGTGAAAACATCTAACCTCAAACATATTTTCTCTATAAAATATCTGATTTCTCTGAAAGTAATAAATATTCACCGTGTTCTATAGCCAGGGAGCAGCATCAGGGGAAGGGAGGAGAGGAAAGAGGAGCTTCGCTATGACGACAGTGACAGGATCCTGGAGACCTAGGGTTCTCCTTCCATGTAGCTGAGCAGGCAGCCGCCAGGGCTGCTCGGATGGGCTGGCACAGCCTTCAAAGGTGGGAACGACTCACTTTAGAGTTCTTATCACCTTGGGCAGGAGGCCTGCCATACTGCCAAAAATACAGGCAAGGGGCGGGGGTGGGGGGGGTGGTAAAGAAGATACCAGAACTAAAGGAGAAAAAGACCCTGAAGAAGAGCTTCCTTCCTCCTCCCAACACTCTCTCCATCCTCCTCCTGCCTCCACACCAGTCTCTGGGCTACCAGCTGGAATGTCAAACGGTTGATGGCAATGGCAGGCAGCCGCGGGGCCAGCTGCAGGGCAAACCCAGGGCAGGGGGCCGGAGGGAGGAGCGGGATGACAGCCTTGGTGGGCAGTTGCTGAGGGCAGTGTAAGCAGAGGGCCCCGCGGAGCGAGGTCAGAGGGAGAGTCCTCTCAAATGCTGCCACTGGCCTTCACTGCTGCCATGAGTCTCCAGGAGCTGCAAGAGCAGGGATTCCGGGTCCCCACGGGGGAAACCAGCCTTCCCTCCACCTCGCTTGGAGCAGGACGGGGGATGGGAGCAGCCGATGAGTGGGAGGCTCTCTGTCTCCTGGGACCACAAAAAGGGGATGCTGCTGGTACTCGAGGACACCAACTTTTACTGCAGGGTTTCCACAAAGGCATCAAATTCTCGGACATTCTTCTCGTGCACAGCCAGCTTCTCTGGTAGTGAGTCCTGTACCAGGAGGGGAGAGAAGAGCTGCTCATTCCAGGAGGGCACTGAAGCCAGCCAGGGCTGAAGGGAGCATGGCAGAGTCTGGCTCAGCAGTGCTGGGTTGGAGAGCACAGTGCCCACAGCCGAGCAGGCACCAGGCCAGTGGGGGTGCCCGGCAGGGGTTAGCGGGGGCTGGGGAGGTGGACAGAACAGTGCAGGGAATCCAAGAAGGCCACACACATAATGAGGTGGAAAAGGATCATGCCAACAATGGGACGACACAGAGAAATTCACCGTGAACTAGCTTTGATACTAGAATAAAACAGGTTCAGAGCCCTACAAATTCAGAAAGTGTACAGATGATTTCTTCACAGCCTGTGCTGGGCAGGCATCAGAATCCCCTCGGGGCACACGAACTTGGCAATCTCAGCTGTATTCCCAAAAGGCTCTGACCCGGCAAGCTACCGGTGAGGCCTAGGAATCTGCATCTTTACACCAGCCAAGGAAGGTGTGGTTAGAGGGGGTTGAGAGAGAACACTAAAAACAAGAAAATAAAACCGTGACGAGTTAAGCTTCACTGCCCCCTGGTACCAATCATTAATTAAAACTTGGTCCTAATCAGGTGGTCTGTCCCTACTGATGCATTTGCATCTGAAGAGCCGAACCATCTCAGAAGACTTGCTGACAGGCACAAGGCACTTGGCAGGCAGGCGGGAGAGTCTCCCACACGGACACGTCTGGGAGGCCGGGGCAAGTGGCCAGTACTGGCTACAGCGTCACAAGGACAGCCTTTGGACTTCAGCCCTTTCCAAGCAAATTTCAGATTCGAGGCCAGGAGTCAGTGGTTAAAAGCCCACGATCAGAAGCTAGGCTCTCTGGGATCAAAGCTTTGTTTTGCTGGCGCAGTGTAAGCACCAGCAAGTTATTTGTTTCCAGTGTTGGTTTTCTCATCTGTAAACTAGGATAATAAGAAAACCTACCTCTTAGGGTTGATGAAGATTCGTGTAAAGCAGTTAGAAAAATACTAGGGACCTAGAATGCCTCCATAAATGTTAATAATGACATCATTACTGTATTGTTACTGAACATGCCGTTCTGTTTAAAGCAAATCAAGGGCAGCTAATCCTAGATTCCTAATTCTAGAGCCATTCCTCTGAGTTTGATATGGGAAGTGATACTCCAATCTTGGGCAGAGGGACTCAGCATCTCAGGGCATGAGGCACCCTGAGTTTGCAGCTATGCAGGGCGCTCCTCTGCCCTCTGGGGACAGGAGATAGGAAACACCCTCCAAGGAGATGTGGTAATTACAGTCAGTATCAGGACATGTAGCTGAACATGAGAACCAGGGCATGAGCTCTCTGAGCAAAGGGCAAGAACACCACTACCGGAGACCTTGTTTCTTCCGCCCTGTACCATTTGGCATCTGCCTGGAAAGCTTACCAGCTGATGGCAAAAGCTGCCAGAGCAGCCTGGTTTAGCGGCATCAGCAAGTAGAGGACATCAGGCACCAAACAACAGAGTATGTGAGAAAGGCTGTGACCAAGAGTCCACAGAAAACAAGGAAGTGAGTGGAAGCAAACCTGAGATGATGATCACCAGGCACTGTGCAAATCTTAAGTATGACTACAGGAAGACAGTGGTCTAAAAGTCTGTCCTGTCACAGGGACGCATCACAGTGGGGGAGGAGGAGGAAGAAATTTCTAGGCCTGTGGAGCAGGAATGACCATCAGAGGAGGAAGGGAGGCCAGAGGATGTGGTGTGGGGGAAAGGATTTCCATACCAAGTCCTCAGCCATGGACTGTGCCCCAATATCTATGGAGAGGCTGCTCAGCTGAGGGGGGTTCTGAAATTCACGATAGAAGGTCCCCAAGTCCATTGGAAGAATGTCATCTTTAGAAAAAGCCGGTTTCTAGAAAAATAAGACAGACTCAAGTTTAGCTTGCCTTGGACCAGAGAGGAAAACCAGAAGGGTTACGCTATGGATAACTGTCTTTCCTCCCAGTAATTAGCAAAGGAAAGGCTCCTCCAGGCTGATCGAAGAGGACTCTTCACACCTTCCTCTTCTGGGATCTGAACTAATCCTGGTGATGATACCCCCTCCCCAGTTAGTCCCCTTCCCTCACATCCCTTTCCTTTGAAAAGGGTATTCCGTTCATGGATTGGATTCCATTCATGTGGATACCCCTGGAAAATCCCATTTTGAGTTGGATTTCTTTTCTTTTTTTTTGCTTTTTAGGGCTGCACCCACAGCACATGTAAGTTCTCAGGCTAGGAGCTGGAGCAGAGCTACAGTTGCTGGCCTATGCCACAGCCAGAGCAACGCAGGATCCGAGACCTATACCACAGCTCATGGCAATGCCATACCCTTAACCCACTGAGCGGGGCCAGGGATGAAACCATTCTCCTCATGGAGATTAGCTGGGTTCATTACTGCTGAGCCATGAGAGGAACTCCCATATTGAGTTGAATTTTAACCAAAGACTTGGCATAGCCAAAATGCCTCTCTGGTCATGGACCTCCAAATGTCTCCCCAAGCATGGGGTGAGGGCAGGTTTCCCCTATAAAATGCACAGCTGGCACCCACTGTCCCATTCCTTCTGTCTATACCGGCCCATCCTGTTCAACTGCAAGCTTCAGGTTTATTTCCACCAAAGCAGCAAAGGTCAAGGAAGGTGACGGCAACTTACGAAGTCGATCATAACAAAGTCATCCTGGGTATTGCCACTGCTGCCCCCGCTGGAGCCATCAGAGTGCAAGCTGCCCTGGAGAGGAGATGTAGTCTCTGGGGAATCTGGAGGATTCACCTGTTTTCAGAATAAGGCAGAGGTAGTGGCTGCTTCTGTGCTCTAGCTGCAAACCCATAAGCCGAGGGGCACGGCTAATGGTCTGTGGCAGAACAGTGACTTGACCAGGAGGGACGAGGACTGTGGCACCATCTCCCTGAAAACTTTGGTCAGTGGTGACTCACCATGGGATCAGCATCCTCCAGCTCCAAATTCTTGGGAGCAAACATGGCAAAGGGTATGTCCAAACTGGTCAGGGTCACCTGAAGAGACACGGGAGAAAGCATGTTTGCGTGCTTCCTTAGAGGCTGTCAGAAGCCTGGAGGTCCAACGGGTTCACACACCTAGGCTGACCACGCCACCCTGCAGGGTCCTGTCTTGCTGGAGACCCCTCCAACCCCCCCGCCTCCCACCACATGTTCGCAGCATCAACAGGGGTGAGGGCTCCCCAGGGCTTTGGGAATTCAGCTCTGCAGACTTGGCCCACAGTAATTCATTAACAACTGCTCTTCACCAGCAGAGCTGGAGGAACTCGCTCTTTCCAGTTAGGCTCAGGCAATGACACTTTAGTGCAACGTGTCGGTACTAAATGGCGTAGTCTCTCTCTCCTATTGATCATGGAGCAATAGCTCTTCACTTTTTCCAGAGGGAGTTGCAGGTTATTAACCCTCTTCGCAAAAAATTTACACACACATATACACAATTCTGCATGCGATTTCAGTGGTTGCACAGATCCCAGGTGAGGCCTCACTCTAAGGGCTCAGATATTCTCACAGGTTGCAACGGCAGAAAAATCACCTGGTTGATGGGTTTGTTGACAAAAGCCCCCACTTTCCGGACAAAGATGGTCTCCAGAACGTCATGGGGGGAGGCCCGCCCCTCACTGCTGTTTGATACAGTTTCAGTGTCCTCACTGGAGAAGAAAGGTTTAACATTGGTACTCATTATCAAATTATAGCAGAGCCTACTTAGTTCCCCATAAATCCACAGTCCTATGGGGATACAGCCTAGGGCATGAGTTGTCCCCCACCAGCCCCTACATGTGGGAAATGACAATATGAGGTCTGGTGGCTGCCACTGTCACACTCCCTTTTGAGTTCAGAGCAGAGGACTACGTTTCCCAGAACAATTAAAATTTATGCATATATGAATGAAACTTAGGGTACAGCTGTGTAAAGCTTAAATACAATTTAATCTCTAATACCAACATATAAGCATCAGTCACAATGCATAGAGCAGTCACACATACAGGCAAGCAGCTCTCATAAACAGCTGTGATTTTAATGTTAATCTATTACATACACAGATCAAGGATTTTTTCTTGGGGGGGTCGTGCTTGCAGCATGTGGAAGTTTCTGGGTCAGGGATCAAACCCATGCCACAGTAGCAACCCAAGCCACAGCAGTGACAACACCAGATCCTTAACCCACTGCACCACAAGGGAATTCCAGGCAGAGTCAAGATTTTAGATTTTCCAAGTTCCTTTGTGGCCCAGCAGTTAACGAACCCGACTAAAATCCACGGGGATGCAGGTTCGATCCCCGGCCTCACTCAGTGGGTTAAGGATCTGGCATTGCCGTGAGCTGTGGTGTCGGTTGCAGATGAGGCTTGAATCCTTCATTGCTTTGGCTGTGGTGCAGGCCAATAGCTATAGTTCTGATTCAACCCCTAGCCTGGGAACTTCCATATGCCACGGGGGTGTCCCTAAAAAGCAAAAAAAAAAAAAAAAAAATTTAGATTTCCTTTGTTATCAAAGATACCATAAGACTGCAGAGCTTACAGTACAGTGTTAAATTCAGGTCTAGTTTACAAAGGATGTGCCATTATTCAGGTCAAGAGCCCTAAACCTGACTCTTTAGAGAGCCAGGGCTTTCTCCGCCAGGATGAGTCTCCTGGGCTGAGGCCCTCTGTGCCGTGTACCATGTCCTCTCCCTTCTTTTTTTTTCCCCCCACTTTCGGCCGCCCTGTAGCATATGGACTTCCCAGGCCAGGGATCAGATCCAAGCCGCAGTCAAGACCCAAGCCACAGGTACAGCAACACCAGATCCTTAACCCACTGTGCCAGGCTGAGGATCAAACCTACGTGGGTCCCAGCATTCCCAAGACACTGCCGATCCTGTTGCGGCATAGACTCCTCCTCCCCTCCCCTCCCCAGTCATCCCTCTGTTCAGTGAGGTCTTTCAATGACATATTCAATTTAGCTGTTCCCACTCCCTCCCTCCAGACACTGAGTCCTAGATGATGGGGGCTCCAAGGAACAGAACTGGGGGTCCATACTGTGGCTGACAGCCTAGTAGTCACAGCCTGCAAGCATGGGAGGATGTGAAAGCCCCAAAGTGGGGCTCAGGATGGGGACATCTATGGAGCCCAAGAGGCCTCTGGACTCCAGCATTTAAGAATCCCCTACCCAGGGTCTTAAGCTACTCCTGGTCATGCCCCAGGAATCAAGACTCAGAAAACTAGAGTGTAAAATGACTAAAAGGATCCTCTGTTGATTATCCAAAACAGTGAGGGATGAGAGGATGGAAGTTTGCAGAGCCAGGAATGAAAGTAATTACTTTTCCTGATGGATGGCACAGAAAGACCTTCGGAAACAATTCCCTCCCCCGTCCCCACCAACTCCACTGTGGGAATGGAAAGAACCCCAGGAATTTCTATTACCCAAAAGTTCAATTAGGATGTGGTAGGGCAATCAACGTCATTATCTCCAGGGCCTTCCAGTTAAGGGAGGGTAGGGCGGGTCAAGTCGGCCCCAGCTTCCCACAGAACTCCAAGCATAACAGAAAGAGACAGCCCGGGCTTTGCAGTCCAGGAACCAGGCTGCGACCCCTGACATCAGGGTTATGGTTAACAACACTCTGTTCTCAGGAAACACCGAGGACATGGAGGGAATTAATCTTGGGGGGAAGAGGAAAACATCTGAAAAACACCTTTACTGGATGCGGGTGGGACACACCAGCCCCTGCTGCTTGCTGTCAGTAGCAATGCCCAGGGCCAGCTTCCTCACACAACAGCTGCCATATAAGATTCTTCTCAGGAATGTTAAGGAGCTCACATTCTCCCCACAAATGCCAGGCCTGAGGCAATGCTGAAAGCCACTCTTCACTGACACCAAATAAGCACATGGGTCAGGAAGGACAGGCCCCTCGCTGGTCTGAATAGTGGCGGAGCTGAGAGGCAAACTCACCTGCTGGAAGGTGTGACAGCACAGTGGGCCCCATCAGAAACGGTGTAGGTTGCCAATCTCTCCTGGTCAGCCTGGGCACCGTGGGCAGGCTGGTTGGGAGCAAGGGGTACCCCACCGTCCTTCCCGGGAACCATTAACTTTGGGGAAAAATGGAAAAATACAGTGAATCATAGTAATGTTAGGCAGAAGGGCAAACTCATGGCCTAGCATGATGGTCATCTGCTTTCCAGCTTTTCTGTTACCAGTGCTGCCACCAAGTGGGCAAGAAACCTTGGAAATCTTTATCCTCTCGTGGCTCAGTTAATGGCAGACATGCATGGTGGGAACTACAGAAGGAAAGAGAGGGAGAAACCACCTGCAAGCTCTTCTTTCCCTTCTGACATCTAAAAGGCCCCCTCACAGAGTCATCTTAGTCCTCCCAAGCTCCAGAAGAGCTCAGCTTCAGAGCACTTAGCACGCTGGCATCTGCAGAGGCCCCTCAGGTGCATCAGGGCAGAGCAGGCAGCACAGGAACCCCCAGTGTCCTCCCCATCTTTAAAGATACCTGGTGAGGGTGGGTGGCATTTAAGCCAGCAGCAAACACTACTGGATAAGCCAGGTCAGCTGATCCAACTCCCAGGGCAGCAGGCTGATAGGAAAGGCGAGAGCTTGAGAGCTAAGCAAGAGAAAAACAAAGAGGGGCAGAGGAAAGGAGCAGGAAAAAAAAAATAGGCAACCCTAGAGTATGACTAATGATCCAGATCAGTAGAGAGGTAGGGAACTGATCCCAGCCCACATCCTCACGAAGCGGCAGGGAGGCCTGATGTAAGGGTTAAAGACTGACCAGGCCGTTAACTTTGTAAATAAGAAAAGAGACTTGTCTGCCCTGGGACTGGGATTCCTAGCTCTGTGCCTTTTGACGTCCTCAAATGAATTCCTTGCTCCCCCTTTTCCCAGGGGTTTAGCTAAGTGCTTCGGTTTCCAGCCCAGCAGATCTGCGGAGCACAAGCCTGGGTAGAACTTGAAGCCAAAGTCATCAGTTTTTCCCAGGTCATTCTATTTTCTCCTTTGACCTTGAGGTCCTTTAGAAACAGAAGGCGTCTTCTCTAATCACACCCTCCCTCACCACTGGGTTGGGGAGGGTTCCTATTTATATTGAAAAAGAAAGAAAACCACTCTTGGAGGGTTTATTTGGGAAAAAAGATATAAACAACTCAATGTATTTTTCACATCAGTGGCAGGAGGAGGGGCAAATGACATATCCTATTTTGGGCTGCGGTGCTATGGCTGTATCCTGTTAAAAATCAATTACCATGCCTCAAAATAACCCACAGAACACTCGGGGACATGTAAATAGCTATGCCCTGTACTTTATTTACAGTTCTTAAATAAAAAGATACCATCGGATTATATCCCCTTCTTCCCGGTATGGACTCACTTGATGGGAAAAAGCCAGTCCTGCCATGGGGACCCTCAAGGTGTCCGTCACCACAGGAGTAGGGGTCTGAAAATGTGCCTTTGTGACAGTAAACACACACTGTGCACAGACACACACAGAGACAGGAAAAACAAGAGAAGAAAAAAGAAAAGGGACTTGAGAAAGAAGTGAAAATACTGGCAAGGCAGTAGCAATAGAGGCTGAAATGTCCAGTGGAGTCAGGAGCGAAGCCAGGAGAAGGCCAGCTTGGGAGCTTTGAAGGAGGGGGATTTATCCCACGTGCACCCCTCTGTGCCTGTCTCCCTGCTGAGAAGGTGGCAAACAGGCTGGGCCGAGCTGCTATGACTTGGTGAAACCGATCCAAGCCCTAGTCTGTCTGTAGTCAAAAGAGGGTGGGAGGAAGTCAGAGAACAGCCTCCAACGGGAAGGTCCTGAGCACAGACGCTTGGCAGGAATGTGGGCAGGAATGAGGTTGCTGAGTTAAGATGTCAGGCTGAAAGCATTTTTCTAGGGATTCAGAATCTGCAGCCTCAGGTTTAAACAGCTGACATCTATGGCTGGAACTTTAAAATACTCAGGTCCTCAGCTGCAAACTTTCCCACACCACCTCAGGGAAGATGGCTGGGTGTGCGCAGGTGTGGCATGGGGTGTGTGAGCACACTCTTGTAGTTCCTGAGGGTGTAGGAGAACTCGATGGAGGAGAAGCTGGGGCATGTTCAAAACTCATGATTTCAAAGCTAATGATAGACATGATGATTGTTTTGGGTCCTGCGGTTCCATCTTTAAGTCTCACCAATTAGCTAAGCCTAGAATTGGAGGTAGGACACCTTAAGTCACAGTAGCAGGTTCGGTGTCACAACACTTTCTTGAGTCAGTTCTGTGTCCAAACGACACGATGTTCCTTATTTTGTTAGCAAAACAGCCTATTGGCATGTGTCTACTGGATTCTAGCAAAAGCTCAAATAGAAGTTCTTAAACAATTTATTATTGCAATTTCCTAGGTTCAACCAAGGAAGAAACTATTTCAACATTTATAGGAATGAGGAGACAAGCAAGGTTCAAAACGAGTATTTCTGCACCAAACTGTACTAGCCTCGATTAGAGGTGCTCAGGGAGTAGTGACAGGGCTCATCCATGGGGTACTCAGAATTGACTGAGATCTTGAAGTGATCTGCTTTTAAACTGTGAAAAGACACAAAAGGAAGCTGATGCCATGAAAAATATAGGCTCTCCTTACACAGGTTAAACTTTTCTGCAAACATCAGGTACAGAAACTACTTGTTTCTCTTGGGATTAGATCAAATTTCTGCTGTATCAGAGAAAAAGACAAATGGATTTGGTAAGGCCCAGCCTCACCATCCTTCATATCTCCCAAGTTTATTTACTGTTTATGAATTTCTCACTTGTAAAACAAAATAAAACTGTTTAATGAACATTAAATGACATACTCACATATTGATTATCTACTCACGAATGTGCACCCTTTTGGCCAGGATTGCTCTATGTTAGCAAGCCTCCCAGAAGCTACCCCTCTCAGAGCAGTGGTGACACTTATGCCTGCACGCGTTATGAGGGGAGGGAAATGACAATTCCCATACACCCACACCCACTGTTTAGGCAACTTTACAACAAAAAACTCTTTAACTCTAAATTGGGACAACAGAAGTAACAGTGATCCCTGGATTTTGTAAGTTCCTTCATACACAAGTTAGCTTAACTTCTGCTTTTAAAACAAATCAGAACTATAATTTTAATCCAGTATCTAACAACCCAAGGTGGAATACATTTAAATTTTCTCTTAATTAAAAAAATGTATAAATAAAAATGTATGCATAACAATTAGTTTGTTGGGGTCCCCTAAATAAGATGTTGAAAGGCATGATCTGGGGCTAGTTTAAAGGAAAAGCAGGAGTTCCCGTTGTGGCTCAGAGGAAACAAACCTGACTAGTATCCATGAGGACACAAGTTCAATCCCTGGCCTCAATCAGTGTGGTTAAGCATCTGGCATTGCTGTGAGCTGTGGTGTAGGTCACAGATGTGGCTCGGATCCTGGGTTGCTGTGGCTGTGGCATAGGCCAGCAGCTACAGCTCTGATTCAACCCCTAGCCTGGGAACCCCCATATGCCGCAGATGCAGCCTTAAAAAAAAAAACATAAATAAAAACAAATAAATAAATAAAAATAAAGGAAAAGTAGAACTGACTTAAGTCTAGAACTATCTAAAGCATAAAAGCATTCAGGAGGGAAATAATAGAGTTGATGGCTATGGGTATAAGATGAATGACTTGGGATGGACGGGAAGACGTGTGCCCTGAAATTCAGTCAGTTTAGTTGCCTCATCTAAAGCAGTCTCGGTACCTCACACGTCATAGGACGCTTCTCAGGAAATTTTCACGTTGTTTGGAGCCTGTGTTTTACTGAAACTGGATTTGACACTGAAGATGGACTCGAGTGGAAAAGTTATGGTTAAGCATGTTCAGAGTGGAATTCCCTGGTGGCCGAGTGGTTAAGGATTCAGTGTTGTCACTACTGTGGTTTGCATCATAGCTGTGGCATGGGTTTGATTCCTCGCCCAAGAACTTCCGAAGGCTGCAGGTGCAGCCAAAAGGAAAAAAAAAAAAAAGTTCAGAGAGAGAATACAGACAGGCAGATATCTGTGTAATTATCAAGAAAAACTGAATAGCTGGTGTCTTACTGGCACTTTATGCCAAACATCATTGGCTCCTTTTCTGCTCTTTCCATTATGAGGAACCATAAAAGAAGCAGCAGCTACTAAATTAACAAGTGTGGGTTAGAGTAGCTCTCTGGTACCAGAACACATTTTCTAGAGATTTTCTGTGACTGATTTTTCGAAGGCATTTTAAGATGTCCCCAGGAAGGTAAAGGTCACGTGTAAACCTTGCAGGTTAAGAAAGGTTACAGGCTAGAAACATTGCAATACTACCTAGTGGATATGAAGGCTCTCCCTCACCTCTCAAAATCAACCCCTTGAAATAATCACCACCACCACCAAAAGAGAATGAATCTAAATTCTGAGACCATTTTGTAAGGCCCATATATGTACCAAATAACTACCACCACCCCAGAACCTGTTTCTCCCTACCTGGGAAGGAGGGGAGGTGGAAAAGGAGGTGGTACACACTTCCTGAGAATCTTCCACAGAAGGATATGTTACTCCCGTGTCCTCACTGGTGGTTCTACAGTGAAGGGAAATGAAATCAGGAATCGATTGATGGCTCACTTTCAGAAAGGTTACAAAGAGAGGTTAGATAACGATGCAAGTTGGGATAAGAATTATTTCAGGGAGTTCCCATTGTGGCGCAGCAGTTAACGAATCCAACTAGGAACCATGAGGTTGTGGGTTCGATCCCTGGCCTTGCTCAGTGGGTTAACGATCTGGCATTGCCGTCAGCTGTGGTGTAGGTTGCAGATGCGGCTCGGATCTGGCATTGCTGTGGCTGTGGCATAGGACAGCAGCTGTAGCTCCGATTAGACCCCTAGCCTGGGAACCTCCACGTGCTGCGGATGCGGTCCTAAAAAAGTGAAAAAAAAAAAAAAGAATTATTTCAGCAGAGTTCCTAAGGGAAAGAGAGGCGTGTTGAGGAGTCCCCTTGTGGTGCAGTGGGTTAAGGATCCAGCATTATCACTGCAGAGGCAGGGGTTGCTGCTGCGGTGCAGGTTCAATCCCTGGCCTGGGGAATTTCCACATGCCACAAAAGCGACCAAAAAAAGAGACATGTGGAGCCCTTGATAATTCCAAACGTTTCCAGAAAGCAGCATCCAAAGGTTGACAAGCTTTTTTTTTTTCAGTCCAAACATCTTACCTGACATATCATTTGAATGTATTTTCTTAAGCCTGGTCAGGGCAGGGGCCAAAGAATTGTCAGCAATAAGCGATATGGTGAAACAAAAGTCTAGAATCCAAAGACAAAACCTATCCAACTTCATGAGTCTTTCACAGAAAGGTAGAATCTTTCCTGATACACATCTAATCCAATTTCTGGAGAAGTCTGCTTTCTGGGATCTAGGCCTGGAGATATTTGATTCCAAATTGTACCAATGGTGACCAGAAAACCATTTTCACAAAGAACATTCTACAAATTACTGCCACTCTTGCAGTCTCTAAGTAAAATCAAATCAAAAAAGTCAAATCAGGAGTTCCTGTCATGGCGCAGCGAAGACAAATCTGACTAGGAAGCATGAGGTTACGGGTTCAAGCCATGGCCTCGCTCAGTGAGTTAAGGATCTAGCACTGCCATGAGCTGTGGTGTAGGTCGCAGAGGCAGAAGCTGGCATTGCTGTGGCTGGGGTGTAGGCTGGCAGCTATGGCTCTGATTAGACCCCTAGCCTGGGAACCTCCATATGCCATGGGTGCAGCCCTAAAAAAAGGTCAAATCAGGCATTCCCACTGTGGCTCAGTGGTAATGAACCCAACTAGTATCCATGAGGATGTGGGTTCAATCCCTGACTTTGCTCAGTGGGTTAAGGATCCACTGTTGCTGTGAGCTGCAGTGTAGGTTGCAGACATGGCTCAGATCTGGTATTGCTAGGTCTGTGGCATAGCCCAGCAGCTGCAGCTCTGAGTTGACCCCTAGCCTGGGAACCTCCAATATGCCCTAGGTGTGGCCCTTGGAAAAAAAAAAAAGTCAAATCACTACTGTCAAAATCCAAAATATCCAAGACTTTTCTGAGACTTGGTAAACTCTAAGTCTAGGTGGACCTCACAGATTGAAAGCTAGCCACTCTACTTCTCTCTGCCTGGTGTCTCCATTAGTGCCCCCACCTACGGGTGAGTGCTGATAAAGATGCTCTATGTACCTCTGCAAGATGGATGCTTCTTCCTAGCTGCAGTCTGAGAGTTTGGAAAAGCATTTTTCACATTTCTCACCTGTAATTGCAGGGATGCATGGGCGAGGAGCTGGGATAGGGACGGTCCACAAAGTGATCAATGATAATCCCCATGATAGGTGGGGTCCTCTCAAAGTGCCTGTAATGCAGTGAGCAGATTGCAGTAAGTATTTGTTAGAATGCCTGGTCAACCCCCTTGAAGTCCTGAGAGGAACCACAGAGCCTTAACTACTACATTCTTAAATATAAACCAGTGACTCTACACAGGCTCTGGTACACTCAGACTCTTCATTCTGGAAACTGGGCTCTCTCTCTTGATTTAATTCTTTGCAATTGCAAAGCTGAACCATAGGCTTAGCCATGGGGTTTGGAAGAAAAAAACTAATATCTTTGGCAGAGTTCTGTTGGATTCCAAGGCTCTTCCCTCACCTGGTGGACATGAATGCCAAGTTAATTCTATAAGCACAGGAAAGAGTGATGGTGCCTACAGGGGTGCCCACTGTCCCAACACGAACTGTCTGGAAACCTAGGAGAAGAGATAAATAATTAGCCTTTTTTCCAGAGAATACTGACATTGGCCCCAGTCTCTCTATTCAGCCTATTGAACAATCTCTGGCTTTACCCACTTAGCATCTTAAGTACAGCAGACTCAATTTCATACCTATTTTAATGTATACATATTTTTTCTTTCAGTTCATTCTATATTGACCTAATACTGGCAAAGGAAATAGCATTCTATTTCCAGATAAAACTGTCTTCAAGGAGGCAAAATGATGGGTAATCCTAAAGCTTGAGCAAGTCCTAACCGACCTTGTCCACATGGCCAATAAGACAGTAAAGGGGCACAAGGAGTTTCTACACGAACACTTCAAGTTATGAAGGAATTGCACTCCCATCCAAGCTGCCACCCCAGAACTAAATATAGAGAAGAGCCAGGGTGTTATAACAAAGCTTTCCTGGTCTTCTTGGTTTCATTTCCAATTTTTCAAGGCTGTTGATGCTCATCAGAAACACTTAATATGCTCATTGTAGAATATTAGGAATATAGACAATTGTCTAAAGAGTAAGAAAGAATACTGAGTTACTGGAACTTTATTCAGTCATTCCCTGGTGGCTCTTTGGACCACCAACTCGTCTTTTCCCTACTTGTATTGCACAAATTAAACTCACGGGCTACATATTATTACAGGCAGCATCCAAACACATCTCTGAAATCAGGAGAGCTCTTAACAACACTACAAAAGTTTTTCAACCTTGACACATACCTTCTCCTAAGCCATTCAGCTGAACTTCCCCGAAATATATTCTGTAGGGAAGAAATTTTTAAAATATGTTACCTGATTCTTTATTCTTTGGCCTGTATACCAACACACCTAGAACCAAATTAAATAAAACCAACCCTTCTTTTCTTGTCTGCATGAACATCTCTGCTAATGGAGCAATACTGCTACTTGATTAAGGTGTATATGAGGAGGTTTATGGAGGAGAGTGGTTAAGAAATTAGGAAAATAAAAATTAAGTAGAAACTACTATTTAAGTTTCTTATTCCTGCTCCTGCAATGTGTTTGTATACCAATTGGGAAATAGAGAACGTATAGGAGTTCCTGTGTGGTGTAGTGGGTTAAGGATCTGGTGTTGTCACTGCAGAGGTTGTAGCTGCTGCTGTGGTATGGGTTCAACACGCCACAGGAGCAGCCAAAAAAAAAAAAAAAAAAAAGGAGAGAGAGAGAGAGAATATATAAAACTGGCAGAAGATAATATGAGAAAAAGAATGTATATATATTTATATGTATGACCGGGTCACTTTGCTGTACAGCAGAAATTGACAGAGCATGTAAATCAACTATACTTTAATAAAATTTTTTTAACTGGCAAGTAAGTCTAGGACTACTAATAGAAGGTAACAAGTTTTTTTTTTAAAGAATTGAGGTATAATTGACACACATTATATTAGTTTCCGGTATATAATGATTCAGTATTTGTATACATTACAAAATAATCACTACACTAAGTCTAGTTAACATCCATCATCATTCACAGAGAATTCTTTTCAAATACTCCTTAAAATGTATTTTTATGTTTTTCAAGTAACACTGTTAATTCAATAAAGACTAAGCTTCAACAATCTACAAAGCCCTATGGTTGTGGATTAGATGTTAGGGATGAGATAAGGATAAATTTAGGGATAATACTCAGGATAAATTTGAATCCAAGGTCTCACAGATTATAGTCTGGAATGGGAAAAAAGAAATGTACATAACTATCTGAAATGCATGCACAGAAGTGACAGACACCATAAAGCAGGTGTCGGCAAACTCCTGTTTAAAGGATCAGTTAGGGGAGTTCCCAGTGTGGCTCAGTGGTAACGAACCTGACTAGTATCCACAAGGATTCAAGTTTGATCCCTGACCTTGCTCAGTGGATTAAGGATCCAGCGTTGCTGTGAGTTGTGGTGTAGGTCACCGATGTGGTTCAGATCTGGCATTGCTGGGGTTATGGCTGCAGAACTACTCAGCTTTGCTCTCATACTGCAAAAGTAGCCACTGACAATAGGTAAACGAATGGATGTGGCTGTGTTGTAAAATACCTATTTATAAAAACAAGCAGATGGTCTGCTGACCATGATTTGCTGACTCCTGACATAAAGGAATACAGGAATGATATTAAAGTGCTGACAAAACAGATTTTGCTAGGTACCCTCTGAAGAAACGCTGACACTTAATCAGCTCACTACTCATTTGAATATTGCTACAGTGCTTAAAATAACCTAATTATGCTATACTTTTCCTTGGCTATCCTTTTTTTTTTTTTTTTT